>JAMKYM010000586.1:0-360994 GCA_026541065.1 Canavalia ensiformis
GGGAAAATGCAAATGAGGTCTGGCATTGCTTAGGAAGAAGACGTAAGAAATTAAACATGCTTGATGTCCTATTGTTGGGGTGAAAGTTAAGAAATTGATGTCTGTTGTGTGCTGCTGGATGAGAATCAATGAAGTCCCGTTGTTACCGGGAAGATGCGAAATGATGACATCCGCTTTGCCAGGATAAATGCAAACCTGGCCTTGACAGTGTGAAAAATAGACATGCTTGAAGTCCCGCTTGTGGGGAGAATGCAAATGAAGTCCTACATTTGCCTGAAGATGCAATGATGACATCCTCTTGTTGCCAGGATAAATGCAACCTTTGACTTGTGGTGTGAGAAAAATAGACATGCTTCAAGTCCTGTTGTTTGACAGAGAATGCAAATGAAGTCGCTGTTCTTAAGGGAAGATGCAAATGATGACATCCTCATTTGCCGGGATAAATGCGACACTTGCTTGACGGGTGACGAGAAAAATAGACATGTTGAAGTCCTGTTGTTGGTGATAATGCAAATGAAGTCCCACTTGTTGCGGGAAAATGCAAATGATGACATCCTTGCTGTTGCCGGGATAAATGCAAACCTTGGCCAGTGTGACAAGATTAAATATGCTTGAATTCTGCTGTTGACGGGGAGGATGCAAGCCACCTTGACGAGCAAAGAAATGAAAGATGAAAGAGGCACATTAAGACGGGCAACAAAAGAAAGGATCCTGTTGTTTAAAGGAAAGATGCAAGCCTAGTAGAGAGGCAAAGGGGAATGAAAGAAGCTGTTAAGATAGGTAAAATGAATGCGAAAACTACCTTTGCTAAGGCAAGGATGAATGTAGATGAACTTTGATAAAAAAAAAATAAAAAAATAAAAAAAAATAATAAGCTTTGCTAGACGGGCCAAAAGGAAAGATAAAAAGCTACTTTAAGGCAGGCAAAAACAAAGATCCTGCTGTTGGACAGGAAGATGCGAGCTCTCAGACGAAATGAAGAAAAGTAAAGTGATCTATACTAACTTGGAAAGAATGGCTGTTGGGGCAGGCAAAGCATGAATGACCTATTAATAGAGGCAAAGGAAAAAAGACAAGAATCTATTAGGATAGGTATCGAAGGAAAGCTCATGTTGTTGAGGACGAGAAACAGCTGTGAAGACGGCGAGAATCATGCACAGTCCATTTGTTGTAGGGTGGAATGAAAGAATAGATACTTGATAATTATTTTCTTGAAAGATACTTGGACCATTTCTGCCCCAGTTTAGAGGATTCTTGATAATTGATGGATGTCTTGATTTGAAGGAATTTTAGGCAAGTGTTTGCCCCGGTTTAAGCCTCGATGAGATTGAAGATGAGCTTGACTTGAGTTTTTTTGAGCAACTTTAATTATTGAACTTGATTGAGTTGAGGAATTGAGCATTGCCTCAACTTGGATTTTCTTGGCAAATGTTTGCCCAGAGTTTAAACTTGATTGAAAAATTTAAGGATGACCTCGGTTAAAATTGGTGGGCAGTGTTTGCCCTTATTTGAACTTGATTCAAAATTTTTCGATTTGTCTCGATTTGAATTATACGGGTGAATGTCTCACTCATTTGTAAATTTTTGGAATTGAGGATCGCCTCGACGTTTCTAGGCAAAAACTTGCTGACTTTTGTTCTTGAGTTCAAATTTTTCTTGGAAAATGTTTTGATTTGGACTTGATCCTTAATGCGAGGATGACCTCAAATTGAATTGTGTGGGCTAGCATTTGCCCGATTTGATTTTCTAACGTTGAGGAATGGAGGATTGCCTCAACTTGAATTTTCTGGGCAAGTGTTTTCCCGATTTTGTTCTTGGTTCGGAATTTGAGGATGACCTCAAATTAAATTTTAATGGGCATGTGCGCTTGCCCTGCACTTTGAGCTTGACTCAGGGTCGAGGATGACCTCAAATTGAATTTTTGTGTGGCAAGTATTTTGCCCTAGTTTGAAGTCTTTTAATTATGATCAACTCGAGACGATTTACCTTAGGTCTTAATTAGTTTTTGAAAGATGAGTTATGAAATGCTTGAATGACAAAATGTTTTCCTACGATGTTTGAATGAATGAAAAAAGAATATGGTGTTTGTGATGCTTGGATGCATGCGAAATGATGTGGGGTTTTTATTTTGATGCTTTGAAATAGTTGTTGATGAAACGAATCTTTGTGGGATAAATGCAAACTATGAAATGAAAATGTTCTTGTTTCTCTTGATTTTGATTTTTGTGACACATCCTTCTCGACAACTCCACAGTGGGTGTGAAAAGAATCAGAGTCGGGACAGTTGATTGACTCAACTACGAGTTTTTCTTGGTCAGTGCAAATTTGCTTTTGTCGGGATCTTTGAGGCCCAACAGTGGTCGGGATATTGAATAAGACACACTCCTTACGCCTTGATGACGTTGTGGCTGGTAGGAAGATGAATCTTTGGGAAACAATCCTATTGTGTTGCAACGGTCGAGATTCATCCGACTTGTCATGACTTTTCAAAAATTAATCCCTTTAATTCTTTTTTTACATTTTTCATGTTTTCCTTGTGGCACGTGCGTTTTGAGAAGTGATGCTGGATGGTCAAGAAGGAGATGAGAATTTTGAGGTTGTATGTTTTAAGGTGGTGTACTTGAAAGGAAAAGGATGATGAAAGGGGTGGGTTCGATTGCCCAAATGGCACCTTTTGATGAAAAATGTCAATGCTGCTTTTCATAATGTTGATTGTCAAATTAGCCAAACTTTTGAGAAATGGCAAAATTTTGCCCAGTTTTAAGAAGATATAAGGTGCGAGAATATCATGTTGTCTTGGAATTCCTAGTTTGACCTTAATTTTTGCACAGGTTGTTCTTTTGAGTTTTCAACCCAGTTAGGTCTTTTGTATTGCCCTAACTTTTGCCTAGGTTGCCCTTACGGGTTTCGACCTAGCGGGCTCTTGATTGTGCTGCTAACTTTTGCCTAGGTCGTTCTTGAGGATTGTCGACCTAGCGGGCTTTTTTACTCAATTGTGCCCTAACTTTTGCCTAGGCCGTTTTTGAGGGTTTTCGACCTAGCGGGCTTCTTTGATTTTGGTTGTGCCCTAACTTTTGCCTAGGTCCTCTTTTGAGGGTTATCAACCTAGCGGGCTTTTGTTTGATTGTGCCCTAATTTTTGCCTAGGCCGCCCTTTGAGGGTTTTCGACCTAGCGGGCTTTTTTGATTTTGGTTGTGCCCTAACTTTTTCCTAGGTCCTTTTTGAAGGTTTTCGACCTAGCAGGCTTTCTTTTTTTCCTTGAATTTTATGTAGTTGGATGTCGATCTTGCCGGGGTCATTTTGGTTTCTAATTCAACGGATCTTATTTTGCATCCCTAAATTTTGCCTGGATTTAAACTTGATTCCAGCGGGATATTTTATTTGACAACACACTTTGAATGGTGATCTAGAATCCCTAGTTGTTTATTCTGCTTCCTCATTGGGTTGTTCTCTTTGAGCTTGATTAACTCGACGTTCAAGATTACTTATTACAGCACTGGCATCCTCACCAATTGGTATTTATTGTTTTGGTGTAGGAATAAGAAATAGGTTGAGTGATGAAAAGGATGATAAATTTTAGAAGTAAAGTCAAAATGTAAAGCACGTGCTCAAGAAACATGAAAATGTAATTTTTGTATTATTCATTGAGATTTGTTTACAAAAGATTGATTTTGAAAAGTACGACAATTTTGGATGAGTATCCTCGATAGCTTGATTTGTACAATGCAACTTGTCGTGCTTCTCCCATCTTTTCAGCTGGTTGATGGGCTCTCGTGATTTGGCAATGGATTGTTTTTTGTATTAGGAGCAAGCCTCCCGAAATCCAGCCATTTCGCATCGATTAGGCTTTGTACCTTTCTTTTCAAAGCTAGGCAATCCTCTGTAGAATGGCGATGAACCTCGCATGGTAATCGCATCTGGCGTTAGCATCGTACCATTTAGGATATGGTGGCTCTTGAGGTTTCAGAGGATAAGGCGCAACCAGCGAGTTTTGGATCAACCAAGGTAGTAGCTCAGTGTAAGAGATTGGGATAGGGTCAAATTGGACGGGCTTCCTCTCCTTTTTCTGGCTTTGATTAGGATTCTGGCTTATGGCTTGTGTTTGGGCCGTGTATGGTGTTGGTGGCCGGACTTGTGTCGCGTAATTGTAAGTAGGAGGGTATGGTGTTTGGTAGGTGGTAGCGATGTAGGGATATGGTGTGTAAGGTGTGTATGGTGTATATGGTGGTGGTCGGAAGCCAGTTGGACCATACTGTGCCATTTGAGGAATGTATTGGCCTTGATTAGAAGCCACATTGCAGGTCTCTCCTGTCTTTTTCTTCCCAGACCAATTGGAAGTATTGACTGTCCCCGTGGGCTTTTGTGCGATCCTTCCCCGGCGCATGCCACCTTCGATCCTTTCTCCAATGATGACGACATCGGAGAAGCTAGAAGTTATACTGCCGACCATCTTGTCATAGAAAGGATCTTGGAGTGTGTCCATGAACATCTTGACCAATTCCCTTCGGATAAGGGAGGTTGTACTTGAGCGCCAACTCTCGCCGGCGTTGGGCATACTGCTTGAAGGACTCTTCTCCTTTCTTGGCCATATTCGGAGGTGAGTCCGATCGGGGGCCATCTCTGTATTATGCGATATTGTTTCGTAGAAAGCCTCGCCAAGGTCCCTCCATGAACGGATGTGTGCCCGTTCTAGTTGAGTGTACCAGTTTGCAGCTGCCCCTGTTAAGCTGTCTTGAAAGAAATGGATGAGCAGCTTCTCATCATAGGTACATGCAAACATCTTCCTGCAGTACATAGTAAGGTGTTTCTTTGGGTGTTGGTTCCTTGATATTTCTCGAAGTCGGGAACCTTGAATTTTGGAGGGATGACCACGTCGGGAACCAGGCACAGATCGGCTGTATCTGTGGCTTCATAAGCATTGCCCTCAATTGCCCGGATCCTGTCCTCTAGACCCTTCCATTTTTCTGTATCCTCAGTTGAAGGATGGCTTGGGTATTCCTCAGGCATGTGGTGAGGATGAGAAGGTGGTATGTATACGGGCGAGGCTACTTGGGTGAACATAGGGTGCGTTCCCCAACGGCGGTTGGTAGGCTTGTGAGGTGGTGTTTAGCGGTAGGTTATGTGTTTGGGTTTGTGTTTGGGCTTGTGTTTGGGGTAGTGTATGTGTATGGTGGTGAGGAAACCCATAATAAACCCCGCCGGTTGGTGGAGGCATGGTTAATGTTGAAGGGTTTTGTGGAGTGAACCTAGGAGGATATGGCGGGTCGTTTGGTTCTCCGGTAGAGATTCCCTTGCCTCTTTTTGTTTGGATGATTGGATGGCCTCCATCGGTTTGGCCATCCGTTCCTTTAGAGATTTGACCTCATTTTTCGGTTCCTCATTTTGTCTCTCCAACTCATCCATGATTCTTGATTTGGAACGGGTTCTATAAGGATTGAGAAAGTTATTACGTCTTCAATTTTTAATCTTTCTGTTAAATTAAAAATTAATTTTTGAGAAACAATGTGAATGTCAAAATCAATGAATGATAAAAACGTTAATGCTTTAGTGAATTTTAAAATGAGAGAGGTGGGGATAATTTTCAAAATTGATGATAAACTTATTTAACAAATGGATGAATGCAATGTTGGATGCACAAATAATTAGAGGTTTGAAAGTTGATCATTTTGAATGATTTGTTTCTTTATTTATTTTGGCTTCTTTTGGATTTTTAGTAGTTTTGGTACTTTTTAATTTTTCTAAAACAAAAAGTCTTTTGGTTTTGCTAGAATTTCCCTAGTTTTCTTTCAAACCTAAAAGCATTTTTTGTTTTCAATTTCCTTTTTCTTTCTTTTTTTTGGATTTTCCATAATCTGTTTATTTTAGTAATTTAATTTTTCTATTTCTTTTTCAAATGTTCTAACTCTCCTCTACTTTTGGATTTGTATATGTTTATGTTCCAAAATCTTAATTTGAATTGGTTTAGGCAAAAATTTGCCCCAGTTTCACTTATTAGTATAAGAAATTATTTTTTTGAATTTTTTTATTTCATTTGTCAAATCTGTTTATTTTCTTCCTTTTTTGGTTTCCAATTTTCTTTGGTTTTTTTTTTCTAATCTAAATCAATTTCAAATCTTAATATTTTGTGTTTTTTCCCAAAATAAATATGTTTTTGCCCCTTTTTTTTGTGTCATATGTGAGGTGATGTGACATAGATCTAAGGTCTTTTTAATATATGCTTCTCACACAGGGTAGTTTGTAATCCTGGAGGTTATGATGGTCACTAGAGCCAGTTCTAATTCCTAGTGCTTGCTACAACCTGTAGAGTAGGCTACCGGTTGCAGGGCACTAAGAAAAAGACGCACTCTAGTTGGGGTTTTCGTGATAGTCAAACGGGACGTGCATCCCAAGTGACACCACTAGACCCCTCTAGTCCTAGGTTTTCACTCGGACCCGGGTGTAGGGCCCCACTCATGTTATGCATATAGGACTAGAATGTATAGAATAACCTGCAATTTGAAACACAATAGATATATGTCTTCTACCCTAGGGTGAGAAACATACAAACTTGAATTATCATGAATATAAGAAATAAATAACAACATGTGAATAAATAGAAAAGGGATCAACATTCATTTATACACTCAATTTGAAACAGGGTTTGACTCTCTAAAAGTCCCCAGTGGAGTCGCCATCTGTCGCAACCGTAATTCCGACAAGACGACGAACTCGCTAAATGTTGAAAATAATTTGTTTGATTAAGTGGAGCCGCCACCAAATTTTATTTTAAGGGAAAATATTTGGAAAAACCCTGACTCAATGGATGAGATTCGAAGTTAGGGAGTCGGTTACGAGTAGGGAAGGTGTTAGGCACCCCACTCGCCTGTTCCAAGGAACAGTACCCTTAAACTGAGTGTGTGATTATTTGAAAATAGTTTGATCCCTTAATTAATTTGAAAATAAATAGGTTGATGGAGGTTAGCCTGACAGGACTTGATCCTGCTCCTACGTATTCCCCGGTGCAATGGGAAATTCAAGGCTTACGTAGTTCTGGTTCTAAGAGAGACTTGATCTCTTGAAGAAACAGAGGGGGTGATTGAGGATAGGATTGATTTTTGAATATACTAAGATTGTGTACTTGTATAACCCAAACCGTCGTAGGCCGTGAGTGAGTTTGCACGAATTGTAACACGGAACAGCAGAGAAGGTTGTCTGTTCGTATTAAAATCCGTTGTACGAATCTTAGAGATTTAAAATAGATATTTGAAATAGACGTTTTCTAACAGAGTTAGTAGATAGAGATTTTCTAAAATTTATGCTTGCAAAATCCAAATCGTCGTAAGCCGTATTTGGAATCCACACGAATTTAAAACACGTAACGGCAATGAGAAGGTCGCTCGTTCGTGTTAAATCCGATTGCACACATTTTAGAAAATTAAACAGATATTTTGAAATAGACATTTTTTGGTGGAGTTAGTGAACAGTGATTTTCTAAAATTGCGTGCTTGCAAAACTCAAATCGTCGTAAGCCGCATTTGAATCCACAGCAATTAAAACACAGAACAGCAGAGAAGGCTGCCTGTTCGTGTTAAAATCCGCTTGCACACATTTTAGAAAATTAAAACAGATATTTTGAAATAGACATTTTTTAGTAGAGTGAGTGAACAATGATTTTCTAAAATTGCGTGCTTGCAAAATTCAAATCGTCGTAAGCCGCATTTGAATCAAGACGTAATTAAAACACTGAGCAATGCCAGGAAGGCTGCCTGTTCGTGTTAAAATCCGATTGCACACATTTTAGAAAATTAAAACAGATGTTTTGAAAACAGATGTTTTTACAGAGTTAATGAAGATAATGTTTCAAAAAAAAAACGATTGGATTTAATTTAATAGTTACAGAACCAAAATTGGGCTTGACCCAAATTAAAAGAAAATGGAAGAAAATAATTGAGTTTAAGTGAAAAGAGGGGCTTGGGCTGGACCCATGTCAAAATTGAATTTGATTTCAAGAAAAGGAAAAAGATCGAGCTTGACCCAAAGAATTGATTAAAGAAAAGAATTAGGCTTGACCCAAATTAAGCAAAATCAAACTTTAAAGAAATGATTTAGAATTAAAGAAAAATAAGTGAGCTTGACCCAAGTGAAGGAAAATTGGATCGAGATTAAAAGAATTGGGCTTGAATTAGACTTGATTTAACATAAACTTGACTTGATTTGAAGTTAAGGAAAGGAATTGCGAACATGCTTCAGTAATCAAGTGATAAAAATTTCATTTCAAGTCCAAATTAGATAAATAATATCATTCTGGAAACTAGAGAGAAAGACAAAGAAAACGCAACAAAAATCATCAAAATCGGAGATCATTTGATTGACTAAAAACAAAAACGAAAAACAGAGATGAAAATCAACCTCAAGAACACACAAGTTTTTGGCGCCAAAATTTGAATTCAAATCTCAGAATTTTTAGAAAAT
This sequence comes from Canavalia ensiformis, assembly GCA_026541065.1. Taxonomy (NCBI): domain Eukaryota; kingdom Viridiplantae; phylum Streptophyta; class Magnoliopsida; order Fabales; family Fabaceae; genus Canavalia; species Canavalia ensiformis. The sequence goes on from JAMKYM010000586.1 coordinate 8,452, forward strand.
ATTTTTGGTAGATCTGAAAAATCAAAACCAATCAATTGAAAGATATGGATCATAGGAATCAAACAAAACAAGTTTTACATCAATCCAATGAGAAATGAGCAAGATATGCACAAATCAAACAAGCTAGGTTAATTTGTGCACCAGGATGAACATGCTTCGGTAATGAAGTGATAAAAATTTCATTTCAGATCCAAATTAGACAAATAATATCATTCCAGAAACTAGAGAGAAATACAAATAAAACGCAACAAAAATCACCAAAATCAGAGATCATTTGACCGATTAAAAATTAAAACGAAAACAGAAAAGAATATGAACCTCAAGAACACACAAGTTTTTGACGCCAAAATTTGAATTCGAATCTCAGAATTTTTAGAAAATATTTTTGGTAGATCTGAAAAATCATTCAGATAAATTGAAAGATATGGATCATAATAATCAAACAAAACAAGTTTGACATCAATCCAATCAGAAATGAGCAAGATATGCACAAATCAAACAAGCTAGGTCAATTCGCGCACCAGGATGAACATGCTTCGGTAATCAAGTGATAAAAATTTTATTTCAGATCCAAATTGGACAAATAATATCATTCCAGAAACTAGAGAGAAAGAAGAAGAAAACGCAACAAAAATCACCAAAATCTGAGATCATTTGACCGATTAAAAATTAAAACGAAAATAGACAAGAAGATGAACCTCAAGAACACACAAGTTTTTGGCGCCAAAATTTGAATTCGAATCTCAGAATTTTTAGAAACTATTTTTGGTAGATCTGAAAAATAAAAACCAATCAATTGAAAGATATGGATCATAAGAATGAAACAAAACAAGTTTGACATCAATCCAATCAGAAATGAGCAAGATATGCACAAATCAAACAAGTTAGGTCAATTCGCGCACCAGGATGAACATGCTTCAGTAATCAAGTGATTAAAAATTCATTTCAGATCCAAATTGGACAAATAATATCATTCCAGAAACTAGAGAGAAAGAATAAGAAAACGCAACAAAAATCACCAAAATAGGAGATCATTTGACCGATTAAAAATTAAAACGAAAACAGACACGAGAATGAACTCGGAAATCCGAGAAGAAGCAAGAAACTTAAGAGGGATAAAATTCGGACCTAACCTCCATTGGAAGGTGATGAAGAGCTGATTCTATGGAGGCCAAGGGCTGAATTGAAGGCCAGAGAGTCTCCTAGGTCCTCCCCTCAAAGGTTCTGAAAATCCCCTTCTAAGACTCCAAGTTCTCCTCCTCCCAAGAATTTCCAAAAATGAGAAAAAAGCCATTTTCTTTTCTTGTTTGTAGGTATATATAGCCACATCCCTTCTTGGCAAGGGTGAAGCTCTTTCAAAGAGCCAAAAGCCAGCCCCTTTTATTTCAAAATTTTTGTTCCCTATTTTGATTTTTCAGCTTTCTCTTTTTTTCAATTTTCATTTTTTTACCTTTTTCGTTTTTTATTTTTATTTTTTTTCTATTTATTTATCATTTTTACTTATTCTTTAATTTCCCTTTTATTTTTATTATTTTTTTATTTTTTATTTTTTATTTTTTGCTTTCTGTTTTCTGTATTTTCTGCTTTCTGTTTTTTCTGTTTTCTGTTTTACATCTTTTTAAATTTTTAATTAACTTAACTTTTGGTTAATTTTAATGATTGGGGGCCTCGGACATAATTGAGTGTTTACAAATGACCATTGAAAAATATAGTCATTTGAATCTTGAGATAATAAGAAAATACCATATTTTTTTTCAATTTTTTATTTAAATATCCTTTCTACCGGTCATCTTATACATATCATCACGATAAATTTTACAACTTATATCATTTTTATTTGCATCATCATTACAATACAACATGCCTCCATATTGATAACAATTAATATTTACAAAATCCAATTCCAAACCATCCATTAACATTTTATCTTGATAATTTTTTTTAAGCATTAAGCTTTTGGTTGGCATGTCTTTACTTATAAATTGAACCTAGTGATTAAAATTATCTTTAAATTCGTTTGAATAAAATTTTAAACCCAAACCTTTTATACAAGTACACTCACATTCACTATACAATAGAACTTGTGTATTTGCTAACATGCCATAAAATTTTTTAGCCTTTGAATTTGGATCTTCTAAGATTTTAAATCATTTTTCGCTAATCTTTTATTATATGAAATCACTAATTTTGAAGCCATCATAAACTATGATCATTTGTCCAATGTATTAAATTCTTTCTTTCCTAATAAAAATATAATATGATTATTTCAATGTAACAAAAGAATATTGTGATATTCCTTCTCTATGATTTATTTGCCAGTAACAATTTTTTATGAATCTCATAAAAATGTACCATTACGTCATTCACACAACAAAATTGTTAATATTGACATTTTCTACAAGAACATCTCAATTTTAAATATTATTAAAAGCTTTTTTTATTTACTTTTAACTATACATTCATTCATCTTAATTTTATTAGGCTCCACCCTATTATACATCTATCTTCCATTCTTAAATTTTTTTTTTACTGCTAACTATAAAAAAGAAAAAATAGTTCTTATTCAAACTTTTTCAATTAACATCTTTAATAAATAAAAATTTATATCTCTATTTAAATAAAGACATTAATGTTCAATTTTAATATTTCCAAAACTTCCATCTCTTTTTCATCATGGTATGGTGATATCCTATTTAAGAAGATAATTTTTCTACACTGGCTTAATGGTCAATTCATAAGTCTCATATCTTACACCTGATAAAATTTGTCATCCTTTCGCATTTATCTGTGAGTAACCCGACTTGAACATGGTACAATATACAAGTATGCAACAGGGATGGCCAACCGAATGCAGCATTAAGATTCAATACTTTTGAAAAGTGTGTTTTCACTTATGTAGAATCTCAAATGAAAAGTTATGGTTTTTTTTTCAAATATAAACTAAAAGAAAGGGTAAAAAGTTAACCCTCATGAACTTCACTAGATTTCACAAGATTCATATGAAAAAGGTCTCTAAAATTGGCAACCGTTTATCCCTTTTAATGGGAATATCAGAATAAAGTAAAATTGAGAATCAAGACCACATTCGCCTATCCAACTAACATTTCACACTTTTTTACCATAACATGACTACAATACCAATTAGGGACTCCTGGAAGATTTTTAATATACTAAAACGCATGATCCTACAATCTTTCTCATGATAACAGCCAATAGATGCAACAGGGATGGCCAACTCATGGCCCAAAGGCACACAAATGTACCCCTATAGAGACGTTCTCATAAAGTTCATGACTGAAATACACACACACAGGCAGCTATGCCTTCTTATGAAAGATTGCTTTGCATCTTTATTTTGGGGGCTGGTTTATTGGGTACATGGCCAAGCTATATATTATTATAGCTCTTTTTAGATAGTATAGTAGTTTTCCTTTTCTCTTGTTATGCCAATATTAAGCGGTCCAAGATGTACTCATTTTCTTATGATGTAGTCACCACATTCCAATTTTCGGAGTTATATTTTTATATTTTTTCTGTTTTATTAAATGTTACATTAAATATATCTTTTTTTAATGTAATATGTGCCATTTTTCAAATATCTATCCAGTAATAGCAATGTTCTATATCAACCATATTTTTTTTTAAAACTCGACTAGCTAGTCCTATTTAACTGTGGACTCAAGACTGGTCGTGTGGTTGGTCCAATCAAGCCTGTATTGGATGTCTTAAAACTGATCTCGAAAGCACAAAACTGGTGATGAACCAGTATAACTGTGTGGAATTTTCACAGTTTGTCTAATTGAACTGATCCAAAGCTTCTTTATTTTGAAAATATATAATGTTTTCAACCAGTCCTGAATCTGGTCTGTGTGCATGAAGGCGCACAAGTTAATTGTTGCTCCACTTGAACTTCATAAGGTGAAACTATTGGAAAAATTCTTTATGTTATATGAAATGTAAATATGTATGGGTTTAGCATATGCCTTCTGTATTTTTAATATTTCGGCTGGTTCTTTAGTTTTATTGTCATTCTTTTGGCCTTGTATTCTTGTCCATCTATTTGCAGATCATGTTTTTTTATAGCAACTTGATAAGTGTTAATTTCTCAAAAGTTTTAAGAAAGAATCTACAAAACTTTCCAAATAGGCTTCCCCTCTAAGCCAAATTATATGTGAACTAGATTGACAAACGCAGCGTTCAATCATGTAGAGGTAATATTATAGATTTTCCCTTTACATGATCATCGGTAATCCTAAAGTTAGATATCAAATTGTAAGTGACTTGTGAATATGGACATGGTCTTCCTATCAAAGTTTATTTATAAGAAAAATATTTGAATTTTTTTTAAATAAAAGATATATATGTTTGGAAGTTAGTCAGAAGTATGGAAAGTGTTAGTACTTTATCATTTGCAAGTGTTGCAATTTAAGTTAAATATGTAATTTTAATATTTTATAAAATTTTGATCCTTTTTAAATAGAATAAAATATTTGTATTATATATGAAAAAATATATATATATATATATATATATATATATATTAAAATTAGTTTGACAGGATGTTGTTCAGCTTCCACGTATTTTCTAGTGTCATAAAAAACACAAGATTACGCAGGTTTAGGTGAAAAAAAGAATTGTTTGGTAATAACATATTTTATTTTTTAAAATAGATGATAGAAACATATTTTGACAATTTTAAATGAAAGATATATTTTTAGAAATAATACTCACATTTCATAAGATTTAAGATAAACGATAATTACATTTAAATCTTAATGGTTTCTAAAATATATAATGATAAAAAATATTAAATATTATTTAAGATTTGTTGCATGAATTTATTATTAAAATAATTTAAATATAAAAATAAATTTATAATATTTTAAATCTATGTGTGTAGATATTAAGACAAGTGATAGTTACCCTTTACAATTTTTTAATACGTAATGATAGAACAGGCTATACATGCATATTTAGATTTTGTTACGGAAGATTTAAAATATTTATTTAAAATATACTTTATTTTGCATAATATTCTGAAATGACCATAAAAATAAATAATCAAATGATTCATAAATTGTAAATAAAATACAGGCACAGAAACGGTCAAGAACAAAATTTAATTATTATCATTATATTATTATTTAATTATTTTTAAGGAAAAATGATCATATTGTATTAAAGGAGCTACAAAGGCCAAAAATGTGATTTCAAAATTGTTCAATATCTAAAATTCGAGTTTGGTGGGCTGATTCGGCTTTAAGCCCAATCTAATGAAGAGGAGTTAACATTTTTTTAAAAAATTATTGCGCTTACTTCTGATAACTTTTAGCAACAAAGGTATTGGAATGTGATGGACCATTAACTTGTAGCCCAAATCTCAACCAGAAATCCTCATAAGATAAGACTAAACCAAATTTAAATAAAATTTAGGGAATTGGGCTAGTTGGTCTATGAACCTAAATCAGATTAAAAAACTGAATCAACAATAAGGATAACAAACTGAATCTTAGTTGACAACTGGACCAAGAAAACAACCCAAGCTTCCACTTTAGTGTTTAAATTTATTGGGCACCGCAATTCTTAGCCCAAGAGAAAACAAATTGACCAAATTCATTCCTTTAGCTGGTTCAGTTTTATTCTGACATATCTTGTAAGAATATGGTCAATTTGAATATTAGGAAGGAAACACAATTTGAAATTCAAAGGTTTTAAAAGCGGTTATGCACATTCTGAATTAAATACTCCAGAAAAGAAAGCTATAGCATAATTAAAATAGTCACGAATCCTAGTTTTAATTACTTTGAAAACTGAAAAAGGATATTGATACAAATTTAGATACCATTTTGATTAATCAAATTCAAATAGAGGAAGACATAATTTTGAAAGAAGATTTATTGAGAAGATAAAGGTTAAAACAGATATAAAAAGATATATGATAAATAAGTAAATGTATTTTTAAGAAAAAAGATAAATAAAAAAATATCTCATCCATATTAAAACTATAAGATTTATGAAGATATGATATTAATTTTATGGAAAAGCTTAGGCTTTTGAAAATTAGGTATTATTTATTTTTTATATTATTTTACTATCATTGTAAAAAGAATATTTAAAGAAAGAAAGTCAGAAAATAATTTGAAAAAAAAGTATACAAAAAATGAGTTAAATAAGTATTGAAAAAATTATGATATATATATATATATATTGAAAAATAATACAGTAGAAGTTTGACAAAAAAGGTGAAACAAAGAAATTTACTAACATGGCAGAAAATAAAGAGACTAAAGAAGGATTAAAAGCTCTTGCTTCAAACCCTCGAAATGTACAACTTGGATTGTCGATTGATAGGTTCAACCATTTGCTAATCGGAGCACAAGTTATAGTATTTGGCTAGTTGTACTCATAGCCTACAACCTTCCTCCTTGGATGTGCATGAAGCAAAGCTCATGCATTCTTTTTATGATCATTCCTGATAAGAAAGCACCAAGAAATGATATTGACATATATCTGCAACCATTACTAGAAGAGATGAAACGTTTAACATGCACGAGCTATATTATGAACTATTGTGATTGTCATGATCTTGGAACCTTATTTAGATGAAACACATATAATTAATTGGCTTGTCCTACTTGCAATTTTGACTTAACTCTTAAACATCTTACTCATAGTAAAAAATAATGCTTCATTAGCCATCATCATTTTTTAAATACAGGGAGAAATTTAGATTGGCTCAAAGTCTATTTGATGAAAATGTAGAAAATAGAAATCCACCTATGACAATAAGAGGTGAAAATATATGAAAATAAGTTAAGAATGTTAATATTGTATTTGGAAAAGAACTAGAGGATGAAAGATAGACAAAATACCTTGTGAAGTTAATGGTATTGAGTCGTAACCTTCACAATGGAGAAAAAAAAAGTATATTTTTTAACTCCCTTATTGGTTTAACAATCTCTTACGCCACAATCTTAATGTCATGCACATTGAAGAAAATGTATGTGATAATATAATATTTACTTTGTTGAATAAAACTGGAAGATCAAAAGATCGTTTAAATGCAAGAAAATACTTACATGAATGGGGCATTGGATATGATCTTTGGCTTGATGAAAATGGTAGATATCTTCTTGCTTTATTTACATTGATGAATACCAAAAAGGATATATTTATCAATAATTTAAATAATATTACTGTTCTAGATGGATACCTAAGTAACATTGATAGATGCATTGATATTAAGCAATGTAAGCTTGAAGGATTGAAAACCATGACTCACATATCTTGATGGCTCAGCTTTTACATTTAGCAATGAGAAATACACTTCCTAAACAAATGTTTGTAGTCATAATTGATTTATGTTCATTTTTCAAGCAATTGTGTAATAGAGTATTAAATATCAACGAACTTGACCAATGACAGACTAGAGTTGTTATCACATTATGCCATATGAAAATGTTATTTTCATCTTCAATTTTTACAGTCATGGTCCATTTGATTGTGCACTGAGTTAAAGAAGCCAAACTTGGAGGTCTAGTTCAATAATGGTGGATGTGTCTTATTGAGAGGTACAATAGGAAGTTTGAAGTCTTATACGTAATAGAGCTCAACCTGAGTCGTGTTGATGATCAACCTAATGTTGCTCCATCTTGTGCAAGCATTTTATTTTTCCTAATTAGAAAACCAATTGGTGGTTTTAATTACTTCACTTTATCTACGAATGAGAAGTTACGAGGACATTGTCTTGTATTGACTAATTGTAGATATGTTGATCCATTTCTTAAGTAAGTTGTCTTAATTATAATTTATTTTAATGGATCTCCTCTTAAACTACAACTATGGAATTATTGTATATATTTCATTTAGAAAATTCATAGATACTTTTGCAGAAACAATTAAGAAGTCACACATGATCATTTGCTAAGATAGAGAAAAGGGTTTATAAGGGGTTTGTTGAATGGTTTTTCCGTTGTGTAAGTATATTTACACCTTTGAGGCTTGTATAATTTTATCTTAATGGATTTCCTTTCTTTGTTTTAGATAAATGAATCAAACAAACCTTATTCAGATGATTTAAAGTTCTTAGCAATGGATCCAATCGATTTTGCAAAACGTTATAGTGCGTACAATGTTAATGGATTCAAGTTTTGTATTTCGGAATGAGACCAAGGGCTTAAAACACAAAATAATTGAGTACTTGGTACATTTGGGATGAGAAGCTATGTAGGTAGCAAAGATAATGAGATGCAATTTGATGATGTGCCTTGTTATGGAAAATTGGTAAACATCATTGAAATAAACTATCATGGTCGATTCTCAATTACTTTGTTCAAATGTGTATGGGATAATACAACTAATCATAAAGGGATTATAATAGATGACTAAGGATTTACTTAAGTAAACTTTTCTCAATTGATACACTTTAGTGACCATGAAGGTGATGGGCTATACATCCAAGTTTCAGAGGCTCAAATGATTTATTATGCATAGGATGAGTTTGACAAAAAATGGAACATACATGTACATAAAAAATCGCGAGACTTATACAATATGGATAAGGATGATGAGGTCACTTTTCAAGAATGAGCCATATCAACAAAAAAACTTAAACTTTATTTCTAGATAGGAAAGTGAATATACCATTAGCAAAGGGTTATTTTTAATTGTAATTTAATTTCTTGTGTTTTATTATGACGTATACATTAATTTTGTCTACATTATCTACTAAAATTTTTCTTTAACTTGTATTTCTTTTATAGCTAGGACCCTTGAAAATAAAGCAATTCTCTTAAAAAAAAAGCTAATGCACCACCATCAAGGATCTAGGATGGCTCTTGTATCTAAGTTTCAACCACCTTAACACCTCGCAGTACTCAACCTTCTCTTACACATATACCTTATCCTAGTATAATGCCTCCACCTGTACTTCATCCAAGTGTGACGAAAACACTTGCACCTTTACCAATTATGAAACCTCTATATGTACCTCAATCAAGTATGATGCCTTCGCATGCACCTCATCCAAGTATTATGCCTTCACATGTGCTACAACCAAGAGAAGATGATGATAGATATAATAATAAAGGTGATGAGGAATCTGAAACACCACTACAACATGAAACACACAAGGCCTGACTTGTTGGTGAGCATTTCAATTACAAGATTATATAATATATTTGAATTTGATACTCTTATATGTTCATAAAATATTTTTCTTATAGATTAACATGAGACAAAAAAAATAAACGATTATCACATTGTTCAAGAAAATAGAAATAATAAAAATAAGCAAAGAATCCCTCCACGAGTGGATCTAAGAGCCTGCCATGTAAGAAGGTGGAGATGGTAACCTCAAACTCTGAATAATGAATTTGTACTTTTGCTATTAGCAAATATTTTACATTATTATTGGGTTTAGTAGGAAGTAGAACATGATCGCAAAGTTAGTAAGGAAGAAGTTTGATAGCCACACATAAGCATAAAAATGGAACATTTATGAGTGATGAGGCTATTGAAATTAATGTAAGTTAAATTTGTGTTGTGAAGCATAATCTATCTAAAATCAAAATTTTCTACACAAAACTTGCATGGTGAAGCATAATAAGAGATAATATGGATCCTTGTTGGCTAAGTGTTTGTGATCATTATGTTTGCTATATGTTAGTTTTACATTTTAGTTATAAACTAAAAATAAGCATAATATGTTTGCTTTTTATGATTTTTGTAGAAAAAAAAATTCAAGAATACGAATCAAGTTCCACGTCGTTCAAAATATTTCTTATCTCATGTTCTAGAAAGTCAAGAACATTGTGATCGTGTATGGGGTTGGGATTAGGTGCTTCTCGATCCCAAATTTTTGGAAGTTTCTCTCATTTATATATTAGGATTGTAACATCCTAAAAATAAAGTCCACTTTTATGCTTAAGTTGTACACACGGTTTCATTATTAGACTATTACTTTATGATTGAAATATTTATAAAATTACTATTAGTGAAAATAAAGTAATTTTTTTAAAACATCTTGGTTAAAAATTCAAGCCTCGTCAAAATAACTGTCTTATTGCAAAATAAATAAGCAGACATCCTTGCTCGCATTTAATTAATAAATGGCTTTTACCAGTTTTCCACTTCTCTTTATTGAGAGGAACTACAAGTTATCACAAATATAGACACATAAAAAATTATACAAACTTTATAGTTATACATTCCATATTTAAACATACTTAGTTAAGTTAAGCCATTGATCCCTTCACACACCTTGTTACATGTACAACTACTACTATATACATATATCACATATACTATGATACCAAACTACATACTAAATAATTAGAGTATAGTTATCAAACTATATTACAAAATATACATTATGGGTATGACTTCAATCCTCTTCTTCAAAAACAACTATGCAAACACTTCAGTTACGGGGGTCATGACGCTCTATCCATAAACTTTCATCCAAGGCAATGAAAGTTCCATCTACCATCTTCTGAAAGGCTTAAAATGGATATGAGCTAGGGAATGGAAAATTTCTTTGTGATGACCAGACATGAGAAATGCTATAGTAGTGGGATGGTGTCTAGGGGTTGCTTTCCCCTTCAAACAAGGAGGAATCTTTTGCGGGTGCAGTTGGAAGGGATTGATAGCCAGGTGGTGGTGGAAACACCATATTAGGATGGAAAGACTCCAGAGGAATAGAAAACTTCGTGGTTAAGAAGTTTGGGTTTATGACAGTAAATACAAATAGATGGCCTAGAGAGAAATAGACTTGCACGTTGGCTTGAGCGGTAATGACCAATCTGTGAGCGTTTGAACACCAGTTGACATTACTAAGCTTAACGAAGACCATTGTGATCACAAACGACATTTGGAGCATCTGGGAAGAAAACAGTCGGAGAGGGGGGGTGAGAAACTAAGTTTGTCAGTAAGATTCTACCTTAGGATTAGTGACAACGTTTTCAACTCAGCCACTTCAGTTTATTAGAAAACATGACATGCATACAAGTTCATTTTTAATCATTAGAAAACTTTAGCTGAAGTGGGTTTCCTTTTTCATAAATAAGAACTAGTGTTTTTTAAGCGCACGAGTTACATAATCTAGATTACATAAGTCTTATATATCTTTAGGATCACATCACAAATATTATTTGACTATAATTTCATTCATGCCTTAACATAATTCTTCTCATTTTTCTATAACTCCCTTAGTGATAATCTGGAATGAAGGCATACAATACTAGTCATTCAAACAATACCTTTTCATTGGCTCTACCACTCTACTTTATATTCTTAGGACATGAGCTCATTCATTAATCGTCGTCACCATTATAAACTTTTGAAAACTTGATGCTTCATGTAACACCCATAGTTTCTCATAATGGACTCTCTAGGATATATATACCCTTTTGTAAGAAATAAAGTAGAGATAACAACAAAATTTAGAAAAATTAGAAAATTTTTAGCAAATGATGAAAATACCCCTCCACTAGGATAATACTAATAAATGTACATAAAATCAAAAACAAAAGTTAAAAGGCATTCTAAGGGATTATGACACATTAAGGATGATTAAAAATTCATAAGAAAAGAATAGGAACAAAGAGAGAACGTAAAAGTCATACCAAAACTCCGAAAATGTCTGAAACGCTCTTAAAAAGCTATATCTTCCACAGGGTTAAACTGTTCAAAAAAAATAAAAAATGAAATAAGAATGATTTGGAAATGAACCAATAAATTTTAGAAACACCATAGGAACAATTTGGGGACCTCTCGGGAAATGATGAGAAAAATTACCAAAATGCCTCTTGAAGACCAGTAGGACAAGAAAATGCGAAGCAAAAAATAGAAAGTGGGCCCCATCCCTTGTGCACAAAAATACCATATGAAAAATGTGATGGTGAGTTACCATATCAGTCATCAGTTCATTAATATCATATAAGACAAAAAATAATTAATAGGAGAGATAAAATTAATCATGATTAGAGTAAATTAATCTTGTTTAATTAAAATTAACCATACTTAGGATAAGTTAATCTTAATTAGTGAAAAGTTCAGAATAATTAGCCTTAATCTAATCCTAAAAGGATAATTCCTTACATTTACATTTATTTTAGAAATGGAAATGATATGCAAATGTACCAAAATACCCTTAAGTGAGAAATTGATTTCCAAATTGTGCTTAAATGGCCAAATCCTATCTTAGCATTGGGAGGGCTCATTTGCTTCATATTGCATCTTCTATACACTTATAAAAATCCTCTAATCTCTCTTTAAACTCAAACTACTACTAAAATCCAAAATTTATATTAAGCTTAAACTTTCAACTTTGAGGTTTAAGTTAAATCAAGACAAATCCATAAATTCCCACCACCACCATTAAGAGATATTGTGTGGACCATCAAGGAAGAGGAAGAACAGCCATCAAATTCCGATTAAACCCATCATAAAAGTCTTCAACAAGTAGGATTTTATCATATGTTTTTCTATGCTTTAAATCTTGTATTTATGGTTTGATTTTTTTCTTTTTGGTTGATCTCTCTAAGGTTTATGAATCCTTTTTTATTTGACTTGGTTGGAGCTCAAAACTTCCCTTGATGGTTAAATATGAGCATCATAATTTTTTAGTGGTTTTTGAAAGTTAAAGAAAAGTTTTGATGGATTAAAATGCTTTTAGCAACCTTAGGATCAATTTAATCGGTTAAAATTTCTTAAAACCAATTTTTGATGCCTTGGAGAAGATTTGAGAGTTTATGAGAAAACTTTTTAAGAGTTAAAAGTAATGTATGTATAGATCTCAAAGTAGATCTATTAGATCTACACTTGTTTTCCATGAAAAATGCTTTTTTTAAGATCTTTATATTCTAAGTTGGAAACTTTTTTATTTCTCTTCTTAAAAATATTTGATCATGAAGTTTTGTTTGATATGAGTCTAGATCTAGAATTATATATTAAAATTTATAAAAGAGTAGGAAAGATTATGTAATAAGATCCATAAGCTAAACTTGGACTTAAAAATTAATAACAGTAAAGGTGGAATTTTGGACCAAAAGTTGATCAAATCACTTAAGACCTTCCATGACCATGACCAAAGTCATGGAGTAAGGACAAATTATGATTGGATATAAGAACATATGGTATGCCAAGTGCTAAATTTCATGACACGAAGGTCATGTGGCAAGGAAGTTGGAAAAGGATCTTTGTTTATGTCACTTAAGCATTCAACTACTTTCTAGTTAATTAGGGAATCTTGAGTTTAAAATTTTTATTATGGTATACAAAGGCACCTAATCAAGTATAAAAATGGAATTATAAATTTGAAAGATACTTGAAATTAGCAAAGTGCTCATCGGCTATTTTGGTTAATTTGGGTTAAAACATATGTTGTTTAAAAAACTGTAAGGCAAGTGCACCTTATCGCTTTCCAGAGTATAGGGTGAGAAAGAGTATCGTCTCCACAGGGATTTGATTCAATTACTGAATTCCTATTTGTCCACTATTTGAACTAAGACCATGGGAAGTTGTAGTTAACGTGAATGTAAATGAACTGCACTTAATGACTTTTGATAATAAGATGAAATACTTCTCCAGCATGTATAAAACTAATTAAAAATAGATTCAGAAGTTGTCCAGCACTCACTATACGGCACAAATGTGAGAAAAATCGATTTATGAAAGGTGTTAGGGTCAGAGTTCACCAAAACTACACCTGAGTAATCTTAATTCATTACTTTCATTCAAGTTAAAGATGTGATTGAAGATCGATCCCTTATAAGAGTTGAAGGTCAATTCCTTGACTCATCAATACTTATCCCAAATTAGTAATCTTAATCTCTTAATGATTCCTAATTGAAGCGAGCTTTAAGTTCAAGAATCCACACAATCTCATAACTATGAATCTCTATTCCTAGAGCACCTGCAGTTATGTTGTTCAATCTCAGTTCTAATTCCTAGTCCAATTTTCCAGTTATGAAGAAGAATTCAAATTCAATCTACAAATGGCCAATTCATAGAAGCTTTAAGCAAAGAGAAGAAAAATCAATTGAAGGAAAAGTGAACTTGAATTCATGTATGTAAACACTCAATTATGTCCGAGGCCCCCAATCATCAAAATTAATCAAGAAACCAACATTAATAATAAAAAAAATTAATTAATAAAAAACAAAAAGAGAACAAAAAAAATAAAAAAATAGAAAAATAAATAAATCAAAACTCATTAAAAATAAAGCAACAAAAAGAAAATAAATAAGGAAAATAGAAGAAGGAAAATTAAAATGAAAAAGCAACGAAAAAGAATGATTTCAAAAAACTAAAAGAAAATAGATAATATATATATATATATATATATATATATATATATATATATATATATATATATATATATAGAGAGAGAGAGAGAGAGAGAGATGAAAGAAATGAAAAATTAGAAAATAGAATTAAAATAAACTGAAAAAGAAAATAAAATAGAAAATTGGAAAATAACAAAAAAATAAATATGAATAAAATAAATACACAGAAAGATAAAAACAAAAAACAAAAAAAAAATAAAACAGAAAAACAGAAAATAAACAGAAAAACAGAAAATAGGAAAAAAATAAAAACAGAAAAGCCGAAAGAAAAAAAAGAAAATATAAATGCATGCACGTAGCGAGGGCGGGGAGGTTTTTTTGGTTGATATTTCTTCAGATTTCTTGGGCAAAAAGAAAAAGGCTGGGTCTCCTGCTTGAGGTCCTTCCTCTTTCTTCGGCTCTTTCTTTTCCTACTTCCTCTTCTTGGGGAATGACGGTTTTTTCCCAACTTCTTCTCCAACTTAGGCTGCTGTTTCTGCTTCTTCCTGGTAGGGTGTGAGAATTCTCCTTGAGGAAGGGAGTTGTACCAAGAGGCCATAGGTTTTTTCTTCATTTCTGGATTCTCCGGGGTGCTGAGTCCGCCTCCCAATCCTCCATAGCCTAGTCTTGGATCTCAAGGTGCAGCGTCATAGGCTCCAAAGGAAGCTCCTCCACCCTAAATCATCAAGAACAGGAAGCAATCCTCCAATTCAGATCGTGTATCTTCGAGAAAACCAGGTCAGTTTCTGCATGTATGGTTCTATGTACTACGATCGAACTGATTCTTGAATAAAAGAGTAGGTTGATGCGTTCTTGGTGCACTACACTCTTGAGAAAGTTTTCCGCAATTTTAAATATGGCATCACGAAGCGAATTTAGAGGTGTGGACAATTTTACAGATTGTTCTAGTCTAGATTCACGAGTCTTAAATGAACTTGCATAAATCATCATGATTAGGTTTTTTTCGTTGCACTTGCGTTGTTCCACGAAGCGAATTTAGAGGCCGTTGGTTGTTCCATTTGTGTGATAATATTTCTTGGCCATTTATGCTATCATGTTTGGAGCAACTTTGTAATAAAACTGGATATCTGTTTGGCTCTTGATGCTGCGCTTGAATCCTTCCTTAGCCGAATGGTCAACACTTGAGAACACTCGTGGTTGACTCGTTTCTGTGAGAAGATTAGGTGATTCACATAATGTCCATCGAGGTAGGGCCGTTAGGATAAAGCAATAAGATGGTTATAAGTTCTTGGAGTTAACAGGCAACTAAATTTTATGTTTATGCTCACTAGAACCACCACTAGAGAACATGACCACAAGCACCAACCAAGCGTAAAACCTCACGAATACACAGAACATTGGTGAGATGTATGAAAATACAGTAACATGCATCGTCATTGTTGACAAACCAAGGCTGGGGCTGTTGCTTCCAACTACCTTAGGTAGCACGTGGTTCTGTATATTGCGTCTTTCCTATGTCTAGATTGTGATCCTAGGCCTATACACTGCTCCAGGTTGCATGCATTTAAGCAAAATGTTGAGATCCAATTTCCAGACGTCATAGCCGACTACATGACTATTAGTGCAAGTCCACTAATTCACATGGTTATGGCTAAAGGAAGTCGTATCTGTGAATTAAATATTTGGGTGGCAGATACGTCTCTTGACGCTATCAATACCAGCTTGAGTATTTCCTCATTCGTAAGATGAAGGGTCTATGCACTTAGTCAAAACAGGGGGATCTTTTGTTCAAGATGATGCACCCCTAAACGAGAATGATCTCCATGCCAAACACTTGTATACATGGCCCCCTCGCTAGATCATTTGTGATGATGTTGGGTTCGTGGATCTGCTAGAATTCGGGAGGCCATCCCTCAACAGAATATACATGAATCATGAGAGACTCCCATGTCAACCATAACGTTGTTTAGTCCCTTGCTACTCATGCAAAGCCCGTGCTCATGAGAACATATTTCTAATATTCCAGGCGTCAAATGCATAACCAAAATGTTGGCCCAGTGGTTGGGACGCTGTTAGCTCCTCTACAACCGGGGTTCGAACCCTTCACTCCACTCTTTTGTTGCCAAAATCCCCTACCATATGCGCTTCATTAGCTAGTGACTAAGCTGAGCCATGTAAACAAAAGAACAACAACTACCCCCACTTGAAGCAGGTTTTTACCTAGTTTTCTCAAATGTTAACCCAACTTAAATACAATTTAAGTTCTTTTTCTCCCAAAATTTAATTCCTTTTCTTCAAAATTCAAGTCAATTCTTTTTCTTCAAAATTCAAGTTAATTCTTTTCCTTCAAAATTCAAATTAATTCTTTCTCTTCAAAATTCACATTAAATCCCTTTTTCAAAATTCAAATTAATTCTTTTCCTTCAAAATTCACATTAAATTCTTTTCCTCCAAATTTCCAGTTTCAATTCATTTTCTAGTTCAAATCAAAATTAATACTTTCCTTCAAGTTTCAATTCTTTTTAGTTCAGATGAAAGTTAATACTTTCCTTCAAGTTTCAATCCTTTTGGTTCACTGTTTTTTCTCAAGTTTTAATCCAAAATTTTTAATTCTTTTCCATATTTTTTATTTTTTAATCAAGTTAACTCCAAGTTCAAGTCAAATTTAATTCCTCAAGTCAAAATCTAGTTTAGGTCTTTTTCTTCAAATCAAAAATCAAGTTTAATTCCTTTTTCTTGAATTCCCCAAGTCAAAATCTAGTTTAAGTCATATTCAAAACAAGTTGAATTCCTTTCAAATCGAATCAAGTTTATTTCTTTGCTTCAAAATTCAAAAATCAAGTTCAAGTTTTCTTTTCTGAAAGTCCTCAAGTTTTTCAGTCAAGTTCATTCCAAATCAAGTTTTATTCTTTTCTTCAAATTCAAGTTAAGTTTGTTTTAGTCAAACCAAATTCAGTTTCCAAATTTTGAAGATCAAGTTCCATTTAAATCAAGTTTCATGCTTCTCTTCAAATTTTGGATCATATTCATTTCTTATTTCAAATCAAACCCAATTCTTTTCTTGTTCTTATTCTTTTTAAACTAATTCTTTTTGGGAATCACAAGTGTCACGCAATGAGCTCTAAATGGGATACGGCGATCCTTCACTGCTGTTCAATATTTAGAGATTCATATAGGCCCAAGTGCAACCTTAGTTGCCTCGGACCTTGTGCATAAATGGACTAAAAGTTCCTACAGAAAAAAATAAAACCCATTTAAAAATTCTTTTTGGGGATCACAAGTCTCACGCAATGAGCTCTAAATGGGAAACTGACGGTCTTCACTACTGTTCGATTTTTAGAGATTCATATGGATCCCAGTGCAGCCTACGTTTGCCTCGGATCCTGTGCATAAGTGGACTGAGGATCCCTCCCTAAGATATTTTCAAAATACTCCTTTCCTTTTCAAGCAACTCGAAGGTCAAGCCTTCACACACCAGAACTACGTAAGCCTTGAGTTTCCCATTGCACCGGGGAATACGTAGGAGCAGGGTCAAGTCCTGTCAGGCTAACCTCCTTCAAGCTATTTATTTTCACTATAATTAAAGGGATCAAACAATTTTCAAAATCACACACTTGATTTAAGGGTACCGTTCTTTGGAACGGGCGAGTAGGGTGCCTAACACCTTCCCTATTCGTAACCGACTCCTGAACTTCGAATCTCTTCCTCGAGTTAGGGTTTTTCCAAATATTTTTCCTTAAATAAAAATTTGGTGGCGGCTCCACATTAATCCAAAATAAAATTATATTTTAGTTTTTAGCGAGTCCGTCCTCTCGTTGGAATTACGGTTGCGACAATGTAAAATTTCCAGATTACATAGGTTTAGAAAATGGATTCCTCTTTCCCTAACAAAATTATAATTACACATAATGAGAGAGGGTAAAACAGAGAAGAAGCTAGAAGAGTTGGAGTCAGCATCCATGGGAGGCTGCACGTTGATTCCTCAACCCCTACAGGTTCTCCACCACCAGGAGTGGATCCAGCGAAAAGGAAGGTCTGGGCTAACTGACAAGAGAGAGATGAATCTATTTCTGCATTCAAGCTGTTAATTTACTGGAGTTCTGGGCCTTTTATAGGTGTTGGTCTGTTACGTGCGTGTCCAATGTAGTTGGCTCTTGCATTGCCAACACAGGAAGCAACAGAGTGAATCAACTTTTTCTCAGACTTTCATGTACTCCACACACTTCTGGTTATGTTGCCAACGCAAAATCCTGTGACAAGTTGCACACAATGAAAACACATTAGATTCATAGGGATTCATCACCAGAAAGCTTTAAAACTGTACAATTCAGAATTTGCATGGGTTACTCAGTTTTCAGTCAGTTTCCAATGAATTTGTGATAATTTATGTTCCAATTTCTTGTTATTACACCAAAATTTTTATCAAATAAGTATCATGTTAGACACTTATCAACATACTAAAATCTTGCTAAAACTTAAGGATGGATCTAAAAATGCTTAAGGAGATGATTATAAATTAATTATAGGGTAGAAAAAGAAAAGTAAGCATTCGACCACTCATAAATTAAAGAAAAAAAACCCTAGAAATTTCTAAGAATGGTATGGACTTGTAGCCTAAGTCTTAGTTAGTGTAAATCTACTTTTAGGAGAAGAAGAAAAAATGAGTCATAACCTTAGGACAATGGTGTTTGAATTTGGCCACCTAGATAACAAATAAGTAAAGAAGGGTATTTTGGTTGTTTAAAGATAATTAAATGAGTCAAGAGTAGAAAACTTTAAATTCATGAGTAAGGAGAAAAGCAAGTAGGTTAACTAATGGACAAAACCTAACTAGCTAATTTATTAGTCAAAAAGCATAAAACATATAACACTTAAATTTGAATTAAATAAATTATGCATAAGACATTCAATTTAAGTAACACAAAGAGCTAACAACTATGAAGGGTCATTCAGCCAGCTAGAAAAGAAGTTTTACATTTCATAATCTTATATTAAAAAGATTAAGAAGAACTTAATCTTTGAGAAAAGGAAAGGTTGAGAGATAACTTGGAAGGATGAGTGGACTAAGATCCTATAAGTGATTCATCATAAATCTTATGAATTAAGCAAGTTGGATAAACTATGGGAGTAAGTATACATGCTGCCCAAGATAGTAATGTCAAGCTTAATTAAGAATGTTTTGATCAAAAGACTAGTTTCTATTTAGAAACACTATGCCAACTTGTTGTATGTGATATGAGTACACAAAGATGTATGTAAAGTGTATGAATAATACTTTTAATTATTTAAAGAGTAATGTGTTATGTGATGATCATGTATGGTCGAATGACACTATAAATTCACACTACAAAACAACACCAACCTTAGAAATTTTTAGGGATTTTCCTTCTTGGCTAGTTTGGTTGAATACTCACTTCCCTTCCCCTACTCCATAATTAATTACTAATCATCATCTTAAGCATATTTAGGTTCATTCCTAAGTTCTAGTAAGGTTTTAACTTGTTTTCACCAACTTTAACCAATATGGTCGATTGGTTATCCAACCATTTCCATGTCTCCTCCAAATTTATAATTTCTTTCTTATACTTAGTTAGGCTCCTCTTTTTGAATAATTGAAATTTTAAGCTCAAGTTTCCTTAATTAATGTTTAGGTGGTCAAATCCACTAAGTGACCAAAACAAAAGTCTTTTTGCTCAATTTCTTCCCACTTGACCTTTGTCTCATGAGTTTTAGCACTTGGTACTCCTTACGTCCTTATATTTATTTAGTATTTGTCCTTACTTCATAACTCAGGTCATGGTCATGGAAGGTCTTAAATGTCTTGTTCATCCATAATTTAACTTTTGCTCTTAGTAGTTTGAAAGTCCAATTTTCAAGAAGTTTATAGGTTTTATAACATAAATTTTATTCTTTTAATATATTTAACATATGAGTTCAGATATGGACTTTTATCAAAGTTTAACTTCAAGATTAAAGCTTTTAATAAAAGATATACACAAACTTATAACTTTGAACATAAAGACTTTAAAGAAAGCACTTTTTCAAGACAAACAAGTGTAGATCTATTAGATTTACTCCAAGATCTATCTATACTTTACTTTGAGAACTTCAAAACTTTTCACAAAAACTCTCAAATATTCTCCAAAAGCATTAAAAATTAATTTTAATAAAGTCTAATCGATTAAATTTCTCCAAAGGTTGTTAGAAGCACTTTAATCAATCAAAACTTCCTTATAACTTTCAAAATCACTAAAAATTTGGTGATGCTCACTTTTACCATTAAGGGCAGTTTTGATCACCAGCAAACTCAAGAAAAATGGATCCATAGATTTAGAGAGAGATCCACCTAAAAGAGAAGAAAATTAAACCATAAATACATGATTAAAAGCTTAGAAAAATAAATGGTAAAGATCCTACTTGTTGAAGATTTTTATGAAGGTTTGGTGGGTCTTTAAGGTTGATCTCCTTCCTCCTTGGTGGTCCACACAAGATCTTTTGTGATGATGGCGGGGTTTGATGGGTTTGATTTTTTTTTAACCTAAACTTCAAAGATGAGAGTTTAAGTTTAGTGTGGATTTTGGTTTTTTGAGAGTAGTTTGAGTTTTGAGAGTTTAGAAAATTTTCCTAAGTGTTTAGAAGGTATATTATGAAGAAAACAAGCCCTTCATGGCTTAGGATGCCATTCAACCATTTAGGGATAAATTGAAAATTAATTTTCTATTTAAGAGCATTTTGGTACATTTTCATATAATTTTCATTTTCTAAAATAAATGTAAATATAATCAATTATCCTTTTATGATTATTTTAAGACTAATTATTCTTAATTTGTCACGAATAAATAGTAACTTATTCTTAGTATGGTTAATTTTAATTAATCAAGGCTAGATTACTTTAACCATGGTTAAATTTATCTGTGCTATTTAATATTTTTGTCTTTTATGGAATTAATGAAGTAATGTGAATCACCATCTCATTTTCCACATGTTTGATTTCATCCTTCCCAAAAAGTTCCAAATTATTCTTCTCATATTTCTAATATTTATTGGTTTGTTTCCAAATTATTCCTATGTCATTTTTTCAATGATATTTTTATCCTCTTATTGTTTATATTTTTTTTTATAATTTTCTAACCATGATATTAAAAAATTCATATTACTTTTATCCTTTCATTTTTTATATTCTTTTTATAACTTTCTACCCATCATATTAAAAAATTCATGTTACGAAAATTATAACTGAAACGAGTTTTCACATTTTTTAATATGCTTCTAGAAAAAATTTATCAAGTTTTTTATTCTTTAATTTTTTAAAAAATTTTATGAATCAATGTCTTCAAACTCTTATTTTCAAGTATATTACAAGTCAAACTATTATTTTCACTTTATCCTATTGAACCATAGTAAGCACTACAAAAAATCAAAATTTTGCGACGAAAATCTGAAGGCGGTTTAACAAAATCTCCTCTATATGCATTATCTGGTGGTTTTGGTGGCGGTGGCTTTAACTACCTTAGAGAGGCATAAAGCTCACCGGTTTGAGGTAGTTTAAGGGCGCGTTTTAAAAACCTCTGCACGGTAATCATACAAATAAAAAAATGGATTTAGAACCATTTTCTCTTAGCGTCAACCTAAACCCCCATGCGAGAATGACATTGCTATTGCACCTTCATTGTAACGCTTCTACAACAACTTGCATTTAGATATTTAGCATCATTCTTTTTTATTTAATTCTCAGTTGGAATTCAAATAATGAACTTCATTTTTTCAATATTTTGCTTTACATGGTGCGACTCCTGATAGTGTGACCCTTGATTGGAGCAGTGGGCTTGAAGTTGTTGACTATAAATTCATCTTTTCGTATGCTTTCTTTTTTCTCTGATTTTACTTTTGCCCATATTTTGAAAGTTATTTGGCTAATTAATATTTTTCTCTATTTATTGTGTTCTAAGTTTTGTTTGGTTTTTATGATAGAGCAAACTATGCAAGTCCGTATAAGGTGAATCACTTTGTTCAAGTCCATTAATCATTTTACTTTCCCTCTCACCTTTTCTTATTTTTTTTTATTGAAAATCTTGTGTGGTTTTTTCTGTTTATTGACATCAAATTACACTATCCATTCTTTTGGTTTTTATAGTTGAAGTTAATGTATGTTGTGCAAGATGATCTAAATTTTTTGAAAGCTGTTGAAGGCACAAAAGGTGAGTAAGTGTTGCTATTTTTTTTTTCTAAATTTTTTTTTCTTGTTAGGCATTTATTGGGTCTATAGTTGGTAATATTAAGACAAGTATGAATAAATAACTTTCAAGTGAAGTTTATAACTTTGATAATGAATTCTTAGATTAGTAAGAAATGTCAAATCACAGGAATTGTAGGAAAACATATTTGCAATTCCATGTGAATGGTTTTCAATGCATCATATATGTTTTTTCTTGCCTTGTAACGTTATACATACATTCTCCTCGAAATTGAATCATGTTTTGTATCAATAGATAAATTGAGTGATTTATTTGTAAAGAGTGAAGTTTGGCTAAGTTCATCTGTTCAAGCATCCCCAGTGATAATTTTTATAGCGTGCCTTGTTAGTTGAAGCTAATTTTAACTTCATAATACATCTCATTAGATATAAAATTCATGACTATTTAATAATTAAAATATATTTAAAAAAACTGTGGTGTAATACAGTAAATTAAAACGAATGAAGAAGGAACCAAAACGAATAGAATATAGAATTACTAATTTAGTTAAGCTAATACATTATCATCACCATTTTAATGCTTTCCTTGTAGCATCTCAAACAAAAAGAAGAGTGAAATATAGAGCCAGTCCTTGGCATTTATAGCTGAATTATCCTAGACAATATATGACACTTAGCATGAATTTTGTATAATTCATCCTATTAGTTTAAACACTAATATCATATTCACTATACAACGTTTGGGTAAAACATTGTGGGTATGGTAAATTAGCTGGATAGTTTTGGTTCATTCTACAAGTTTCAATAGTTTTGTTGTGTTTATTGTTGCTTCAATAAGTCACATATGGCTTTTTATCTTGAACAGAAACCTCATCCATCGTCATGGCCAATATAGAAATTGTTCTGATGTTGTGGTGTTATGGGCTGGGTTAGCTGAGCTACCTAAACACCAAAGCATTAAAATCTTCAAACATCAATGATGGTGTTATGGGCTCTATGGTTTATTTTCAAAATAAAAAGGTTACCTTGTCATCTATCAAAGATGTGGAAAATAGTCCATGAAATCACTAGAATAACATACACTATCAAAGCAAGGTTCCCCTCCCCACACTAACTAACTAACGTATGGACATCTCCAGCACAAGGATTATTAAAGATTAACTTTGACGCAGGCTGATCTAGTTAGAAGGGAACTAGCTGTGGATTAGTAGTCCAAAATTGCAATGGTGAGATTCAAACTTCGGCCTCTCATTATTCACATTTTTGGATGAAGCCTACTTTGGCAGAAATTTTGGCACTATGTTGGATTGTCATAGCTCAAAGTTGGGATATATTCCAAGTAATTTTTGAGATCGCTTCATCAGTTGTGTGCCAAGCAATGAAGGGTTTCCTTTGTCATCTGCGGTTGAGGGATGTCATCAATGACTACAAACACCTTGCTTCTTCTTTCCGGAGTGTCATTTCTCGTTATTTAGTAGGAAAGTTAATTCATTAAATCATGTCATTTCTCGTTATTTAGTAGGAAAGTTAATTCATTAAATCATACCATAGCAGCTTCTGTTATCTTGAAACCCAATTTTACATGGTGGGAAGTTATCCCATTACATGTACATGGTTCCGCTTTTTTAAATTTCTAATGCATGAGATTTTTGTCTTTGATTAAAAAAAAAACACTTAGTGAAAATAAATAAAAAACATTTAATGAAATGTATAATATAATTAAAACTTACAAATTATAGTTCTACTTTTTTATTTTTAAATATCAATTATATTCTCTGTTCTTATAACTTTTTCTACAACATTATGTAATTAGTAGTCAACCATATGATAGTGCTCTATTTTCTCTCCTCTTGACGATGCTTTTAATTCGACATGTATATTGCTATTATTATTATAAATAAAACCTATGATGTAAGAAATAATACCTATCTTAAATATTAAAAAATAAAAAGAAGATATTTTTTATCGATCAAAAAGATAATATCATCATTGGACTATACATATGTTGGCCCAAATTGCAAGTCTTTCCACTCATCATAGATTCTGAGCTTCCGAATCAAAACAAAATAGTGTATAGCCCTCGATAGTATCCTATTTCCTCTCCCTTTAACAGCGACTTTAATTAAACATATATATTACTATTATAATTATAATAATAATAATAATAATAATAATAATAATAATAATAATAATAATAATAATAATAATAATAATAAAATAAATAAATAAATAAATAAAAAATTCCTTCTATTTAATGTTATGCTCTGGAAATACTAAATTTTTAATTAATGTTATGTATATTTGTTTATTGAATAATGCATCAAAAATCAAAAGAATAACATATTTGATCATATTCTTTCTCAATTTTTTTTAATTTTAATTTTATTTTTTTCCCAACACCTTCTTTTCCTTTGAATTCTTTGTTTTCCATCCATCCACTTCCATCTTACCTTAGTTTTCATAATTAAACACCGATACCCACCATCTGTTTTTCTCTCCATTTATTATTTTTTTATTCATTTTTCAGTTAAATTGTTTTTTAATATTAGACGAAAAAATCCCTCTTAGCTCTCACTTTGTATTTACGAATTATGCATGAACTATTAAAAATAGCAAAGCAAAATACAAGTAACTAAGGATGGTTAGTGTAATTTTTTAAGCAAAAAGGATGTAAGTGTAATTACTTCCAAAAATATGTTAGTATTAGAATTGCCTCCATTAATATAACCTTTGTTTAAAAGATATCAAATTATTAGTATTAATATTGTAAATCTACATTAATAGTATATAATGTACTAGAATCAATTCTTATCCCATTGTAGCGGTGAACAAAAGAAAAAAAAATTGTATAAGCAAAAAAATATATAACATACTAAAATATCATTAGCATAAAGGTTTTTTTTTTTTACTATTATCAAATTAAAAATTATAATAAGTATAATTTTTAAAGTAATCTATATTGTAAACACCCAATTATGTCCGAGGCCCCCAATCATAAAAATTAATCAAGAAATTAATACTAATTTAAATAATAAATAAACAAACCAATATAAGATTTCCGAAAAACAAAAACAGAAAATTGAAGATATAAGGAAAATATATATAAAAATACAGAAAATAGAAAATTAAAAGAAAAGTAAACATATAACAAAATAATAAAATCTGGAATAATAATAAAAAATTCAAAATCTAAAAAAAGAATATAAATAAATAATAAAAAAAAAGAAGAAATTGAGAAGATAAGAAAAAGCAGAAAATGAAAATAATAAAAAAAAACAACAAAATAAACTGAAAAAATAGAAAAACAAACTAACAGAATATAAAAGGAAAAAATAACGAGATGGAGGGGGGGGAGCGCGCTAAGCTTGGAGAGAGAGAGTTAAGAAAAGGGCTGAGCAAGCGAAAAGGAGGTGAGGAAGAAAAAAGGAGGATTTTTTTTGAAGATTGGAGGGGCTCGGTCTCGGAAGGGCCGTTGATACTTCTGTGAGACTTCAACGTCGTCTTCACGAAGAGGAATTCACACAGGTACGACCAATCCGCGATTGCAAGAATCAAGAACAAGCCATGAAAGTACACAGAGCATGAGCGCATACAGGTCTGCACATTTGTTAGCATTGATTCATACGATTCTTTACTAGATTCACATGAAGAAATCAACCATAGATTTAAGAATTTTGCACCTCTACATGCCCATTAAAGTTCCATTAATCAGCGTTGCCAAGGATTCCTTTAAGAAAGATATGCACTGCTCGTCGTTGCATTAGGCATAGAGAAATTACATGTTTAACTAAGAAAGGCTGATATAAAAACAAGAAATGCTTATGAATCACAGTTCGGTAGTAAGTAATATTAATTCTTGCCTTGTATGGAATTCACCGCAATTTAGTAGATCACCACATCCATATTTTGCATCTTAACATTTTGATATCATTTGATTTATGGAAGTTTGTGTTAAAAATTTTCATTCACGTAAATTTCACGAGTTTAGGGGAGAGGAGTAGTACAAGATTGTTTTTGTTTCTGAAAGAAAAGCACCCCAAATTTAAAGGCTGCGGGAGCTTCCTTTAAATATAATTAACGCTGTTAAACTCTCAACCAGGGGTTCGGTCCAGTGGCGCGTTCGTTGGTCCAGAAACTCCAAGTTCCAAGTTCGATCCCCCGCGTGGCCTTTTCTTTTAAAAGAAACCCCACGTCCCCACGCATAGCCTAAATAAAAACGAGGGTAGTAATATCACAAAGCCAACACCTGGTCCAGTGGCATCGTTGTGTGTACGTGATCTCCCTGACCCCCAGGTTCGATCCCTCCCCCATGCTATTTTGATTTCAAGCCAAATTCCCCTTTCCCTGACCCCCAGGTTCGATCCCTCCCCCATGCTATTTTGATTTCAAGCCAAATTCCCCTTTCCCGTCATGCTATCCATTCCAAGCTCCCACCTGTCAAACTACCACACTGCCCCTGGAAAATCCAAAAATTCCAGCCATGTTCCTGTCCCTGTAATTACCAGTTTGCCCTTGACCAAATCCAAAAATTCCAGCCATGTCCCTGCCCCTGTAATATCCATTTTACCCCTGATCTTTCCAATTAATTCCCAATCTGTCCCAACTTCTAAAATACCCATTTTACCCCTGATCTTTCCATTAATTCCCAATCTGTCCCCACTTCTAAAATACCCCATTTACCCTGATCCTTTCGATTAATTCCTACTCTATCCCGAATCCTCCTAATTGTAGATTAACCTCTAAAATTTCCATAATTTAAAACTAACCCCAAAAGGATTTTTCTATAGTTGTAATTAATTCTTTCCTCAAATCCTCAAAGCAAGTCCAAATTCTTTCTTTCACATAAAATCAAATCCCCTCTTTTAAAAATCAAGTCAAACTCCTTCAATTCAAAGCTAAATCCCAAAAGTTCAAAACAAACTCTTATCAAGAAAATTCAAATCAAATTCTTTTTTAAATCAATCAAGATCAATCTTTCGTTTCATTTTTAATCAAGCTTATCGGTCCTAAGTCTCACGCAATGGATCCTAAGGGCCGACCGGTAGCTTTTATTGCTCATAGCTTCCTAGGAATTCATATGGGTCCCAAGTGCAACCGTAGTTGTCTTGGACTGCGGCATATGTGGACTGAAGATCCTTTTGGTCAAAAAATTTCGATAAAAACTTCATTTTTAGAATCCCTAAAGTCTCACGACAACCCCTAAACCTGAACCGGTAGCTTTTTGGTCGGGGTTTAGCCGTATGGATCCAGTGCGGCGTAGTTGTCTTGGATCCTGTGCATATGTGGACTAAGGATTCTCCTTAAAATATATTCAAAACAATCAAACCATTTTCAAATATTACTTTCCAAGTAGCTCCGAAGGTCAAGCCTTCAAGCACGTTTCAAACATTCTATTAAACACTTTCGAAGGTCAAGCCTTCGAATCAAACCAGAACTACGTAAGCCTTGAGTTTCCCATTGCACCGGGGAATACATAGGAGCAGGATCAAGTCCTATCAGGCTAACCTCCATCAAATATTTATTTTCACTCTAATAAAAGGGATCAAACTATTTTCAAATAATCACACACTCGATTTAAGGGTACTGTTTTCGGAACAGGCAAGTGGGGTGCCTAACACCTTCCCCACTCGTAACCGACTCCCGAACCTAAATCTCATCTAGGGTTTTTCCAAATCTTTTTCCCTCAAATAAAAATTTGGTGGCGACTCCACAACATCAATCAAAAAATTCATTTTTCAAATTTTAGCGAGTTCGTCGTCTCGTCGGAATTACGGTTGCGACAGATGGCGACTCCACTGGGGAAACTTAGAGAGTCAAGCCCAACAATTTGAGTGTTTTAATATTGATCCCTTTCTTGTTTATCCGCACGATTACTTTCTTGTATTTTGGCACGATTTATTTATCTGTTTATTTATTTGCTACCTGTTTGTCTATTCGTTGTATAACCTTAGGGTAGACAAATAATAAATTGCAATATATATCTGTACATTTCCCCAATTGCAGATATCCCAATTACTTGTGTGCCCTCATACATTACATATGCATTTATCATGAGTGGGGCCCTATACAGGGTGCGAGTGCAACCTAGGAATAGAGAGGGATCTAGTGGTGTCATTTGGGGCTTACGTCTGTTTGACTATCCACGAAAATCCCAGCTAGAGTGCGTCCTATTTGTAATGCCCTACAACTGGTAGCTTTTTCTGCTGTTGTGGCAAGCATTGCAGACTGGAACTTGGCTCTAGTGACCTCAACACCCCAGGATTACAAACCACCTTTGAAGGTTCATATAAAAGGCCATAGATCCTTAGGACAGGTAACCCACATAAGAAGGAAAAAGGGCACACACACCTTTTTCAAGATACAAGGTTCACCGCTCACATGCACCTATTTGAACCAAACAATATAAAGCAGCAAAAGGAAGCCAAAAGCTAAAATCGGGGAGATACAAAATTCCAAATCAAGATAAAAAATCCAATCAAGAAAAATTCAAATAAAAACTTCTAGAGAAAATATATTTTGAAAATATTGAAAATATTCCAAAGAAAACTTAAAAGGATGTCTTAAAAATAGGAAGAATTATGGAAGATAATCTTTTGAAAATTCTGAAAAATAAAAAGATTCAATAGATAGAAGATGAAATTTTGAAAACCTAAAGAACGCTTTCTAGAAAAAATTCTAGCAAAACTAAAGAATGTTTCTAAACAAAACCAAAGGTTTTTAGCAAAATAAAAAACACCAAAACTCATAAAACACAAAAATTGCTAAAAACAAATAAAGAAACTCTGGTTTATTTTCAAATAGTCAAACTTCAAATCTCTTAAAATTATTTGCACATAGCATTGATTCATTCATTCATTCATAGATCTAAAAAAAAATATAAATTTCAAAAATCATTCTACACATTCACACTCAACGTGGTAGCGTCTCTCTATCATTCACGTTTTGTTGCATTCAAATTATTTCACAAAAATTAATTTTAAACTTCACTAGAAAATTGGAGAAACACAGCTTCCTCGACATCCTTATAGAACTCGAGCACAATCAAGAATCATGGATGAGCTGGAGAGACAAAATGAGGAGCTAAGAAATGAGGTCAAATCACTGAAGGAACAAATGGCCAAGCTAATAGAGGCCATCCAGCAGTCTAAACAGAAAGAGGCGACGGAACCCTTGCCAAGAGAACCAACCGACCCAACACACCCTCCTGGCTTCACTCCACCATCAACTATGCCTCCGCCAACCGAAGGAGTTCATCATGGGTTTCCTCATGGGCATGCACCCTCATATAACCAAACACAAGCCCAAACACAAACCCAAACTCATAACCTACCGCTAAGCACCACCTCACAAGCCTACCAAGCAGCCGTTGGGGGAACGCACCCTATGTTCACCCAAGGGCCTCATCCTGTGCACACACCATTTTTCCAACCTTACCCTATGCCCTGAGGAATACCACGTCATCCTTCGAATGAGGACTGTCGCAACCGTAATTCCGACGAGACGACGAACTCGCTAAAATTTTGAAAATGAATTTGTTTTGAATTAATGTGGAGTCGCCACCAAATTTTTGTTTAAGGGAAAAAGATTTGGAAAAACCCTGGATGAGATTTAGGTTCGGGAGTCGGTTACGAGTGGGGAAGGTGTTAGGCACCCCACTCGCCTGTTCCGAAGAACAGTACCCTTAAATCGAGTGTGTGATTATTTGAAAATAGTTTGATTCCTTTTATTAGAGTGAAAATAAATACTTGATGGTGGTTAGCCTGACAGGACTTGATCCTGCTCCTACGTATTCTCTGGTGCAATGGGAAACTCAAAGGCTTACGTAGTTGGTTTATGAAGGCTTGACCTTCAAAAAGTGCTTGATAAAAGATTATTTGGTTTATGAAGGCTTGACCTTGAAAATGTGAGAAAATTTTAAAGATCTTGTTTTGAAAGTCTTATTTTTGAAAGGGATCTTGCCCACTCGTACGCACAAGGCCCGAGCTAAAGGCAACACAAGGACCTATACGAACTACTAAATGTTGAACAGCAGGTAAACCACCAGTTCCCCATTTAGAGCCCATTGCGTGAGACTTAGAATCCCAAAACACTAAATTTCTGTATTTTATGAAATACAGAATGCTTATTACTGTTTATGGATTTTTCTGAAATTTTATTAATTTTTCTATTCTTGTAGTTTTTCTAGAGTTTTTATTAATTTTTGTAATTTTTATTGGTTTCTTTGATTTCTGGATTTTTTTTAATTTCTCTAATTTCTGTAATTTCTTTTTTGGTTTTCCTAATTTCTGGATTTTTATTGATTTTTTCTAATTTCCTGGATTTTTATTTATTTTCTGAAATTTTTATTTAAATCTGGAAATTTTTATTAAATCTGAATTTTTTTATTAAATCTGGAATTTTTTATTAAATCTGGAATTTTTATTAATTCTGGAATTTTTATTAAATCTGGAATTTTTTATTAAATCTGGAATTTTTTATTAAATCTGGAATTTTTTATTAAATCTGGAATTTTTTATTAAATCTGGAATTTTTTATTAAATCTGGAATTTTTTATTAAATCTGGAATTTTTATTAAATCTGGAATTTTTTATTAAATCTGGAATTTTTTATTAAATCTGGAATTTTTATTAATTCTGGAATTTTTATTAAATCTGGAATTTTTTATTAAATCTGGAATTTTTATTAATTCTGGAATTTTTTATTAAATCTGGAATTTTTTATTAAATCAAATTTTTTATTAAATCTGGAATTTTTTATTAAATCTGGAATTTTTTATTAAATCTGGAATTTTTTATTAAATCTGGAATTTTTATTAATTCTGGAATTTTTATTAAATCTGGAAATTTTTATTAAATCTGGAATTTTTATTAAATCTGGAATTTTTTATTAAATCTGGAATTTTTTATTAAATCTGGAATTTTTATTAATTTTTTATTAAATCTGGAATTTTTTATTAATTCTGGAATTTTTTATTAAATCTGGAATTTTTATTAAATCTGGAATTTTTATTAAAATTAAATCTGGAATTTTTTATTAAATCCGAAATAGGAAGGGTAAAATGGTAATTTTAGGCTTGAGGGGCAGTTTGGGAATTATTGCAAAAGGTTAGGGGTAATATAGTATCTCAATACAGCAGGGACCTATAGGGAATTTATGAAATTGAAAGGGGTGGTTTAGGTATTCAACACAGCAGGGACATGATGGGTATTTTAGATTTTGAAAGGGGCAGTGTGGTAATTACAATGACATCTGGGGAAATATTTCAAAAATTCATTTCCCAGGATTCGAACCCAGGACGCACAATGTGCTGACGACGCTCCCTGCCACTTAGCCATGCCCAAGGGTCAGTTGTAAACTACACTCTTTTAGCTATATGATGAGTTAGGGCCTAATGGCTATTAATGAAGCCTAAAGCAATGGACCCCGTTGATAATTCTCTCAATTTAACGGGCAATTGGATTTTTATCGGTATTGGGACATTTTCTATATGATCCTAGCTGAGTCTTTCAAGGGCCTAGCCACCTAACTCCGAGCTCCGCTGTATGGAGGTCGTGAGCCTCTCTAAATTAAGGTGCAAAAGGTGCATTCCCAGCAAGACCCATGGTCTAGTGCAAGCTA
This sequence comes from Canavalia ensiformis, assembly GCA_026541065.1. Taxonomy (NCBI): domain Eukaryota; kingdom Viridiplantae; phylum Streptophyta; class Magnoliopsida; order Fabales; family Fabaceae; genus Canavalia; species Canavalia ensiformis. The sequence goes on from JAMKYM010000586.1 coordinate 40,552, forward strand.
TCACCCTTTTCTTTTAAAGAATTCAGAACCAGGCCTACACGACGAGCATGTGCAGCCTCTAATCCTATAAAGGTTATACAAATCGGGCGAGGAGAGTAAATAGCCTACGGGATTACGTTCTTACTTTCGTGTTGAGGTTTATGAATTTTCCTTGTAATCTGAGGTTTAATCATCACATTCTTTATTATACTATTGATTAGCAGAGGAATCCAACATTCACAGCAAGGTTTAACAGGCATTGAGGGTAATATTTGCTAAAATCAAATCTTAGTTATGATCTAAATCTTCTACGAAATGGATTAACAGCATTCAGGCCAAATCATCATGAGATGCATGATAATATTTGATTAATGTGGTGTTCCTATTTCTAGAGAATCATATGGCTAACCTGTGTGAAATCACTACGTCGCTCGCATCAAAGACCACCGTGAACCTTGAAGAAATGGATCTTCTCTTGGTTTGTATGGAGCCGTGAATGGGGATCTCCAAGGCTGGTGTTCTAATCTTGGAGGTAAAGAACGCTTAGGACGAATTTCCCCTAGATGTAGCGCGACCTTTGATCGAGCAAGAACCAGAGAGTTCTTTCCAAGCCATGGCCTCCGATTTCTTCCTCTTCTCCTCTTTTGATCTCCATCTCCTTTTTTCTTCTCCCCTTTTTTTTGTTTCAATTCTTGGAGTCTATTGTTGCTGAAGAATTTCCCCTATCCCAGTAACAAACTTTCCTTCTCGAAATTCAGTAAAAAAAGTCCCCCCCCTGGTTCATCTTACTCTGTTTTTATATCTTCCCTCCAAAACCGCCTTTTTGTTTTGCTTTTTGCTTTATTTTATGAATTTTTTTTTTTTTTTTTTTTTGTTTACTTATTTTCAGATTTTAATTTTGATTATTATTATGAAATTTTTATACTTTTTATTTTACTTTTGGTTGTTAAAAACTAAATGACGTTCGTCTGTTTTTTTTGTTTTCTGCTTTCTGCTTTCTGTTTTAAATTGTTTGTTTTTTGTTTTCTGTTTGAATTATTTTTAGTATTAATTTTTTGATTAATTTTATAATTGGGAGCCTCGGACATAAATGGGTGTTTACAGTTTGCCCCTCTTTACTCATTTTCCTACTAGATAATGTGAGAAATAATTTTTGAATTATCGAGGTAGGAAATGAGTAAAGACGTGAACACCTAATGTCCGAGGTGTTTTTTTTTTATTTTTTTTTTGAAGAAGTCCAAGCAGCGATTGAATGACCTTACCGACTTCGTGTGCCGATAGGGTTTGAATGTGCAAAGCTGGATGGCATAACCTAAGTAGGCTGAAATGAGTGAAGGCTCATTAGTACATGTGTGGAATGCAATGGGATTGCTTGTTTAGAACAAGCAAAATGAAATGAAATTGGCCTATTAAAACAGGCAAAGTAGAAGAGAAAGACCCGTTAGGACGAGCTCAGTGGGGTAAAACGGGCCTGTTTGAGGCAGGGAAACGTGCAAGAACTAAAAAGTAAGGTATGTACAAGGTGGCCTGACACTATAGGCCGGAGTGCAGAAAACTAAACTTGATGAGGCCTGACAACATAGGCCATGATGCAGAAATGTAGGTTTGATGGCGGCCTGACATTATAGGCCATGATGCAGAAACTAAACTTGATGAGGCCTGATAACCTAGGCCTGAAAAGCAGTAAATCTAATCTGGGGCGGCCTGACAACATAGGCCTGAAAAACAGTAAACTTGATGAGGCCTGACACTATAGGCCATGATGCAAGAATTTAAACTTAATGGTGGCCTGACAACATAGGCCTAAAAGCGGTAAATCTAATCTAGGGCGGCCTGAGGCCTGAAAAACAGTAAACTTGATGAGGCCTGACACTATAGGCCATGATGCAAGAATTTAAACTTGATGGTGGCCTGACAACATAGGCCATGATGCAGAAATCTAAGCTACGGTGGCCTGACAACATAGGCCGAAAAGCAGCAAATCTAAGCTAGGGCGGCCTGACAACATAGGCCTAAAAGCAGTAAATCTAAGCTAGGGCGGCCTGACAACATAGGCCTAAAAAGCGGTAAATCTAATCTAGGGCGGCCTGACAACATAGGCCTGAAAAACAGTAAACTTGATGAGGCCTGACACTATAGGCCATGATGCAAGAATGAAAAGGTGCGATGCTTTAGCCTGACAATATAGGCCAGTGAGCAGGAAAGTGGAGGTGCGATGCTTTAGCCTGACAACCTAGGCCAGTGAGCAGGAAAGTAGAGGTAATGCTATGGCCTGACAACATAGGCCAGTGAGCAGGAAAGTAAATGTGATGCTTTAGCCTGACAATACAGGCCAGTGAGCAGGAATGCAGATGTGATGTTTTAGCCTGACAACATAGGCCAGTGAGCAAGATGCAGATGTGATGCTTTAGCCTGACAACATAGGCCAGTGAGCAAGAATGCAGATATGATGCTATGGCCTGACAACATAGGCCAGTGAGCAAGATGCAGATGTGATGCTTTAGCCTGACAACATAGGCCAGTGAGCAGGAATGCAGATGTGATGCTTTAGCCTGACAACATAGGCCAGTGAGCAAGATGCAGATGTGATGCTTTAGCCTGACAACATAGGCCAGTGAGCAAGAATGCAGATATGATGCTATGGCCTGACAACATAGGCCAGTGAGCAGGAATGCAAGAAATTTAGAACTTGATGATAGCCTGACAACATAGGCCATGATGCAGAAATTTAAAACTTGATGGTGGCCTGACAACATAGGCCATGATGCAGAAAGGTAAACTTGATGGCCTGACACTATAGGCCTGAAAAGCAATAAATCTAAACTATAGTGGCCTGACAACATAGGCCTAAAAGCAGTAAAACTAAACTTGAGGAGGCCTGACAACATAGGCCATGATGCAGAAAAGTAAACTTGAGGAGGCCTGACAACATAGGCCAAGGTGCAGAAAAAGTAAACTTGAGGAGGCTCGACAACATAGGCCATGATGCGAAAAGTAAACTTGAGGAGGCACGACAACATAGGCCAAGGTGCAGAAAAAAATAAACTTGATGAGGCGACAACATAGGCCATGATGCTGAAAAAGTAAACTTGGAGGCCCGACAACATAGGCCAAGGTGCAGAAAAATAAACTTGATGAGGCTTTGACAACATAGGCCATGATGCAGAAAAAGTAAACTTGAGGAGGCGACAACATAGGCCAAGGTGCGAAAAATAAACTTGAGGAGGTTCGACAACATAGGCCAAGGTGCAGAAAAATAAACTTGATGAGGCCTGACAACATAGGCCATGATGCAGAAAAATAAACTTGAGGAGGCCTGACAACATAGGCCAAGGTGCAGAAAAATAAACTTGATGAGGCCTGACAACATAGGCCATGATGCGGAAAAGTAAACTTGAGGAGGCCTGACAACATAGGCCAAGGTGCAGAAAAATAAACTTGATGAGGCCTGACAACATAGGCCATGAATGACTGATGTATACTACCTTGTGTTTTGAAGGTTATTTCCTTGAAGAGACTTGGGCAACCATTTTGCCCTAGTTTGGAAATTTCTTGATAACTGAGAGACGTCTTGATTTGAAAGAATTTTGGGCAAACGTTTTGCCCCAGTTTGAAGGGTTTCAATAAGCTTGACTTGAATTTTTCTGGGCAACCTTGCCCTATTGAACTCAATTGGAGTTGAGGAATTGAGGATTGCCTCAACTTGGGTTTTCTTGGGCAGATGTTTGCCCCAGTTTGAACTTGAATTTAAATCTTTCTTGGGCAAATGTTTGCCTCAATTTGGACTTGATCCAGAATCTGAGGATGAACTCAGATTGAGCTTTTGTGGGCAAGCGTTTGCCCCTGTTTGAACTTATTTGAGAGTTTGAGGATAACCTCAAATTAAATTTTGTGGGCAAACGTTTGCCCCAGTTTGGACTGGATTGAGAATTTGAGGGTAACCTCAAATTAAATTTTGTGGGCAAACGTTTGCCCCAGTTTGGACTTGACTGAGAATTTGAGGATAACCTCAAATTACATTTTGTTGGGCCAGCTTTTGCCCCAGTTTAAGCTTGATTTAGTTTTAAATATGACCAATTCGGGCAATTTTACCTGGATCTTAATTAACTTTGAAAAGTGAGTTATGCAATGCTTGAATAAAAGATGTTCATGTGTTGTTTGAATAAATGAAGAGAATATGGTATTTGTGATGCTTGAATGAATGCAGAAATGATGCGGGGTTCTCATTTTGCTGCTTGAAATAATTATTTGATGAAATAGATGCTATTGAATGGAAACCATGAAATGTTGTAAAACTTTTTGTTTCTCTTGATTTTTAATTTTTTTTTTTGACACATTCTTCCTCGACAACCCTCTAGTTGGCGTGACAAGAATCAAAATCGGGACGAGCTAGATTGACTTAAGTTCGGTGTTTTGGTCAATCTCTTGGCTTCTGATCAGCTTTGGAACTTTCTTTTCCAAGATCTTTGAGATCCAACAATGGTCAGCAGTATTGAATAAGACACACTCCTTCTTTGGTGGCATCATGGCTGGTAGGAAGATGAATCTTTGGGAAGCAATCCTATCGTGTTGCGGTGTTCGGAGATTCATCCGAATTGTCATGACTTTTCAAAATTAGTCCTTTTTATTTTTACATTTTTTTACATCTCCTTTGGCATGTGCGCTATTGAGGTGTGCGAAATGGTTTATGGATGGTTAATGAAAAGTATAGAGAAAGTTTGCAAAGGATGTTTGAGGTAGTGTTTGAAAAGAAAAAATGACAAAAGGTGTAAGTTTAATTGCCCAAATGGCACCTTTTGATGAAGAATGTCAGTGCTGCTTTTCATAATCTTGATTGTCAAATTGACCAAACTTGAGAAATGGAAAAATTTTGCCCCAGTTTTAGAGAATATGAGGTGCAGAAATGTCGTGCTGTCCTAGGATTCTTGAATCGACCTTAATTTTGCCTGGATTGTTCCTTTGAGCTTTCAACCCAGCAGGTCTTTCATTTCGCCCTAATACGGGTTTCGACCTAAATAGGCCTTCTCGCTTGATTGTGCCCTAACTTTTGCCTAGGTCTTTTGATGGTTGACCCTAGCGGGCTTTTCTTTCTTGCATTACAGACTTTTGCCTAGGTCTTTTGGATGGTTGACCTAGCGGGCCTTCTGCTTGATTGCGCCCTAACTTTTGCCTAGGTCCTTTTGACGGCTGACCTAGCGGGCTTCTTCTTTCTTGTATCGCCCTAACTTTTGCCTAGGTCTTTTTGATGGTTGACCTAGCGGGCTTTTTCTTTCTTGCATCGCCCTAACTTTTGCCTAGGTCTTTTTGATGGTTGACCTGCGGAGCTTCTTTCTTTCTTGTATCGCTCCTTAACTTTTGCCTAGGTCCTTTGGTGACCCATGGCTTCTTTCTTCTTGTATCGCCTAACTTTTGCCTAGGTCTTTTTGATGGTTGACCTAGCTTTGTTCTCGCCTAGCTTTTGCCTAGGTCTTTTGGATGGTCGATCTAGCGGCTTCTTCTTTCTTGTATCGCCTCCTAACTTTTGCCTAGGTATTTTTGATGGCTGACCTAGCGGGCTTTTTGTTTCGTATCGCCTAGCTTTTGCCTAGGTCTTTGGATGGCTGACCTAGCGGGCTTCTTCTTTCTTGTATCGCCTAACTTTTGCCTAGGTCCTTTTTGGTGACTTCCAATGGCTTCTTCTTCTTGTATCGCCCTTAACTTTTGCCTAGGTCTTTTTGATGGTTGACCTAGCGGGCTTTGTTTCTTGCATCGCCTAGCTTTTGCCTAGGTCTTTTGGATGGTCAATTTAGCGCTTCTTTTTTCATATTCTTGTATCGCCCCTAACTTTGCCTAGGTATTTTTGATGGTTGACCCTTTCTTCTTGCATCGCCCTAGCTTTTGCCTAGGTCTTTTGGATGGTTTGCGGGCTTCTTCTTTCTTGTATCGCCCTAACTTTTGCCTAGGTCCTTTTGACGGCTGACCTAGCGGGCTTCTTCTTTCTTGTATCGCCCTAACTTTTGCCTAGGTCTTTTTGATGGTTGACCTAGCGGGCTTTTGTTTCTTGCATCGCCCTAACTTTTGCCTGGATTTAGACTTGATTGAAGATAGATGACAATACACCTTGAATGGTGATCTAGAATGTTGTTTAAACTTCCTCATTGGGCCTTTCTTTTTTCTTTGAGTTTGATTAATCGACTTTTCAAAGATTACTCATTGCGACTTATCCTCACCAATTGGTATTTTATTTCATAGGAATAAGAAGTGAGTTGAAGAGATAAAAAGAATGGTAAATTTTTGGGAGTAAAGCTAAAACGTAAAGCACGTGCTCAAGTGGTATGAAAAATGTAATTTTGTATTTATTCATTGCTGTTTATTTACAACAGATTAACTTTTGAAAAATATGACAATTTTGGATGAGTATCCTCGACAGTTTGATTTGCACAAAGCAACTGGTCGTCTTGTTCTCATTTCTTAGCAATGGATAGAGCTCTTATGATTCAGCACTTGGATTAGGAGTGATTTTCCCAAAGTCTAGCCGTTTAGCATCAATCAGGGCCTTTTGCACCTTATGCTTCGTAACCTCGGCAGTTTTCGGAGAATGACCAATGTACCCCGCATGGTAGTTACATATGGCATTTGCATCGTACCATTTAGGGTATGGTGGTTCTTGTGGTTTTAGAGGGTATGGAACCACTAGAGAGTTCTCGATTAACTGATGTAGCAGTTCAGTGTATGTCATTGGAATGGGATCAAATTGGACAGGATCCTTATCCTTCTTTTGGTTTCGGCTAGGATTTGAGCTCATGGCTTGTATTTGGACCGTGTATGGTGGTGGGTGGTAAGCTTGATTGGACCATACCGTGCCATTTGAGGAATGTATTGGCCTTGATTAGAAGCCACATTGCGAATCTCTCCGTCTTTTCTTCCTGCACAATTGGAAGCATTGACGTCTCGTGGGCTTTTTGTGCGATCTTTTCCTCGACGTGATCCACTTTCGATCTTTTTCTCCAATGATGACGACCTCGGAGAAGCTGGAAATTATACTGCCGACCATCTTGTCGTAGAAAGGATCTTGGAGTGTGTCCATGAACATGTTGACCAGTTCCCTTTCGGATAAGGGAGGTTGTACTCGAGCGGCCAACTCTCGCCAGCGTTGGGCATATCGCCGAAAGTTTCATCCTCATTTTTTACCATATTTTGGAGGGTTGGTCCGGGAGCCATTTCCAGGTTGACTGATATTGTTTGAGGAAGGCCTCAGCCAGATCCCTCCATGAATGGATGTGGGTCCGCTCTAGCTGTGTATACCAGTTGGCAGCAGCCCCAGTTAAGCTGTCTTGAAAGAAATGGACAAGCAACTTGTCGTCGTGCATGCAAGGAGACATCTTCCTGCAATACATGGCCAGGTGGCTCTTCGGGCAGCTAGTTCCTTGATACTTCTGGTCAGGAACCTTGAATTTGGGAGGGATTACTATGTCTGGGACTAGCGTATGGTCACCGTCTAAGGCTTCATAAGTACTCCCTCAATTGCCTTGATTCTTTCCTCTAGGATTCTCCATTTTTTAATGTCCTCATTCGAAGGATGACGTGGGTATTCCTCATGGTATAGCAGAAGGTTGGAAAAATGGTGTATGCATCAGATGAGGCCCTTGGGTGAACATAGGGTGCGTTCAAATAATGACTTTGGCAGCTTGTGAGGTGGTGTTTAGTGGTAGGTTATGTGTTTGGGCTTGTGTTTGGGCTTGTGTTTGGGCTTGTGTTTGGTTATATGAGGGTGCATGCCCATGAGGAAACCCATGATGAACTCCTTCGGTTGGCGGAGGCATAGTTGATGGTGGAGTGAAGCCAGGAGGGTGTGTTGGGTCAGTTGTTTCTTTCGGCAAAGATTTCATCGCCTCTTTTTGTTTTGACAATTGGATGGCCTCCATTAGCTTGGCCACCTGCTCTTTCAGTGATTTGACCTCATTTCTCAACTCCTCATTTTGTCTTTCCAACTCATCCATGATTCCTGATTGTGATCGGGTTCTATAAGGATGTCGAGGAAGCTGTGTTTTTCCAATTTTTCTGTTAAAGTTACAAATTAATTTTTTTGAGAAATAATTTGAATGCAGAAATCCTGAATGATAAAAATTTTGATGCACAATGAGTGTGAACGTGTAGAATGATTTTTGAAGTCTTTTTTTTCTTTTGATAAATCTATGAATGAATGAATGAATCAATGTTATGTGTAAATAACCTTAAGATTTTTGAAGTTTGACTATTTTGAAAATGAATCAGAGTTGTTTTATTTATTCATCCTTGATTTTTAACAGCTTTATGTTTTTGGCATTTTTTATTTCGCTAGAAAAACCTCTAGTTTTGTTTGAAGATCTTTTATCTTTACTGAAATCTTTCTAGAAGGCGTTCTTTGGATTTTCAAAATTTCATTTTCTCTCCTATTGAATCCTTTTTTATATTTTAGTATTTTCAAAAGATTATTTTCCTAATTTTTCTTATTTTTGAGATGGCCTTTTTAAGTTTTCTTTTTGTTTTTTCTTTTCAATATTTTCAAAATATTTTCCTAATTTTTATTAAGAATTTTCACCCTATTTTGGTTTTCTTTGTTTTTATCTTGATTTTTTTTTTTATCCGCAATTGTAGCCTTCAAATCCCTTGTATCTTGAAAGGGGTGTGTGTGCCCTCTTTGCTTCTTGTGTGGGTTACCTGTCCTAAGGATCTATGGCTTTTAATGCATGAACCTTTCAAGGCAGTTGTATTCCTAAGGGTATAGGGTCACTAGAGCCAAGTTCCAATCCACAATGCTAGCCACAACAAGAGAAGTAGCCTTAGTTGTGGGGCATTATGAATAGGACACACTCTAGTCGGGATTTCGTGATAGCCACACGGGATTTTAGGGCCCCAGTAGTGACACCACTAGATCCCTCTAATCCTAGGCCTTTTCAGACCGGTATAGGCCCCACTCATGATAAATGCATATGCAATGTATGAGGGCACATAAATTTGGGATACCCGCAATCGGGGAATTTGCACGTTATATATAGCAATTTATTGTTTGTCTATCCTAGGGTTATGGAAGAGAATAAACAAACGTACAACAAATAAGTAAACAAACAAATAGATAAATGAACCGTGCAATTAAACGATGAAGGGATCAAATTAAAAACACTCAAATTGTTGGGCTCGACTCTCTAAGTTTCCAATTGGAGTCGCCATCTCGTCGCAACCGTAGTAATTCGACGAGACGACGAACTCGCTAAAATTTGAAAATGATTTTGTTTTGAATTAATGTGAGTGCCACCAAATTTTTGTTTAAGGGAAAAGATTTGGAAAAACCCTGGATGAGATTTAGGTTCGGGAGTCGATTCAGCGAGCGGGAAGGTGTTAGGCACCCCACTGCTTTGCTCAAGAAGAACGACTTTAAATCGAGTGTGATTATTTGAAAATAGTTTGATTCCTTTTATTAGAGGAAAATAAATACTTGATGGTGGATTGCCGGGACAGACTTGATCCCCGCTCCTACGTATTCTCCGGGGTGCACGGGAAACTTCAAGGCTTACGTAGTTCGGTTTATGAAGGAAACTTGACCTTCAAAAGTGCTTGATAAAAGATTATTTGGTTTATGAAGGCTTGACCTTGAAAATGCTTGAGAAAATTTTAAAGATCTTGTTTTGAGAAAGTCTTATTTTGAAAGGGATCTTGACTTCCACTCATGCACAAGGCCCGAGGCGCTAAGGCAAAGACAAGGACCTGAACTACTAAATGTTGAACACAGGTAAACCACCAGTTCCCCATTTAGAGCCCATTGCGTGAGACTTAGAACCCAAAACACTAAATTTCAGTATTTTATGAAATACGTAATGCTTATTATCTTGTTTATGGATTTTTCCAAATTTTATTAATTTTTCTATTCTTGTAGTTTTTCTAGAGTTTTTATTAATTTTTGTAATTTTTATTGGTTTCTTTGATTTCTGGATTTTTTTAATTTCTCTAATTTCTGTAATTTCTTTTTTGGTTTTCCTAATTTCTGGATTTTTATTGATTTTTTCTAATTTCCTGGATTTTTATTTATTTTCTGAAATTTTTATTTAAATCTGGAAATTTTTATTAAATCTGAATTTTTTTATTAAATCTGGAATTTTTTATTAAATCTGAATTTTATCAAATCTGGAATTTTTATTAAATCTGGAATTTTATTAAATCTGGAATTTTTTATTAAATCTGGAATTTTTTATTAAATCTGGAATTTTTTATTAAATCTGAATTTTTTATTAAATCTGGAATTTTTATTAAATCTGAATTTTTTATTAAATCTGGAATTTTTATTAATCTGGAATTTTTTATTAAATCTGGAATTTTTATTAAATCTGAATTTTTTATTAAATCTTTGAATTTTTTATTAAATCTGGAATTTTTATTAAATCTGGAATTTTTATTAATTCTGGAATTTTTATTAAATCTGAATTTTTATTAAATCTGGAATTTTTTATTTGGAATTTTATTAAATCTGAATTTTTTATTAAATCTGGAATTTTTTATTAAATTGGAATTTTTATTAAATCTGGAATTTTTATTAATTCTGAATTTTTATTAAATCTGGAATTTTTTATTAAATCTGGAATTTTTATTAAATCTGAATTTTATTAAATCTGGAATTTTTTATTAAATCTGGAATTTTTATTAATTCTGGAATTTTTATTAAATCTGGAATTTTTTATTAATTCTGGAATTTTTTATTAAATCTGAATTTTTATTAAATCTGGAATTTTTTATTAATTCTGGAATTTTTTATTAAATCTGGAATTTTTTTATTAAACTGAAATAGGAAGGGTAAAATGGTAATTTTAGGCTCGAGGGCAGTTTGGGAATTATTGCAAAAGGTTAGGGGTAATATAGTATCTCAATACAAAGAGGACCTTATAGGGAATTTATGAAATTGAAAGGGGTGGTTTAGGTATTCAACACAAGCCAGGGACATGATGGGTATTTTAGATTTTGAAAGTGCTGTGGTAATTTACAATGACATCCGGGGAAATATTTCAAAAATTCATTTCCCAGGATTCGAACCTGACGCACAATGCGCTCGACGACGCTCCCCGCCACTTAGCCATGCCCAAGGGTCGCTTGTAAACTACACTCTTAGCTATATGATGAGTTGTGGCCTAATGGCTATTAATGAAGCTTCAAAGCAATGGACCCCTTCTCTCTCAATTTAACTAGCAATTGATTTTTTCCAGATTGGACATTTTCTATATGATCTAAGCAGAGTGCTGGAATGGCCTAGCCACTCTAACTCCGAGCTCTGTACGGAGGTCGTGAGCTCTCTAAATTAAGGTGCAAAGGTGCATTCCCCAAAGAAGACCCATGGTCTAGTGCAAGCTATCACCCTTTCTTTTAAAGAATTCAGAACAGCCTACACGACGAGCATGTGCAGCCTCTAATCCTATAAAGGTTATACAACGGGCGAGGAGAGTAAATAGCTCACTTCGGATTACGTTCTTACTTTCGTGTCGAGGTTTATGAATTTTCCTTGTAACTGAGGTTTAATCATCACATTCTTTATTATACTATTGATTAGCAGAGGAATCCAACATTCACAAAGAAGGTTTAACAGTATCGAGGGTAATATTTGCTAAAATCAAATCTTAGTTATGATCTAAATCTTTACGAAATGGATTAAAGATTCAGGCCAAATCATCATGAGATGCATGATAATATTTGATTAATGTGGTGTTCCTATTTCTAGAGAATCATATGGCTAACCTCGTGAAATCACTACGTCGTCGCACCAAAGCATCACCGTGAACCTTCGAAAGAAATGGATCTTCTGGTTTAGAGGAGCCGTGAATGGGATCTCCAAGGCTGGTGTTCTAATCTGGGAGGTAAAGAACGCTAGGACGAATTTCCCCAGATGTAGCGCGATCTTTTGATCGAGCAAGAACCAGAGAGTTCTTTCCAAGCCATGGCCTCCGATTTCTTCCTCTTCTCCTCTTTTGATCTCCATCTCCTTTTTTCTTCTCCCCTTTTTTTTGTTTCAATTCTTGGAGTCTATTGTTGCTGAAGAATTTCCCCTATCCCAGTAACAAACTTTCCTTCTCGAAATTCAAGAAAAGTCCCCCCCGGTTCATCTTACTCGTTTATATCTTCCCTCCAAAACCGCTTTTTTTGTTTTGCTTTTCGCTTTATTTTATGAATTTTTTTTTTTTTTTTTTGTTTACTTATTTTCAGATTTTAATTTTGGATTATTATTATGAAATTTTTATACTTTTATTTTTACTTTTGGTCATTAAAAACTAAATGACGTTCGTTGCCCGTTTTTTTTGTTTTCTCGTTTCGCTTCGTTTTAAATTGTTTCCGTTTTTTGTTTTCTCGCTTTGAATTATTTAGTATTAATTTTTTGATTAATTTTATAATCTGGAGTTTCGGACATAAATGGGTGTTTACAAGGACATTAAAAAATGGAGAATCCTAGAGGAAAGAATCAAGGCACTGGGGAGTACTTTTGAAGCCAGAGACGCAGCTCGACCTATGCTTGGTTCCTATTAATCCCTCCCAAATTCAAGGTTCCCGAATTCGAGAAGTATCAAGGAACTAGCCGCCCGAAGAGCCACTTGGCCAGCGTATCGGCAGAAGATGTCTCCTTGCATACACGACGATAAGATGCTTGTCCATTTCTTTCAAGACAGCTTAATCGGGGTCGCCGCTAACGGGTATACACAAACGAATGGACCCACATTTGTTCGTGGAGTGGATCTCGTCGAGGCCTTCCTCAAACAATACCAGCATAACGTGGAGATGGCTCCCGATCGAACCCAACTCCAGAATATGGCCAAGAGCGGGACGAGACTTTTAAGAAGTATGCTCAAAGATGGAGTGAGTTAGCCGTCAAGTACAACCTCCATTATCCGAGAAAGAGCTGGTCACACATTTTCATCGACACACTCCAAGATCCCTTCTATGACAAGATGATTGCGTTGTGACTCTAGCTTCTCTCGATGTCGTCATCAAGGGAGAAAGATCGAGGGTGGTATGTCGAGGAAGAATCACGCACAACGCCACGGGGACGCTGACGCCCTAGCGTTAGCAGGGGTGACGCTTATAATGTAGCGCTTCTGGTCAAGTGACAAGATACACCTCCGATTGCACTTTATGGACCGACCGGGGTTTCCAACCATCATCATATACGCCCTACACACCATATCCTTACGTCGCCACCGCTACCAAACCGCCTATCCACCAACTTACAATTACCCAACGCAAACTCGACCGCCCACACCATACACTGTCCAAATACAAGCCATGAGCTCAAATTCTAGCCAAAGTCGAAAAAAAGGAGAAAGATCCCATCCAAGCTTGATCCACCAATGACCTACACCGAGGGCCATACCTTCCGCTAATCCGTAGCCTGGTGGTTCCTTACTCTCTCAAACCTCAAGAACCACCATACCCTAAATGGTACGATGCCAATGCCATACGGGCTACCAGTGGTACATCATCATTCCCACCGAAAACTGCAGGTTTCGGCTAAGGTGCAAGGCCCGATTGATGCTAAACGACTAGACTTTGGGAAAATCACTCCTAATCCAAGTGCCGAATCATGAGAGCTCATCCGCTGTGCTAAGAAATGAGAACAACACGACTCACCTGCTTTGTGTAAATCAAGCCATTGGAGGAAGATCATCCAAGATTTGTCATACTTTTCAAAATCACTTTTTGTAAATAAATCTTAATGAACATTTTTCATGTTTTGAGCACGTGCTTTACATCTTTGGCTTTACTTCAAAAATTTTTCCCTTCCTTTTCATCACTTAGCCCACTTTATTCCTATACCAAAACAATAAATACCAACCGTGAGGATGAAAGTGTTGTAATAAATAATCTTGAACATCTAATTAATCAAGCTTAAAAAAAAAGCCCAATGAGGAAGTAGAATAAACAACAAGGGATTCTAGATCACCATTCAAGGTGTATTGTCAAACAAAATATCTCCACCGGAACCAAGTTTAAATCCAAGAAAAAATTAGGATGGAAGAAAAGATCCACTCGAATTGAAGCCTTAAATGATCCCTATAAAGATCAATATTCAACTACACAAAATTCAAGAAAAGGAGAAGACCCAGCCGGATTAAAAGCCAAAAATAATCCAGGCAAAAGTAGGGTTAAAGTTCAAATAATGAATCGACAAAGTCATGATCGAAAAAGGCCTTCGCCGATTTTCAACAACAATTCAGAAAATCGATCATATAAGAGCCCGCTAGGTCGACAATCATCAAAGAAGACCTAGGCAAAGTTAGGCACAATCGTTTGTAAGGCCCGCTAGGTCGAAACCGCAAAGGGCGACCCAGGCAAAAGCTAGGCGCAATCCGGCGTAAGGCCCGCTAGGTCGACAATCTTCAAAAAGCGACCTAGGCAAAAGTTAGGGCACAACCAAGCAAAAGGCCCGCTAGGTCGAAAATTGCGTGGCGACCTAGTAAAAGCTAGGCGCAAACTGGGCGTAAAGCCCGTAGGTCAACAATCAAGAACGACCTAGGCAAAAGTTAGGCACAATCAAGCAAAGCCCGCTAGGTCAACAATCAAGAACGACCTAGGCAAAAGTTAGGGTACAATCAACAAAGCCCGCTAGGTCAACAATCATCAAAGAAGACCTAGCAAAAAGATAGGCATAATCAAACAAAAGTCCGCTAGGTCGACAATCATCAAAGAAGGCCTAAGCAAAAGCTAGGCACACGAACAAAAGCCTGCTAGGTCGACAATCATCAAAGAAGACCTAGGCAAAAAGTTAGGCATAATCAAACAAGAGCCCGCTAGGTCGACAAACTCTCAAAGACGACCTAGGCAAAAGTTAGGGCACACTAACAAGAGCCCGCTAGGTCAATAATATTCAAACACGACATAGGCAAAATTAGGGTACAAAATCAAGAGCCCGCGCTAGGTTGAAAACCCGTATGGGCGACCTACAGGCAAAGTTAATACAACAGGACCTACCGGGTTGAAAACTCAAAAGAACAACCCAGGCAAAATTAAGGTCAAACCAGAATTCCAAAGACAACATGATATTCGCACTCATATCTCTTAAAACTGGGCAAAATTTTTCCATTTCTCAAAGTTTGCCTAATCCGACAATCAAGATTATAAAAGCAAAGACTGATTTTTCACCAAAAGGGGCCATTGGGGCAATCGAACCCATATCTTTCGTCATCTTTTCCTTTTAAGTACACCACCTCAAACATCTTTAAACCTTTCTATATTTTTTCATTAACCATCCGTAATCACTTCGCACACCTCAATAGCGCACATGCCAAAAGAGATGTGAAAAAATGTAAAAATTAAAAAGGATTGATTTTGAAAAGTCATGACAAGCTCTGGATGAATCCTCGACCGTCGCAAAGACGACAGATTGCTTCCAAAGATTCATCTTCCTACCAGCCACAACGCCATTAAGACGTAAGGAATATGTCTTATTCAATAATACTGACCACTGTGGGATCTCAAAGATCCTGACAAAAGCAAATTTACAGAATTGATCAAGAAAACTCCGAAATTGGGTCAATCTAGCTCGTCCTGATTTTTTTATTCTTGTCACACCAACTAGGGGGTTGTCGAGGAAGAAGGTGTCAGAAAAAAATTAAAAATCAAGAGAAAAAAAAGTTTTACACCATTTCATGGTTTGCATTCAATAGCATCTGTTTCATCAAATAATTATTTCAAGCATCAAAATAAGAACTCCACATCATTTCTGCATTTATTCAAGCATCATTAACATCGTATTCTTCTCACTCATTCAAACAACACATAAGCGTCTTTTATTCAAGCATTGCACGACCCACTTTTCAAAATTAATTAAGATCCAGGTAAAATTGCCCGAATTAGTCATAATTAAAACTGAATCAAGCTTAAACTGGGCAAAAGTCAGCCCAACAAAATGTAATTTGAGGTCATCCTAATGATGAATCAAATCCAAATGGGCAAACGTTGCTCCACAAAAATTTAATTTGAGGTTATCCTCAAATTCTCAAATAAGTCCAAACTGGGCAAAAGCTTGCCCAACAAAATTCAATTTGAAGTTATCCTCAAATTCTCAGTCAAGTCCAAACTGGGGCAAACACTTGCCCACAAAAATTTAATTTGGGGTCATCCTCAAATTTTGAACCAAGAACAAAACTGGGGCAAATGCTTGCCCACACAAAAATACAACTTGAGATCAAAATCAAGTTCAAACTAGGGCAAACATCCGCCCGAGAAAATCCAAGTTTCGAGGCAATCCTCAATTCCTCAACTCCAATTGAGTTCATTAGGTAAGTGCCGTTAAAATTCAAGTCAAGCTTATTGAAACCCTCCAAACCGGGCAAAACGTTGGCCCAAAATTCTTTCAAATCAAGACGCCTCTCGCGTCAAGAAATTTCCAAACTAGGGCAAAATGGTTGCCCAAGTCTCTTCAAGGAAATAACCTTCAAAGCGCAAGGCAGAATGCATCGGGCCATTCTTGCCTATGTTGTCGTACCATCAAGTTTTAAATTTCTGCATCATGGCCTATGTTGTCAGGCCACCATCAAGTTTTAAATTTCTTCAGATCATATCATGGCCTATGTTGTGCCACCATCAAGTTTTAAATTTCTGCATCATGGCTTTGCGTTGTTAAAGCCACCATCAAGTTTTAAATTTCCGCATCATGGCCTATGTTGTCGTGCCACCATCAAGTTTAGTTTTTCGTATCATGGCCTACGTTGTCGCCACCATCAAGTTTAAATTTCTCGTAGATCATGGCCTATGTTGTCGCCAACATCAAGTTTAAATTTTCGATCATGGCCTACGTTGTCGACCACCATCAAGTTTTAAATTCTGCATCATGGCCTATGTTGTCGCCACCATCAGTTTTAAATTTCGATCATGGCTCTGCGTTGTCGTGCCACCATCAAGTTTTAAATTTCTCGATCATGGCCTATGTTGTCACGCCCACCATCAAGTTTTAAATTTCATCATTGCCTATGTTGTCGTGCCACCATCAAGTTTTAAATTTCTCGTGATCACGCTCACGTTTGTCGTGCCACCATCAAGTTTAAATTTCATCATGGCCTGCGTTCGTCGCCACCATCAAGTTTTAAATTTCCAGATCATGGCCTATGTTGTCGCCACCATCAAGTTTTAAATTTCTCGTGATCATGGCCTATGTTGTCGCCACCATCAAGTTTTAAATTTCAGATCATGGCCTATGTTGTCGCCACCATCAAGTTTTAAATTTCGCATCATGGCCTATGTTGTCGTGCCACCATCAAGTTTTTAAATTTTCAAGATCGCGGCCTATGTTGTCGTGCCACCATCAAGTTTAAAGTGATCATGCCTACGTTGTCGTGCCACCATCAAGTTTTAAATTTTTATCATGCCTGCGTTGTCGCCAACAAGCTTTAAATTCTCTGCATCATGGCCTATGCTGTCGCCACCATCAAGTTTTAAATTTCGATCATTACTTATGTTGTCGCCACCATCAAGTTTTTACCGATCATGGCCTATGTTGTCGTGCCACCATCAATTTTTAATTCCCAGATCATGGCCTGCGTTGTCGCCACCATCAGCTTTTAAATTTCATGGCCTATGATCGCCACCATCGTTTTTAATTCCCGACGTTACTTGTCGTGCCACCATCAATTTTTAAATTTCAGATCATGCCCTATGCCAAAGCCACCATCAAGTTTTAAATTTCTGCATCATGGCCTAGCGCGGTCGTGCCACCATCAAGTTTTAAATTTCGCATCATGGCCTATGTTTTCGTGCCACCATCGTTTTAACTTTCAGATCACGTGTTTCATGTTGTCAAAGCCACCATCAAGTTTTAAATTTCTTGACGGCGGCCTATGTTGTCATGCCACCATCAAGTTCTAAATTTCTGCATCATGGCCTATGTTGTCAAAGCCACCATCAAGTTTTAAATTTCTGGCATCATGGCCTACGCTGTCGTCACCATCAAGTTTTAAATTTCTGCATCATGGCCTACGTTAATGTGCCACCATCAAGTTTTAAATTTTCGTATCATGGCCTGTTGTCAAATGCCACCATCAAGTTTTAAATTTCTGCATCATGGCCTATGTCGTTGTCGCCACCATCAGGCTTCTCTTCCGCGACATTGAAGTTTTTCTTTTTCAGCACCCGCCTAGTAAGAACCGGCCAATCCTTGCACATTACCTTACTTTTTAGTTCTGCAAGACGCCTCCTCTGCCTTCAAACAGTGCTCCTTTTACCTGCACTTGGCCAAGTCCTTAACGGCCGTCTTTCTCTTCTTCTACTTGCCTGCTGTTAATTTGTGCCAATTTCATCTCATTGTTCATGGTCCTAAACAGGCACCCATACGTATTCCTATCGAAGGTCCTAACCGTAAGCCTTCATTCATTTCAGCCTATTTAGGCTACGCCATCTAGCTTTGTATATTTAAAACTCCATCTAAGCACACGTGGTCGGTAAGGGTCGCCTCAACCATCGCCCCCCGTGCATCTATGGGGTCATGCTTCTAAGCTCAAGGCTTCTAGTGCCATTTCTGACTCTTGAACCACCTCTGACATATAGGTGTTCACGTTTTATTTCATTTCCTACCTCAATAATTCGAGAATCATTTCTCACATTATCAGTAGGAAAATAAGTAAAAGAGGGGCAACTCAGAACACCCAATTATGTCCGAGGCCCCAATCATAAAATTAATCAAGAAATTAATACTAATTAAATAATAAATAAAAAACCAATATAAGATTTCAAAAACAAAAAACAAAATCAAGATATAAGAAAAAAATATATAAAAATACGTGGAAAATAGAAAATTAAAGAAAAGTAGACATATAATAAAATAATAAAATCTGAATAATAAAAAAAATTCAAAATCTGAAAAAAGAATATAAATAAATAATAAAAAAAAGAAGAACAGAGAAGATAAGAAAAAGTAAAAATGAAAATAACAAAAAAACAAATAAAATAAACTAAAAAAACAAACAAACCAACAGACAGGAATAAAAAAAAATAACGAGACGAGGGGGGATCGCTAAGCTTAAGAGAGAAAGGCAGGAAAAGGCTTGCTGCTAAAGGAGTGTGAGAAGAAAAAAGGGAGGATTTTTTTGAAGATTTGAAAGGTTTCTGGTCGTATTTGTTGATACTTCGCGAGATCTTCAAACGTCATTTCAACAAGAGGAATTCACACAAAGTACACCACTCCAACTGGCTGCGGCAGAATCAAGAACATGCCATGAAAGTACGACGTAGAGCACATGCATACAAGTTCACGACATTTGCTAGCAGTAACGATTCACACGACTTCTTACTAGATTCACATGAAGAAATCAAACCATAGATTTAAGAATTTTGCACCTCTACATGCCCATTAAAGTCGCCATCAATCAGCTGCCGTTAAGGATTCCTTCAAGAAAGAGATAAAAATCGATCATTGTTGCATTAGGCATAAGAGAAATTGCATTGTTTAACTAAGAAAAGTACTATAAAGCAAGAAATGCTTATGAATCACAGCCTAGAGTAAGTAATACTAATTCTTGCTCTGCATGAGAATTCACCGCATCTTAGTAGATCACCACATCCATATTTTTGTATCTGAACATTTTGATATCATTTGATTTATGGAAGTTTGTGTTAAAAATCTTCATTCTAATGCAACTTCTACTGGTAGCTTGTGGGAGAGGAGTGCATGACAAAGATTTGCTTGTTTTCAAAGAAAAGCACCTCCTAAATCTAAAGGTACGTTCGAGGCTTCTTAAATAGTAATTAATCGTCTCTGCTAAACTCAACCTGTGGTTCTGTACCAGTTGTTGTCATGGTCCAGAACTCCAAGCTCCAAGTTCGATCCCCTCAGCACTTTTCTTTAAAAGAAACCCCAGCACCACGCATATTGATAGCCTAAATAAAAAATCGAGGGTAGTAATATCAAGTCAAAGCCAACACCTGTCCACAGGGTATCGTTGTGTGTACGTGATCTCCCCGACCCCCTGGCTCGATCCCTCCCCATGCTGTTTTGATTTAAGCCACCTTCCTCCGGCTCAAGGTACGCATGCCACGCTATCTTCATTCCAAGCTCCCACCTGGCTGCAAACTACCACGACCGCCTGAAATCTGTATTCCAGTGACCTACCATGTCCCTCGCTGTCTCCCACTGCCACTTTGGCTCTTTGACCAAATCCAAAAATTCCAGCCACAGTCCCCGCCCCCGTAATATCCATTTTACCCCCGATCTTTCCAATAAATTCCCAATCTGTCCCAACTGCTAAAATACCCATTTCACTCCCTCGATCTTTCCCATTAATTCCCGACCGTCCCCACTTCTAAAAATTACCCCATTTACCTCGATCCTTTCGACTAATCCTTACCTATCCCTAATCCTAACTTCCCAATCAGTAGATTAACCTCTAAATTTCCATTAATTTAAAACCAACCCCAAAAGGACTGCTCTATAGTTGGTAATTACCCTTTCCTCAAATCCTCAAAGCAAGTCCAAATTCTTCTTTCACACAAAACCAAATCCCCTTTTAAAAATCAAGTCAAACTCCTTCAATCTCAAAGCTAAATCCCAAAAGTTCTAAAACAAACTCTTATCAAGAAAATTCAAATCAAATTCTTTTAAATCAATCAAGATCAACCCTTCGTTTCATTTTTAATCGTGGTTACCTGGCCCTAAGTTCACGCAATGGATCCGTAGGACGTAACCTGTGAACTTTTTCTGCTGTTTCGCCTCCTAGGAATTCATATGGTCCATGCCAGCAATCCGCATTGCCTTTGACTCATGCATATGTGGATCAGACGATCCTTTTGTAAAATTTCGAGAAAATCTCTCATTTAGAACTCCCTAAAGTCTCACGCGACGAACCCCAGGCACAAATCCGGTAGCTTCTTTCCGGCCGTTTCTGGGTTTGTGACTGCAGATGGATCCCGTGGGCGAACGTAGTCGTTCTGGACCTCTGCATAGGTGTGGAATCGAGCGATTCTTCCTGTACCATATTCAAAACAATGTCAAGTTTCTCAAACATTACTGGCGTACTCCAAGGGTCAAGCCTTCCTGCCACGCTTCAAACATTCGAGTAAACACTTTCTAAGGTCAAGCCTTCAATCAAAACCAGAATTCACGGCAAGCCTTGAGTTTCCCATTGCACCGGGAATACGAGGAGTTAGATCGTCTCAGTCAAGCAACTTCCATCAAATATTTATTTTCACTCTAATAAAAGGGATCAAACTATTTTCACAATATCACACACTCATTTTATGGTACTGCTTTAACAAAGCTTAGTGGGGTGCTTAACACCTTCCTCACTCAGAATCGACTCTGAACCTAAATCCATCTAGGTTTTTTCCAAATCTTTTTTCCTCAAATAAAAATTGCATAAATTCTTCCACAAATATCAATCAAAAAATTCATTTTTCAAATTTTAATAGTTACAAAAATTTGATCAATTAGTTCGCTACATATATAATATATAAAAATTGGAATACAAATTGTAAGCTTAACATTTTATAAACTTGGTTAAGCTACTTGTTGCCACATCATCACTTTATCCCACATGTCATATATCTTAGTTCAACTTATCATTTCTTTTCTTTTTCAAATTAATGCTCATTTAATTGTCTCAATTTATTTACAAAACAAATAATCACTCTATGCATCTTTAAAATTGAAAGATTTTACCATTTGTTATACTCATATATAGTTTGGAGATTTTGTTCTGTTTGGTATGATACTCATATATAGTTTGGAGATTTTGTTCTGTTTGGTATGATGATAGTATTGTTGTGGGTTTGTTCACACATATATACTGCGATCATATTTGTATAAGGATAACATTAAATCTGGTTGAATGTATTCATGTTATTCTTCTTGTTTTAATTAGGCTTTGCTAGTGATAGAATTATTGTTTTTTACTTATGTTATTGATGATATCTCACAGTACATTATTGTCCAGTCTCCAACATCTTTACGTGTCACACTAACATCATTCTCTTCCAATTCCTTTATCATAATATCCAACCCCAAATTGCTTATGCCTTTCTTCTTTTATATGCAATTTGATTTTAAACTTCAACAATGGCAAGAAGCTATCATTGATTTAATGGTATGATAATCTTTGTTTATTGATTTTTAATTGTTCAAAATAATTGTAATATTAAATTTTTTTATTAAACTTAAATTAAAGTTATAAGTGTGTTGCTTATTTTGAATTATAAATATATGTTATTCATGCATGAAAAATATCAAATTTTGTAGGATAAGCTTTTTTTTTTAAAAAAAATTTATTCTATCTGTGTTATAATTTAAAATTATTTTCACACTTTCATATTGTTTCCTAATTTGTTTTAATTTTATCAAATTAGAAATAATACTATATACCAATGGATAATTCATAGATTAGGATGTCATAAAATTCTTGTAAATATGATCAAGGAGTTAATGGATTCATAAACTTTGCATTTTACTAGTGTTGTAAATGGTAAAATATTATGTCTCTGTGTTTCCTATATTCACTGTAAAGGTTCTCTACAAAATATAGAAATCCAAAATATGGAACCCACATAGGATCAAGCTTAAGACCAAATTATGCAAACCAATACTAACGCAAGGTCTTATAAATATTTGATTAGTTATTTTTACTTAATTGGTGATAAATCACCATTTTGTTCATTTATCTGAAAAAAAGTAGTTATAATTATGATATAATTTGTAATTATTTAATTATTATTTTACTTAATTTTTTTTATTTCTACATGAATGGTCATGCAAACAAAGAATATGAAAATAAACAAGTTTTTGGTAAGCTTATTTTGGGCTAAAAGAGGGGTAAAGGAGCATATAAAGACAAGAAAGTTAGTACAACAATATTACATTAGTCCTAGTAACACGGGAGGCATCTCAATCATCTCTACGACGTTGAAAGATAACTTAGAATGGTCATGAAGGTAAGGAAGGGACCTGGTCAACCTAGGTCCATGACAGCGAAGCCTTAATCTACACTTATAAAAAGAAGACTCTGCCACACCATTGTACACATCACTCTAGTACCCATTTCATTCTCATATTTATTTTGATTTCTTCCCGTAGGACCTTAAAGGAAAAAAATATTTAATAGTGCGAGTTGCAATGCTCTATTTCCAACTTTTCTAACATTACAGTTTTGTTATTGTTTTCCTAGAATTAGGATTATGGATTATTTTTGGATTAGTATGCTCTTGTTTGACTTATCTTTCTATGTGTAACTAATCCCCAATTCATGGGGCTTTGATGAAATTTATGATGTAACCAATTAAACCTTTTTTTTATGAATAGTTATATGTTTCTATTCAAATGTGTTTTCATATTGTGCTTAACTAGGTGGTGAGAATTATCTACTCTTGTTGATTTCTAAGTTAATTGGGGATAGATGATCGTATCCTTACCTAATTAACGGAACTATAACATAAACTGAATATAAGGATTTTTTAGCATCAATCGGAATCCTTAATTTCTAACCGGTTATTAATTTAATAAGTTGAAATGTTCTTTATGTTTCCTACAATTATATGCTATGTATGATTATTGGAGGTAGTAACTTAAAGGAAAGAATATTGTTATTACATTGATCGTTGGTGTGAACACTGAATTATGTCCGAGGATAAATTTAAAACCCAAAATAAATCATTTTGTTTTTTTAGTCTAAAATAAAAAAAATAATAACAAAAAAAGAAAAATAGAAAAAGAAAGAAAAATAATTTTTTAGTTAAGAATTTAGTTAGAAAGTTAGTTGGATTAGTTAATGATGGTTAAGAATTAGTTAGAGAAAAAAGAAAGAAAAAATACAGAAAACAGAAAGAAAATAAATAAAAATAAATAAATAATAATAAAAATAAAAGGAAAATTAAAGAATAAGTAAAAATGATAAATAGAAAAAAAATAAAAATAAAAAACAAAAAAGATAAAAAAAATGAAAATTGAAAAAAAAGAAAAAGCTGAAAAATCAAAATAGGAAACACAAATTTTGAAATCAAAGGGATTGGCTTTTGGCTCCTAGAAAGGGGGTGGCTTTTGGCCCTTTGAAGGGACTTGGCCCTTGCTAAGAAAGAGGAAGCTAGCTTTTGGCTCTTGGAAAGAGCTTCACCCTTGCCAAGAAGGGATGTGTCTATATATACCTACAAACAAGAAAAGAAAGGGGCTTTTTTCTCATTTTTTGGAAATTCTGGGAGGAGGAGAACTTGAGTCTTAGAAGAGGGATTTTCAGAACCTTTGAAGGGAGGACCTAAGAGACTCTCTGATATTCAATTCAGCCCTTGGCCTCCATAGAATCAGCTCTTCATCACCTTCCAATGGAGGTTAGGTCCGAGTTTTATCCCTCTTAAGTTTCTTGCTTCTTCTCGGATTTCCGAGTTCATTTTCGTGTCTGTTTTCGTTTTAATTTTTAATCGATCAAATGATCTCCGATTTTGATGATTTTTGTTGCGTTCTCTTCGTCTTTCTCTCTAGTTTCTGGAATGATATTTTATGTCCAATTTGGATCTGAAATGAAATTTTAATCGCCTGATTACCGAAGCATGTTCATCCTGGTGCGCGAATTGACCTAGCTTGTTTGATTTGTGCATATCTTGCTCATTTCTTATTGGATTGATGTCAAACTTGTTTTGTTTGATTCCTATGATCCATATATTTCAAATGATCGGTTTTTATTTTTCAGATCTACGAAAAATATTTTCTAAAAATTCTGAGATTTGAATTCAAATTTTGGCGCCAAAAACTTGTGTGTTCTTGAGGTTCATTTTCGTGTCTGTTTTTCGTTTTTGTTTTTCATCGGTCAAATGATCTCCGATTTTGAAGATTTTTGTTGCGTTTTCTTCGTCTTTATCTCTAGTTTCTGGAATGATATTATTTGTCTAATTTGGATCTAAAATGAAGTCTCTATGACCAGATTACTGAAGGATGTTCGTCTTGACGCGAAAATGAACCTATGTTGTTTGGTTTGTGCATAACTTGCTCATTTCTTGTCTTTTTTTTGTCAAATTTGTTTTGTTTGATTCCTATGATCTATATCTTTCAATGTTTTGGTTTTTCTTTTTTCAGATCTATCAAAAATATTTTCTAAAATTCTGAGATTTGAATTCAAATTTTGGCGCCAAAATCTCTTGTGTCTTTGAAGTTCTTTAGTAGATCTTGTTCTTTAACCTTGTTTAGGTATTATTTTTCATGTGTTGATCCTTCTATATGTATTTCCTTCTGATTTGTTTGTGTTTGTATGTCCTCCTTTGAAAAAATTCCTAGAGTGCATGACCATATACATGCATTCTATATGCTAAGTCTAGCTTAAGTCATGCATGATTAAGTCATTGAACCTAAAGAGTTAAGTGTTTTCTTGAATCAAAATAAAAAAACTTAATTCTTACCTGGACCTTATGACCTAAGCTGGATTGAGACAAATAAACAAGGAACATCAATGGAGGTTCAATCCAACCTTTTATTCCGCTTTAATTTTCTTACTTCTTCTCGGATTTTCGAGTTCATATTCGTCTCTTTGTTTTTTTTTTAAATTTTTCAAATTCATGCAAACGGTTCTTAACACGAACGAAAAGTCGTTTCCCTCAATGCTGTCGTGTTTTAATTCATGTGGGATCCAAATACGGCTTACGACGATTTAGGATCTCACGAACATGAATTTCTGAAAACCATCACTTTCAATAAAATATCATAAAAACGTCTCGTTTTTAATTTTTCTAAATTCATATAAACGTGTTCTTCTAACGCGAACGAGTAGTTCTCTACCGTATCGTGTTTAATTCGTGTGGGATCCAAATACGGCTTACGACGATTTAGATCGCAAGCATGAATTCTCTGAAAACCATCACTTTCAATAAAATCTTATAAAATGTCTGCTTTTTTTAATTTTTCGAAATTCATGTAAACGTCTCTAACGCGAACGAAAAATATTTCTCACCGCTCCCCGCGTGTTTAATTCGTGTGGGATCCAAATACGCTTACTTACATTTAGGATCTCGCAAACATGAATTTCTGAAAACCATCACTTTCAATAAAATCTTATAAAAAAAAACATCTGCTTTTTTTTAATTTTGCGAAATTCATGCTAGAACGTTTCTAACGCGAACTAGGCCTTCTCTTACCGGGCCTCGTGTTTTAATTGTGGGGATCCAAATACGGCTTACGACGACATTTAGGATCTCGCAAGCATGAATTTATGAAAACTACCACTTTCAATAAATTTCTATTCCAGCGTCCGTTTTTTTATCTAAAATCACCTTTGTATTCTTTTAGAGATCAAGTCTCTTAAACTTCGAACTACGTAAGCCTTGAATTTCCCATTGCACCGGGGAATACGTAGGAGCAGATCAAGTCCTGTCAGGCTAACCTCCCTCAGCCTATTTATTTCCAAATTAATTAAGGGATCAAACTATTTTCAAATAATCACACACTCAATTTAAAAGGGTACACTTCCCTTTGGAACAAAGAGTGGGGTGCCTAACACCTTCCCTTTTCTACTCAGAACCGACTCCCGAACTTCGAATCTCATCCTTGAGTTAGGGTTTTCCAAATGTTTTCCTCAAAAAATAAAATTTGGTGGCGCTCCACAATCAAATTAAAATTCTTTCAAAAATTTAGCGAGTCCGTCGGCCTCGTCGTAATTATGGTTGCGACAGATGGCGACTCCACCGGGGACTTGAGAGTCAAGCTCATCTAAATTGAGTGTGCCATACCGATCCCTTCTCGTTTGTTTGCACGATCCTGTCCCGTTGCTTACTTGAATGATTTATTTATTCATAGTTATCCGTCCCGGATGTTTACTTTATAACCCTAGGATAGACGAACAATAAACTCGTTATATATGTTTGCAGAAGTTCCCACCCGTGTATCCCAAAAGTGCTGTCCGTATACCCTTCACACACTACACATGCATGCATAATCATGAGTGTAACCCCGCACTCCGTGTCCGAGCGAACTTAGGGAATAGGAGGGGTCTAGTGGTGCCACCTGGGATGCACGTCCCGCCTGGGCTATCACGAAATCCCAGCTAGAGCTGCCCTTTTCTGTCCTCAGAACTCAGATGTTTCTGCTACGGGCCGGGGCCAACACTATGGAATTGGAACTTGGCTTTAGTGACCTTTATGCCCCAGACTATGACCTACCTTTTGGCGAGATACATAAATTAGATATCCTAGATCCATAGGACAACCTCGATTAGGACACGAAAAGGGTACACACTTCTATTATAATGTTGATATGAATGATCCATGCATACATTGCTTGTGTACAATTATTCCAAATAAGTGGAGCGAGTGAAAAGAAAAGAAAAAGAAAATTAGAAACTAAAAAAGAAGAAAATAAACAGATTTGACAAAAATGAAATCATAAAAATAAAGAAAATTCAAAAAAAAATTTATACTAATAATTTAAACCTGGGCAAATTTTTGCCTAAACCAATTCAAATTAAGATTTTGAAAATAAACATATACAAACCCAAAAATGCTTTTATGTTTGAAAGGAAATTTAGGAAATTTTAGAAAACCAAAATTTTTTTTAGCAAAACAAAAAAAATATATATACTAAAACTACTAAAAATCCAAAAGAAGCCAAAATAAATAAAGAAACAAATCATTCAAAATGATCAACTTTCAAACTCTAATTATTTCGGCATCCAACATTATGCTCATCCATTTGTTAAATAAGTTTATCATCAATTTTGAAAATTATCCCACCTTTCTCATTTTAAAATTCACTAAAGCATTAACGTTTTTATCATTCATTGATTTTGGCATTCACATTGTTTCTCAAAATTAATTTTTAATTCTAATGTAAAGATTAAAAATCAAGACACAGATAACTTTCTAAAGATCCTTATAGAACCCGTTCCAAATCAAGAATCATGGATGGAGTTGGAGAGACAAAATGAGGAACTGAAAATGAGGTCAAATCTCTAAAGGAACAAGATGGCCAAACCGATGGAGGCCATCCAATCATCCAAACAAAAAGAGGCAAGTGGAATCTCTACCTGGGAGAACCAAACGATCTCGCCTCATATTCTCCTAGGTTCACTCCACAAAACCCTTCAGCATTAACCATGCCTCCACCAACCGAAGGGGTTTATTATGGGTTTCCTCACCACCATACACATACACTACCCCAAACACAAACCCAAACACATAACCTACCGCTAAACACCACCTCACAAGCCTACCAAGCCGCTGGCATTGGGGAACGCACCCTATGTTGCCACCTATGGCCTCGCCCGTATACATACCACTCTCATCCTCACCACACATGCCTGAGGAATACCCCAAGCCATCCTTCAACTCGAGGATATAGAAAAATGGAAGGTCCAGAGACAGATCCGGCACCGAGGGCAATGCTTATAGCTACGTACACGTTCCGACCCGTGCTCGGTTCCCGACGTGGTCATCCCTCCAAAATTCAAGGTTCCCGACTTCGAGAAATATCAAGGAACCAGTCATTCCAAAGAAACACCTACTATGTACTGCAGTGTGAAGATGTCTCGCATGTACCTACTATGAGAAGCCGCTTCATCCATTTTCTTTCACAAACTTTAACAGTGGCAACCAGAACTGGTACACTCAACTAGAACTGCACACATCCATTCATGGAGGGACCTTGCCGAGGCTTTCACTAAACAATATCAAGCACAATACGTAGATGGCCCCTGATCGGACTCAGCTCCAGAATATGGCCAAGAAAGGGAGAAGAGTCCTTCAAGCAAGATGCCCAACACAAGAGAGTTGGGCCATTGCATACAACCTCCCTTATCCGAAAGTGGAATGGTCGCCATGTTCATGGACACACTCCAAGATCCTTTCTATGACAAGATGGTCATAAAGATAACTTCTAGCTTCTCCGATGTCGTCATCATTGGAGAAGGATCGAAGGTGGCATGCCCGGAAGGATCGACAAAAAGCCCACTTGGACTAATACTTCCCAATTGGTCTCGGGAAGAAAAAGATAGGAGAGACTGAATGTGGTTTCTTAATCAAGGCCAATACATTCTCAAATGGCACAAAGATGGGTCCAACTCCCTCGACCACCACCATATACACCATACACACCATATCCCTACATCGCTACCACCTACCAAACACCATACCTCCTACTTTTACAATTACGTGACACAAGTCCGGCCACCAACACCATACACGGCCCAAACACAAGCCATAAGCCAGAATCCTAATCAAAGCCGAGAAAAGAGAGGAAGCCCGTCCAATTTGACCCTAGTCCCAATCTCTTACACGAGCTACTACCTTGGCTGATCAAAACTCGCTGGTTGCGCCTTATCCTCTGGTAAACCTCAAGAGCCCACATATCCTAAATGTACGATGCTAACGCGCATGACATTACTACGCAGGGTTCATCGGCCATTCTACGCAGGATTGCCTAGCTTTGAAAAGAAAGGTACAAAGCCTAATCGATGCGAAATGGTTGGATTTCCTGGAGGCTGCTCCTAATACGTAAAATAATCCGTTGCCAAAATCACGAGAGCCCATCGACCACTGGTAAGACGGAGAAACACAAGTCAGTACAAATCAAGCTATCGAGGATACTCATCCAAAATTGTCATACTTTTCAAAATCAATCTTTTGTAAACAAATCTCAATGAATAATACAAAAATTACATTTTCATGTTTCTTGAGCACGTGCTTTACATTTTAACTTTACTTCTAAAATTTATCATCCTTTTCATCACTCAACCTATTTCTTATTCCTACACCAAAACAAGAAATACCTATTGATGATAATGCCAGTGCTATAATAAGTAATCTTGAACGTCAAATTAATCAAGCTAAAAGAGAAAAACCCAATAAGGAAGCTAGTAATAAACAAACCAGGGATTCTACATCGCCACTCAAAGTAAAATATCCTTACTGAACCAAGTTTAAATCCAGAAAATTAGTGGATCCAAGAAAAGATTCATTAAATGGAAGCCCTTAAATAATCCAGGCAAAATCAATGTCAAAACATAAAATTCAAGAAGAAGAGAAGTTTCGCCGTCTGGGTTAAAAGCCAAAATAATCCAGCAAAAATGGGGTTGAAGTCCAAAAATAATGACGACAAATTCATGATCGTAAAAGGTCTTGCTAGGTTCCAAAGCAATGTGCAAAAATCGGATCATATAAAAGCTCGCTAGTCAACACAAAAGACGACCTAGGCAAGAGTTAGGGCATAATCAAATAGAAGCCCGCTAGGTCAACCATCAAAGAAGACCTAGGCAAAAGTTAGGGCACAATCAAGCAGAAGGCCCGCTAGGCCGATAACCCTCAAAAACGGCCTAGGCAAAAGTTAGGGGCACAATTGAATA
Source organism: Canavalia ensiformis (assembly GCA_026541065.1). NCBI lineage: Eukaryota > Viridiplantae > Streptophyta > Magnoliopsida > Fabales > Fabaceae > Canavalia > Canavalia ensiformis. The sequence continues at coordinate 70,806 of JAMKYM010000586.1, forward strand.
ACAAAGCCCGCTAGGTCGACAATCCTCAAGAAATCACCTAGGCAAAAGTTAGGGTACAATCAAGAGCCCGCTAGGTTGAAAACCCGTAAGGGTAACCTAGGCAAAAGTTAGGGCACAATCAAGAGCCCGCCAGGTCGAAACCCGTAAGGGTAACCTAGGCAAAAGTTAGGGCAATACAAAAGACTCATCAAGTTGAAACTCAAAGAATAACCCAGGCAAAACTTAAGGTCAAACTAGAATTCCAAGACAACATGATATTCTGCACCTTATATCTTCAAACGGGGGCAAAAATTTCGCCATTTCTCAAAAGCTTGGCTAATTTGACAATCAACATTATGAAAAGCAAAGATTAGTGTATTTTTCATCAAAAGGTGCCATTTTGGGCAATCGAACTCCACCCCTTTCATCATCCTTTTCCTTTCAAGTACACCACCTTAAACATACAACCTCAAAATTTCTATCTCTTTTCCGAATTATCCAAGAGATCACTTTGCACACTCAAAATGCACGTGCCAGCAAAACATGAAAAATGTAAAAAGAATTAAAAGGATTAATTTTGAAAAGTTTATGACAAGCCTGGGATAATCCGATCGTTGCAACACAACAGATTTGCTTCCCAAAGATTCATCTTCCTACCACCTACCAACGCCATCAAGACGTAAAGGAGTGTGTCTTATTCAATAATATCGACTCACTGCTGGGCCTCAAAGATCCCGAACAAAAGCAAATTTGCGTAATTGACCAAGAAAACTTCGTAGTTGGAGTCAATCCAACTTGTCCGACTCTTGATTCTTTTTCACACCCACTATGGAGTTTTCGAGGAAGGATGTGTCACAAAATCAAAAATCAAGAGAAACAAGAACATTTTCATTTCATAGTTTGCATTTATCCCACAACATCGTTTCCATCAAATAACTATTTCAAAGCATCAAAATAAAAACTCACATCATTTCGCATGCATCCAAGCATCACAAACACCATATTCTTTTTCATTCATTCAAACATCATAAGAAGCATTTTGTCATTCAAGCATTTCATAACTCATCTTTCAAAACTAATTAAAGACCCCTCGGGGTAAAATCGTCTAGTTGGATCATAATTAAAAGATTTCCAAACTAGGCAAATACTCCACACAAAATTCAATTTGGAGGTCATCCTCGACCTCGTGTGAGTCAAGCTCAAAAAGGCAAGCGCCTCTGCCCATTAAAATTTAATTTGAGGTCATCCTCTACCCTCAAACAAGAACAAAATTGGGAAAATATTTGCCTGTAAAATTCAAGCTTGAGGTAATCCTCCATTCCTCAATCTAGAAATCAAACCGGGGCAAATGCTAGCTCACACAATTCAATTTGAGGTCACTTCAAAATTGTTCAAACAGGCAAACGCTTGCTCACAAAAGTTCAAATTAAGGTCATCCCGGGATTTCGATCAAGTCCAAATCAAACATTTTTCCAAGAAAGATTTGAATTCAAGAACAAAGTCAGGGGGCAAGCTTTTGCCTAGAAATTCAAGTTGAGGCGATCCTCAATTCCAAAATTTCTCATACCAGGAGACATTCACCCGTGGATAATCCAAATCGAGATAATAAAAATTTTGAATCAAGTTCAAACAAGGGGTAAACATCTACCCACCAATTTCAAACCGAGGTCATCCTTAAATTTTCAAATTAAGTTCAAACCTGGGCAAACATTTGCCCAAGAAAAATCCGTTGAGGCAATGCTCAATTCCTCAACTCCAATCAAGTCTAATAAGGCAAAGTCAGCCTGTAAAACTCAAGTCAAGCTTCATCTTCAATCTCATCGAGGCTTAAACTCAGGCAAACACTTGCCTAAAATCCCTTCAAATCAAGACATCCATCAATTATCAAGAATCCTCTAAACTGGGCAAAATGGTATCTCAAGTATTTTCAAGAAAAATAATTATCAAGTATCTATCTTCATTCCACCCTCACAACAACAGACTACAAGATGATTCCCGCCGTCTTCACAGCTCATTTCTCGGGTCCCGTCACAACAAAGGGTTTCCCTTCGATAATTTTATCCTAATAGATTTTTGTCTTTTCCTTTGCCTCTATTAATAGGTCATTCATGCTGCCTGCCCCAACAGACCATTCTTTCAAGTTAGTATAGATCATTTTTTTACTTACTTTTCCTTTGCCTATCTAACAAAGCTTTTCTGTAGATCTTTCCCTGGTCAACAACAGGATCTTTTTGTTTTCCTGCCTTTAACAGCTTTATCTTTCATTTTTCCGCCTAGCAGGCTTATTTTTTTTTATCATGGGCCCATCTACATTCATCCCGCCTTATCAAAATAGTTTTCGCCATTCATTTTACTCTATCTTAACAGCTCTTTCATTCCCCTACTTTGCCTTTACTGCTTCAGATCCTCCACAACAGCGTGGATCAAGCATGTTTAATCTTCCTCACACCGGCCGCTGTGCTTGCATTTATCCTGGCAACAACAGGATGTCATTGATCTTCCCTTAACAAATGGGACTTCATTTGCATTCTCCGCCAACAACAAAGACTTCAAGCATGTCTATTTTTCTCACAATTCACAAGCAGTTACAGATTTATCCCGCAACAGCAGGATGTCATCATTTTGCATCTTCCGGCAACAATGGACTTCATTTGCATTCTCCTCAACAACAAGATTTCAAGCATGTCTATTTTTTTCTGCCACCGCAAGTTGTGTTTATTTATCCTCGCAAATGTTAGGGATGTCATCATTTAGACTTTCCCTGTGCCATCAGCGGACTTCATTTGCATTCTCCTTGGCACAACAACAGACTCACATGTCTATTTTTCCCACCGCTGTTGTAAGTCATTTATCCCGCAACAGCGGATGTCATCATTTGCATCTTCCTAGAATCAAAGGGGATTCATTTGCATTCTCCTCACAACAACAGGATCAAGCATGCTCATTTTTTCTCACATGTCAAGCAAAGCCTGCATTTATCCTGGCAACAATTTATGATGTCATTTCATTTGCATCTTCCCACAACTAACGTGGATTCATTTGCATTCTCCCTCCGTCAACAGACTCAAGCATGTCTATTTTTCACTTCACACCAAGCAAAGCTTTGCATTTATCCCGCAAAAATAGGATGTTATCATTTGCATCTTCCCCAACAAATGGACTTCATCCTTTATTTGCCTCCCACAACAACAGACTCCTAAGCATGTCTATTTTTTCTCGCCAATTGGCCAAGAAGTTTGCATTTATCCCTGCAACAACAGATGTCACTATTTGCATCTTCCCTAATAAACGGACTATGTTCTATTATCCCCACAACAAATGACATCAAGCATGTTTAATTTCTGCCTTCCTTTCCTCACAACATGTGGACATCTAAGCATGTTATTTAATTTGCGCTTTTCCTGAAGAAAAGAAATCTCTTCATTTTCATTTTCCCTGAATCAACTGGATACCAAGCATGTTTAATTTTCTGCATTTTTCCCGCAAATACATTGGACCTCTTTTCTACATTCCTTCCCACAACAACTGGATGCCCTCATATTTACTTTGCATCTCCGCCTATCACATCAGGCCCTCATGTTTAAATTTTTGCTCAAAGCCTATCACATCAAAGGCCAGATTTTACTTTCGTGATTCTCGCCTATCACATCAGGCCCCTCATGTTTAAATTTTTGCTCAAAGCCTATCACATCAACGCCGATTTTAATTTCGTAGATTTTGGCCTATCACATCCAGCCTCATGTTTAAATTTTACTTAAAGCCTATCACATCAGCGCTGCATTTTACTTTCGTATTTTGCGCCTATCACATCAAGCCCTCATGTTTAAATTTTTGCTCAAAGCCTATCACATCAGCGCCGCATTTTAATTTCCATTTTTTGCCTATCACATCGTGCCCCTCATGTTTAAATTTGCTCAAAGCCTATCACATCAAAGCGCCGCATTTTAATTTCCCGCATTTTGCCTTATCACATCAGGCCTCATGTTAAAATTTCTTACTCAAAGCCTATCACACGCGCTACATTTTAGTTTCCTCGCATTTTGGCCTATCACATCAGGCCCCTCATGTTTAAATTTCTCGCCAAAGCCTATCACATCAGCGCCGTGATTTTAGTTTCGCATTTTTGGCCTATCACATCAGGCCCCTCATGCTTAAATTTCTACCAAAGCCTATCACATCAGCGCCGTGATTTTAGTTTCCTTCCTTCGTATTTTGGCCTATCACATCGTGCCCTCATGTTTAAATTTCTCGTCAAAGTTCTACTCTCCACTGTGCGCCGGATTTTAATTTCCCGTGATTTTGGCCTATCATATCAGCTCTTCATGTTTAAATTTCTCGTCTAAATGCATCATATCAAGCATTTGGTTTCTACAAGATTTCTAGATCGTATTATGCATCAACAGCCCTCATGTTTAAATTTTCGCTCAAAGCCTATCACGATCAGCGCCATGATTTAGTTTCTCGTGATTTTGCCATCACGATCAAGCCTCCTCATTGTTTAATTTCTCGCTTCAAAGCCTGATCACATCAGGCCTGATTTTAGTTTCGCATTTTGGCCTATCAATCATCAGCCCTTCATAGTTTAAATTTCGCCTTCAAACTATCAACGATCAAGCACCGCATTTAATTTCCTGCGATTTGGTCGATCAAGCGCTAGCTCCCTCATGTTAAATTTTTGCTCAAAGCCTATCACATCAGCTGCTGCATTTTAATTTCTCGCATTTTGGCCTATCATCATCAGGCCCTCATGTTAAATTGCTTCACCTTATCTCATCAGGCGATGCATTTACTTCTCGCATTCTCGCCTATCACATCGCCTGCCTCATGTTTAAAATTGCTCTCACTTATCACATCGCGCCGATTTTATTTTCTCGATTCGGTCTATCACATCAGGCCTTGCATGTTTAAATTCCCCATTGCTTATCACTGCCAAATTCGATTTTTTTAAATTTCTCGTCCAGCCTATCACATCGTGTTGCATTTAATTTCGACATTTGAACTATGATCATCCAACTTATTAGGTCACGCATTCCTAAGTTTTCTGGCCAAGCCCGAAACTTTTCTAGTACCCCAAGCATCATTCAACTCCCCGACATGTTCACGACTTGCCAATAAGGCTTGCACCCATGCCAGTTTTTATTTACTTATGACATAATTTGTTCACTTCTTTACTCATTTCTTACCGTGATAATCTAGAAACTTTTTTTTCTTATATTATCTCGTAAGAAAATGAGTAAAGAGGGGCAAACTGTGAACACTGAATTATGTCCGAGGATAAATTTAAAACCCAAAATAAATCATTTTGTTTTTTTAGTCTAAAATAAAAAAAATAATAACAAAAAAAGAAAAATAGAAAAAGAAAGAAAAATAATTTTTTAGTTAAGAATTTAGTTAGAAAGTTAGTTGGATTAGTTAATGATGGTTAAGAATTAGTTAGAGAAAAAAGAAAGAAAAAATAAAAAACAAAGAAAATAAATAAAAATAAATAAATAATAATAAAAATAAAAGGAAAATTAAAGAATAAGTAAAAATGATAAATAGAAAAAAATAAAAATAAAAAACAAAAAAGCGAAAAAAAAATGAAAATTGAAAAAAAGAAAAAAGCTGAAAATCAAAATAGAAACACAAATTTTGAAATCAAAGGGATTGGCTTTTGGCTCCTAGAAAGGGGGTGACTTTTGGCCCTTTGAAGGGACTTGGCCCTTGCTAAGAAAGAGGAAGCTAGCTTTTGGCTCTTGGAAAGAGCTTCACCCTTGCCAAGAAGGGATGTGTCTATATATACCTACAAACAAGAAAAGAAAGGGGCTTTTTCTCATTTTTTGGAAATTCTTGGGAGGAGGAGAACTTGGAGTCTTAGAAGAGGGATTTTCATAACCTTTGAAGGGAGGACCTAAGAGACTCTCTGATATTCAATTCAGCCCTTGGCCTCCATAGAATCAGCTCTTCATCACCTTCCAATGGAGGTTAGGTCCGAGTTTTATCCCTCTTAAGTTTCTTTCTTCTTCTCGGATTTCCGAGTTCATTTTCGTGTCTGTTTTCGTTTTAATTTTTAATCGGTCAAATGATCTCCGATTTTGATGATTTTTGTTGCGTTCTCTTCGTCTTTCTCTCTAGTTTCTGGAATGATATTTTATGTCCAATTTGGATCTGAAATGAAATTTTAATCGCCTGATTACCGAAGCATGTTCATCCTGGTGCGCGAATTGACCTAGCTTGTTTGATTTGTGCATATCTTGCTCATTTCTTATTGGATTGATGTCAAACTTGTTTTGTTTGATTCCTATGATCCATATATTTCAAATGATCGGTTTTTATTTTTCAGATCTACCAAAAATATTTTCTAAAAATTCTGAGATTTGAATTCAAATTTTGGCGCCAAAAACTTGTGTGTTCTTGAGGTTCATTTTCGTGTCTGTTTTTCGTTTTTGTTTTTCATCGGTCAAATGATCTCCGATTTTGAAGATTTTTGTTGCGTTTTCTTCGTCTTTATCTCTAGTTTCTGGAATGATATTATTTGTCTAATTTGGATCTAAAATGAAGTCTCTATGACCAGATTACTGAAGGATGTTCGTCTTGACGCGAAAATGAACCTATGTTGTTTGGTTTGTGCATAACTTGCTCATTTCTTGTCTTTTTTTTGTCAAATTTGTTTTGTTTGATTCCTATGATCTATATCTTTCAATTTTTTGGTTTTTATTTTTCAGATCTATCAAAAATATTTTCTAAAAATTCTGAGATTTGAATTCAAATTTTGGCGCCAAAATCTCTTGTGTCTTTGAAGTTCTTTAGTAGATCTTGTTCTTTTAACCTTGTTTAGGTATTATTTTTCATGTGTTGATCCTTCTATATGTATTTCCTTCTGATTTGTTTGTGTTTGTATGTCCTCCTTTGAAAAAATTCCTAAGAGTGCATGACCATATACATGCATTCTATATGCTAAGTCTAGCTTAAGTCATGCATGATTAAGTCATTGAACCTAAAGAGTTAAGTGTTTTCTTGAATCAAAATAAAAAAAAACTTAATTCTTACCTGTGGACCTTATGACCTAAGCTGGATTGGAGACAAATAAACAAGGAACATCAATGGAGGTTCAATCCAACCTTTTATTCCGCTTAATTTTCTTACTTCTTCTCGGATTTTCGAGTTCATATTCGTCTTTGTTTTTTTAAATTTTTCTAAATTCATGCAAACGGGTTCTAACACGAACGAGTAGCGTTCTCTACCGTGTCGTGTTTTAATTCATGTGGGATCCAAATACGGCTTACGACGATTTAGGATCTCACGAACATGAATTTCGAAACCATCACTTTCAATAAAATATCATAAAAACGTCCGTTTTAATTTTTCGAAATTCATATAAACGGGTTCTAACTTGCGAACGAGTAGTGTTCTCTACCGTGTCGTGTTTTAATTCGTGTGGGATCCAAATACGGCTTACGACGATTTAGGATCTCGCAAAGCATAATTTCTGAAAACCATCACTTTCAATAAAATCTTATAAAAAATGTCTGTTTTTTTTTAATTTTTCGAAATTCATGTAAACGGGTTCTAACGCGAACGAGTAGCGTTCTCTACCGTCTCGTGTTTTAATTCGTGTGGGATCCAAATACGGCTTACGACGATTTAGGATCTCGCAAACATGAATTTCTGAAAACCATCACTTTCAATAAAATCTTATAAAAAAACATCTGTTTTTTTTTTAATTTTGCGAAATTCATGCAAACGGTTTCTAACGCGAACGAGTAGCGTTCTCTACCGTCTCGTGTTTTAATTCGTGTGGGATCAAATACGAAACTTTTACGACGATTTAGGATCTCGCAAGCATGAATTTATGAAAACTATCACTTTCAATAAATTTCTATTCCAGCGTCCGTTTTTTTTATCTAAAATCACCTTGTATTCTTTTAGAGATCAAGTCTCTTAACCAGAACTACGTAAGCCTTGAATTTCCCATTGCACCGGGGAATACGTAGGAGCAGGATCAAGTCCTGTCAGGCTAACCTCCCTCAACCTATTTATTTCCAAATTAATTAAGGGATCAAACTATTTTCAAATAATCACACACTCAATTTAAGGGTACTGTTCCTTGGAACAGGCGAGTGGGGTGCCTAACACCTTCCCTACTCGTAACCGACTCCCGAACTTCGAATCTCATCCTTGAGTTAGGGTTTTTCCAAATGTTTTCCCTCAAAAATAAAATTTGGTGGCGGCTCCACAATCAAATTAAAATTCTTTCAAAATTTAGCGAGTCCGTCGTCTCGTCGTAATTATGGTTATGACAGTTGGATAGTAATAAAATGAGAACGGATGGTTAGCAACTGACTTTATATCATTCATAAGGGAGTTGAAGTTAAATTGAATAAATTGATAAGGGAAACCAAAAGTCTTATGCTTTTCCATAATTGAATTCATGCTTATCTTCTTTTACCTTTAAATTTTGTACTCTTGCTTTTCTCTTTTTATATTTATTGTAAATATTTCCAAACAAAGCTCTTATTTGGTAAAATCAAAAGTTAGGATTCAATCATTCTTGTAAACATTGTTCAAATAGTCTCGGTGAAAATGATATTGAAGGTTTCAAATACCCCTTTATATACCTATGGATGCATTTGTCTATGGGTAAAACTTTATACGTACAGTAAACGCAAAACAATTGATACGTTTGATTATCTATTAATATTAATATTTGTTGATTTAAGTATTTATCATTATTGTGGTCTTCTTTATTCTAATATTGTCATATTTGCTTATACAAAAATAGATGCAAATAGAGTAATTAAACAAACATATCTATAAGTTGAAAATTTAAATTTAAACCTTCCTCCAAGTCAAAAAGTTATCTTAGAATGGAATGAGTCATGGTTTAAAGTTTCTTCAACATATAAGGAACATGTTTGGAATAATGTTATAAAAGTATAAATTATAATTGAATAAATATCTTATCTTGTAAACATCGTATACTATATTTTATTTCTTAAATTTGTCTTTTGTAGGAAAAATTTCAAGTCCATGATGGAGTACAAAAAGATCATATAATTTTTAAGATTAGCAAATGTTAGAGAGAAAAACAATCAAGATTATTTAAATTTTTTTTTTTTGAAGGTGCTACTTGGGAAGAAAGTATTGAGTCACATCCAAATGGTATTTCAAGAGACCAATGGACCTTATTTTTACGATATAGACAAAGTAAAAAAAACTAAGGTAATAAAATATTTGTTGAAAAGATTCTTAATATATATATATATTATTAACTATATTTTTGTAATGTAGAAAATATATGCAAAAAAAACCATCACAAATCAGAAAAAACAAATGATACCTCATACACTTGTATCACATTTAATTTCTAGAAAGAAGTGTGAACTTGTATTGTTTAAAATTTTATCACATTCCATTTCTTAAATTCAAAGTTTTTTTTTATGCTTAACATCATCATTAATTCTAGAAAATTAAAACCAGACAAACATACCATAGAGGTTAAATGATTTTATTGTACATGAAAGAAAGGATAGATCTTTCATTAATGATAAAAGATCAAGAAAAAAGTAAATAATATTAATAATGAATAAAAATAGTATTTTTATAACACCTTTTATATCGATTAATAAAAAACAGATATAGAAAACTATATTATGGTATTTTTGTAATTAAAAAGATAACTTATTATATTGGTTATCTCATAACCGATTTAAAAAATATATTTTTTATGGGGAAAAACTCAAACCGGTATAGTAAAGTTATTCCATGTCGGTTGTAATGAGCAACCAATGTAAAATTTAATCCAAAATTTCACTTACCCTTCATAGACAACGTCATTTTGAACTGTCTAGCATGAATCCTTCACTTCCATCATCCAACATTCCCTTGTTTCCAATCCGATTTGTTCTCTCCTTTCTTCTTCAATGCCCGCTCCTTCCTTTACTCCACTAAACCCTTTTTCTACCTCTCTCTCTCTGCCCACACACCCCTGCCTTTCAATGGTTCAGGCTGCACCATAATATTCTTTCCCCTCTTCCTCTTAGCCCTTTCTCCGTCATTGACTTTTCCTACATCGTCTTCAGCCCCACTATCTATGTCCTAGGCAGATTCATCAATGACGCCCTTTTTCCTTCACGTTTGGATTTTGCATTACTATGATTATTATTGAGGTTGTTGTGTGGTGCTACCATGGTTGATTTGACTGGAAATTTGGTTGTGGTTTGGGAGTCCAAAGGAATGGGAACCAAATGGGACTTTGAAATGTGTAGATTCAGGTGAAGAACAATCCTGATGGAGAATTATGAGGTCAAGTTAGTTGGTTCAATAAGGTTCTTTTTGTTCCCAAATGTTATTCCATTGTGTATTGTTCTTTTTTTAAAAAAGAAATATATATTTATGAAAATGTAACTCTTTAATCCGTATATTTTTTTTTTCTTCTTTTTTGCTAATGCTTAATCTTTATGTTGTTAAGATTCTGACTTATTCCATGTTCACAGTGTCATCATTCCAACAATAGATGGAATACAAATTTTTCTCAACCATATTGGCACTCAATTAAAAGTTTTTTGAACTAGCTTTCATGGCGAACCGATATGTTAATGTTTGTTTACTTACTAAAAAACCTTTGATGTTTATGTCCAAGTTAAATGAATTGAGATTTTCTAGGTGTTATTCATCATTTGTATAGTGTGAATTTGAGTTGACTAAGTGCATATTTGGACGAACAATTTTTCAGAGAAATAATTGCTCATTTTTTCAAATCTTTCATATAGATGGTTGAAATAAATAATTATTTCCTCAAAATAAATTGAATCAAACTTGCATGGGATTGTTAGTTTAACTTGAACTCATTTTTTGGTTGATGATTGATGTTGTAAACATAATACTCTCCATGTTTCCTCTCCTAACAGTTCATTCTCCTTCTTTGTTGGAATTAGCTTGCTACATTAATGGTTGTCCTTTTGTTTTGTATGATGTTGAGAAACCTTTCTCCAACCTTGAGTATACAATATGTCATTGATTTGTTTTTAATTTATTTTATGTACTTGTTTATGAGGTGTCTCTGGCTTTTATGCTAGTTGTCAATGTATGGAACATTTGACACTTAGGGATTAACTTGTTTAAGTTGAATTGAGTGCTAATGTTTCAATTAAAATAGTTTTGACAACTAACTTATGTGAAATTCTGTATTTAATTAGAAAATTAACAGGGAAAAGGGTGAACAAATTGAAGCTCATTTGAAAAAAGACATCCTCATGGAAATTCTGTATTTAATTAGGAAATTAATAGGGAAAGGGGTGAACAAATTGAAGTTCATTTGAAAGAAGACATCCTGATGAAAGCTGCAAGGTAATTTTATTTATGGTTTTGCTGTGTTTATCTTTAGCTTAAGGTGTAGAATTTGCGGTTATTTGTACTCTTTACTATTAGTCTTATTTGTGTATTGACATAACAAATATAAAAATAAAATCCTTGTAACTAATGAACTTCCAGATGATTAGATGATGGACCAATGGGAACTGGTGTCATGTAATACTGTAAAAACACCTTTAGAGGTAAGGGTGGAATTTGTTTACAATGAGTGTGAGACTCCTCAATCATTTTTAAATATCAAGCAGTTGTTGTCAAGTTGGTCTGTTATGATAGCTCACTAGACTCCTCCATAAGCTCATTATCACTATGAGGCATCATTCACATTGATACAAAGCATTTCTTCTTACACCAGAAAACAAAAGCATCTTATTATAAATTTATAATTTTCAAAGAATTAAAACCATCACCTAAAAAAGTTCATAAGCTTAATTGTCACAACATCTCAATTGCATTGCAGGAAACTATTAGCCTATACTTTGAAATGCAAATGATAAAATAAATGGAAAAACATTCTCTAAAGTTAAAAACATTTAAAATAAAATGGAAATTATATTTAAACAAATACAACTTTGAATTGCAAATGATAATTAGTGTATCTACTTAAAATGGTGAATATACGATGATTACTCTTATGAAACTTTGATCTTGGAGTGTTAAAGCTAGAAATTCTGTAAAAATTTAAGAGGGTATGAATCAAAATTACTCCTTTCTTATCTAAAAAAAAAAAAAAAAAAGCTACTTCTTGCATAATAAAAAATATAAATTAAACACAAAATTGTATATGTAGGTTGCACAATAGCATGAACTAGTATAAAAACATTTTGTCCATGCTCCTATTATCTACTTTTATTATTTCTTAGCCTTAAATTTTGGAATTCTTTTCATTTTCATTCCTTAAATTTCTGGATTCCTTTCATTTGCATTTTGACTATACTAATCTAAAGCTTAAAGTCAAGCTACTGGATGAAAAACATGATTTTACGAATTCCTTTACTTTTCATTATTTTGCATATTTACAAAATTTCAAGCCATATTTATTCTTATTTAATTTTTTTTATTAATTTAATACTTTAAAATTTTATTTGATTACATGATTCATTTGTATCTAGGTGGTTCTTGGTTCTACGTTGCTACGCATATTTCTTGAAGAAACACTAGTTTAAAGCTTCAGCTTCATACTCTAGTTTGGGTGATATAATTTCTTTTTTATTACCTTATCATTATGATACTGATTAACAATGTTAAATTGTTATTTGATATCATAATTATTAACATATAATACTAATACACATTTAATTTATTTTATTACACGATAAATTTAAGAAAGTATATAAAATTATTTTAAGATAAATACATTAATTAATTTAAAATAATGTTTACATTTTTTTACATATTTTAAATTTTTTTTCTATCATATTTCATTAGGTGTTTTTCCTAATTAATTTCAATAAATTTTAAACTGCATTTTTTTTGTTTGTAATGTTTTAATATTCTTAATTTCATATAGTTTTAGTTGTATTCTTTTAATTTTATATATATAGTGTGTCAATGGAAAGGCTCCTCGTTGGAGCTAAATTTTCTTATGTTAGGATAGTAACTAAATTCAATTTGTAAGTCAACAATTTTTATTTTTGTTGCGAATGGTCATACATTTTATTTTAAAAAATAATACCTTTAATTTTTTTTTATTATTGAATTTTTTTATCTCCCTCAATGTTTTTTTATCAATATATTGTTTTTTGTGTTCAATTTTTTTATGCATATATTCTTATTTTTATTTATTTTATTTTCTTTGATTTGTATATTATATATCATTGTAGATGTTTTAGTTTATCTTAAAATATTTATTATTTTTAAAAAAGAAAATAGTAATTATTTTTAAAAATATATTTATTTATTATTATTTTATTTAAATATATACTTCAATTATTTTAAAGTTATATTCTAACTCTTTTAATAAAAATATTTTTAGGGTTTAGGGTTTGTATAATTAATTTTTATCTTTTGAAAAATAACATTATCTTAATGCTTTGATTGAATATTTATTAATAAGATAGAGTTATTCTTATTGAATCTATCTTATTCTTATTTTTAATTAACACAATGATTGAAAGGAGTTTAAAATTTAATGAAAATATACTGTCTTTTGTAGCATGCCTTTAAACATATCTAAGTAAATTAATTAATTTTTTTAATGATCTAAATTTTAATTAATAAAATATTTTGTTAATGACTTCCTTCCCTGCATAATTATTTGAGCTCATTACAGAATATTTATTAAGAAACTAATTTACTTGAGATTTTGTTGCACTTTACTTATTAAAAATTAAGAAACTAATTTGAACTCATTACAGAAACTAATTAAGAAACTAATTAATAAAATATTTGGTTTGACATTTTGTTGCACTTTACTTATTAAAAATTACATACATGCCTTCTACTTTGCTTTCCATCAGATAATGGAAGAAACTAAAACCTGTGTTTTCCTAAAGCGATTTCAAAACAGGCACCGTGGCGCAACCTTTCAAAATTAATGCGACATGCCATTATCATGCAATTAGTCATTCAATGGGATAAGTGAAGTTCATTTCTAAAATTTAAAGTTCCATTGAGAAACATAAATGGGAATGAAAAAATTATTTGTACAATTAGTATGTATATTTTTTTTTACAATAAAAAATAAAATAAAATAATTAATGTAATTGCAAGATATAAAAAAATAAAATAGTATTATAAAATATATTATAAGTTGTGATCATAATAAAAAAATAATAAATAATAAATAATAATAAATATTTTATTAATATATATATATATATATATATATATATATATATATGATTGGATCATTTCTATGATTTTACATGTATATACTTAACATGCATTATGAGTATTTAATTCAGCATAATAATTTATGCATTATGAGTATTTAATTCAGCATAATAATTTATGGTATTTCAACAAGATGTTAATATTTAATTTAGTATAATATTGTATAAAATTAATTTTTAAAATGTAGAATTTTGATGTTTAATATTTTTTTATATTTTTAAAAAAATAATACGAGGTTAAAATCAGCATATAATTATTTATTTATTTATTTTAATTTATTACATCGATTAGATGGTATAACCGATGTAAAAAAGATAATTTTTTATATCAATTAAATTTAAAATTGATGTAAAAAGTAATATTTTTATATCGATTAAGTTTGTATTCAATGTAGAAAGAGTTCATCTGATAACTAATAAAAATTTAATTTTTATATCGGTTAAATTTAAAATTGACGTAAAAAATATTATTTTTATATTGATTAAGTTTGTAACCGATGTAGAAAGGGTTCAGTTGATAACTGATGTAAAAGATTAATTTTTTATATCGATTAAACTTAAAATCGATGTAAAAAATAATGTTTTTACATCGATTAAACTTGTAACTAATGTAAAAAGAATTTAATTGATAATCAATATAGAAAGTTTAGCTTTTTATATCTTCCACAACCGATACAAAAAGTAAAAAATAACTAATATAAAAAGCTTGTTTTCTACTAATAAATTATTTATTTCAATCTTACACGATAATTCTTTTACTTTTTTTCTTTGTAATTATATTTAATAAGTTTAATTTTCTTTAAAAGATGATAAACAAAGCTTATAATTCAATTAGATTGATTTGTTTAACTTAATCTCTATTGTAATAATTTATTTATTTTTTTGTCAAAGTATACACTTGATTGTGATATGAATGTTTCTTATTCAAATCATATATATTTATATGGATCATTGAATATATGTTATTACAATTTTAATTATAAAAGTTATTAAATATACACAATAATAACATCACTTTTAAGGAGAATACTTCTATAAAGATATTTTAAAAAGAGCATTCGAAATGTGTGTGAGGCATGAAATTTAGTGTTTATCCTATTCAAATTCTTGGAATTATTTGCAATTAAGAGAATGATAGTATATCTTCCGGTGCTGGAATGAGTTAAAAATAAAATTATAACAAAATAAAAAAATAACTATTTAGAAGGAAAAAATTGCAAAGATATAAAGGTTTAGAGAGAAAAAAAATTGCATACTACAAAACTTTGGAAGAATGAGTAACTTTCCTTTGACAGAAACTTGGTGACAACGGTGGTGTTTAGTAAGCTCCACAAAATATCTCGTGACAGAGCAAACTTTGATGGTTTGCTGACTGTCGCAACCGTGATTCCGATGAGACAACGAACCCACTAAAATTTTGAAAATAAAATTTAATTAATTATGTGGAGTCGCCACCAAATTTTTATTTAAGGGAAAATACTTGGAAAAAACCGTGATTTGAGGAAAAGATTCAGGTTCGGGAGTCGGTTACGAATGGGGAAGGTGTTAGGCACCCCATTCGCCCGTTCCGAAGAACGGTACCCTTAAAATGAGTGTGTGATTATTTGAAAATGGTTTGATCCCTTTGATTAGAGTAAAAATAAATACTTGATGAAGGTTAGCCTGACAGGACTTGATCCTGCTCCTACGTATTCATCGGTGCAACGGGAAACTCAAGGCTTACGTAGTTCTGATTTGTTTTGAAGGCTTAACCTTCGGAAGTGTTTAAAAGAATATTTGAAAAGTTCTTGAAGACTTGACTTCGGAGCCACTTGGGAAGTAACATTTGAAAATGACTTGATTGTTTTGAAAATATCTTAACGAGAATCCTTAGTCCACATATGCACAGGATCCAAGACAACTACGCCAGACCGGGATCCATCTGACTCCTAAACCTCGAACAGCAAAAGCTACTACCAGACTTAGGATTCGTCGCGTGAGACTTAGGAATTCTAAAATGAAGTTTTTATTTGAAATTTTACAAAAGGATCCTCAGTCCACATATGCACAAAGCCCAAGACAACTACGACTACACTTGGGACCCATATGAATTCCTAGGAAGTGAACAGCAGAAAAAGCTACCAGTTCGTCCCTACGATCCATTGCATGAAACTTGGAACCAATGAACTTGCAAAAAAAAGGATTGATCTTGATTTATTTAAAACGAATTTGGTTTTATGTGAAAGAAAGAATCTTGGGTTTATTTTGAGGATTTGATGGAAAGAGTTATATAGAGTGATGGGGAAATTCTTTTGGGGTTAGTTTTGTAACTATTAGGAATTTTGGGGCAATTTGGTAATTATTAGGAATTTTGGGACAATTTGATAATTAGTAGAAATTTTAATATTTATTTAGCAATTATGGAATTTTTATAAATTTAATTAGCAATTTTGGAATTTTTATGAATTTATTTGGTAAGGCTTGAGGAATATATCTAAAATTATTGGAAAAGGTTAGGGGTAGTTTGGTAATTGTACTAGGAGGGGCATGTTGGGAATTATTGGAAAAGGTTAGGGGTAGTTTGGTAATTGTACTGGCAGGGGCATGCTAGAATTACTAGAAAAGGTTAGGGCATTTCTGTAATTTGGACATTTTGGGCCAGAGTAGGAATTTGTGGAAATGGCTAAGGGTAGAATGGTAATTTGTGGTCGGCGGGTCACAAAGGTGATCTAGGCGCTTAGTTGGGTGTATTGTGTCTTCGTTTTAATTTAAACCATGTCCGAGCAATATTAAATTAAATCAACAAAAATTGGGAGCGGAGATTCGAAGGCGAGTCACAGAGGTGGTCTAGGAGCGCCCCAACCACTAGGCTAAGCGCCTGGTTGGGTCTATTGTGTCCTGGTTTTAATTTAAACCATTCCCGAGCAGTATTAAATTAGCGGGGATTCGAAGGCGAGTCACAGAGGTGGTCTAGCAACGCCCCAACCACTAGGCTAAGCGCCTAGTTGGGTCTATTGTGTCCTGGTTTTAATTTAAACCATGCCCGAACAGTATTAAAATAAATCAACAGAAATTGGGAGCGGGGATTCGAAAGCTGGACTTGGGAGTATGGCAACGTGCGCTCAAGCACTTGACCAATCTCTTGTTTGAGTCTAGTGGTCTTGATTTTGCTATTAATATTTCAACTCCCACCTACAGCCAAGGATCGTGCAGAATTGCCTCCAGACACCAATGCACCTTTTACATTAGCTGTCCTAGGACCTTGATTCTGCTCGTTAAGCTAATTATTAACCTTATTTCTCAGTTTCAAACTTGCCAATACTAACCCAGCTCTTTGTATTTGCCTTCACATTAATCAAGTCGCTGGGACAGAGGAATCCACTCTTCCCTTGATTGTATGCAAGAAAACTTGGCGATAGGCAAACAACTCTTTACATACATCGTATTCGAATGAAAGATGGAGCCGTGGGGTAGACATTATACTCCAGGACCTGCAATTATGCAAATATTACTTTCACTGCTTGGGTTCTGTAACCTCTTCTCCTGTAGTTTCCAAATATTTTCAAACAAAACTGAACTTGCTGTCATGGCTGTTTTATGACACTGCGACCACCCATCTATGTTCCCGCATTAGGGGTAGCTGATTTGCTTGATCATGTATTTTCCAATTTTAATTCTCTCCAAGTAAGTTGCTTCTTGAAGCATATTTTTGCTCGCTATTTAAATGACTTATCATAGGATTCTTGTTGTAAGGAAAAGGCCAAGACCAAATCAAAAAGACATACTGAGATTTTCCTATGTCGAATGGATTGATGCAGATTGAACTATTTAGTAAAGATCCTCAGACATTCTTTAATTAATGAAGTGTACGGACTCTATCATTATAATTGAAGCAACCCTGGCCTAATTCAGATCAATTGTAGTTCAATACAGGCAGTCTTGGGCTCTTGTGGTGCAAAGCAGTCTAATACTTGCCGTTTCAAGCGGAGACATTACCACTTTGGAGTTGTTATACTAAGCAACCAGTGCATGGCCTTTTGACCAAAGATGGGTGCATGGCACCAAGTCCAACTAATCTGGAGGCTATTTCATTATACATAGATTTTAGGTGTAGGAGCACGGCACCAGGTGGAGAATTGGACTATCTTTCCTGATCTTGCTATAACAGACCCTCATGGCATAAATCAGGGAAACAGTTGTATGCAAATCTTGATTGAACGTTCACTGTTCCAGCCATTGGTAGTATGTCTAATTATGCAAATTGATTTGGCTAAGCATTATATGAACAGTACTAACAGAATCGTGAGAATCTAATTGTATTTTTGAAATTCATATACCATTTATGTGAAAGCCTATTAAAGAAATGCTCCATTAATCCGATATTGAAAACCAAAATGATATCATGTTGACCCTTCAAGATATTCCTTTTTAGTTTCTCGGTATTCATCCGCTTAGATTTAAAGTGAGGATTTAGCTTTATCATGCCTTATTCATGTGATTATTAAATTAAGAAACTGAGTTGGAGCACTGACCTGAAGAGTATTGGTAAGAGTCAGAACCTCATCCTAGTCTCTTATCAAGGCTGAATGGACATTGATGGAGATCCTTCTCAAGATCAGTGAGGTCTCCTTCTTCTCTGATTCCCCTGAGGCTCGAGGAACGCTCCTATCAGAATCCCTTCACCATGTCACTCTTGAAGGCGGCCAAGATCACTCATGCAAATCTTGATCGAATACTTCAGGCTTAAGACCAGAGATTGTGATTGCTGCCCCTGAATATGAAGCTAAATCCAAGAATCGCTAACTTGACCTGGTGTGGTGTCTTCTTTTTGCGTAATGATGAATGATCCTGAGTTGAGCTAGCTTCCCCGCATATGCATTTCTTCCAACTGAAATCAAACCTCCAAGAAGTAGAGACCTCTGTTATGTCTCCTTCCCAAGCTCAAAAAATCCAAAACCAAGAAGAAACCCCCATGCTGTTATCCCTTTTTCTTTATATTCTGTTTTCCTTTTTAACCAAATGGTTTTTAGTTTTTTCTTGTTTTTCCCTTTTTCTGAAAAAAAAAACTCTCACTTTCTGTTTTTATTTTATTTATATATTTATGTTTTAATTTTCAAAAGTTTTTATTTATTTATTTATTATTATTATTTTTTATTTTCTATTGATTTTATTTTGTTTTGTTTCTTTTTATTTTTAAGATTTTTTATTTTCCTGTTTTCATTTACTTTACTATTCTATACACAATTTTTATTTTGATTTTTCTGTTTTAATTTTTGTATTTCAAAAATTTTTTATTTTTATTTTTTTCAGATTTATCTTGTATATTTATTTATTTAATTTGTTTACTTTTGTTTTGAGTAATTTCTTTTTTAATTTTGAGATTTTTATTTTTACTTTTAGATCTTTTTTCTTTTATTTTCTTTGTAATTTTTGTTTGCTCTATTTTCTATTTATCTGCTTTTCTACTTTCTGCATTTCTTGTTGTCTGTTTATTTATTTATTATTTAATTTACGTTGATTTCTTAATTAATTTTAACAATGCGGCCTCGACATTAATTGGGTGTTTACACTGACCATCCTAAAATGGTTTTAGCAGCAAGCGCCACAAAATATTAAATTTTTTGTAGAAACTCACCTAATTACATTTTACAACTAAAACAAATCTCAACATCCCACTCTATTTCAAGACATTTACCACTCAGGTGGTAAGCGTATTACAAGTCAAACTCTACTATTCTTTTGCCAAATGTTACCACTATTTCTTTGAAATAAAAAAAATAATTATTTTTTGAAAAAAGAACTGTAAACTTCTTAAAAAAAGAAATAAGAAGGGATAGAAAGAAAAAAACAGTTATTTTTGAAAATTAGGTTCCTAATTTGAGGAAAATATTAAGAAAAAAGAAATTAAGAAGAGTTAGGAATAAAAAAAATAGTTATTTTTCTAATTTTAAAGAAATTATTCAAAGACAAAAAATGAACGCAAAAGAAATGGTAGGACACACAATAAACAACAACAAAAAGAAGACTGTTTATGGTAATGTTGGAACTATTGACTTTAAAGAAAATAACAAAGAACAACTACATACAAAGTAATTATCCTTTCTGTTAGGCAATAATATTGTTAAAATGGATTGATCCTAAAATGTTAATCCAATATAAGGTGTAGATTAGATTTTTAAAATTATACACCAATCAACTCATCTCACTTTTTACGAATTTAGTTTTAAAATTAATTGATTTAATGTAAACGGGATAGTAATAAAGAGTTGCGATTAATAAATATATAAACCATGATTTACAGGTGTAGACGGTTAAATTATGGATGCAAATGAATGTATGTTTATATTTTTTAAGTAATAAATAGACAATAAATGATGATAGTGAAATTGTAAATGAGAATGAGAAAGTTGTGACCATTGATTTTAGATAGAAAAAAAAAATGACATATACGACAAGTTTTCGGACTAAAATGTTACATATTATAATGTAGTCATGTCCTACAACATGATATGTCTCTTTTTGATTTGATTGTTATTTAAATATTATCTTAGCATTATCGAGTGTTAAAACAATCACCACAAATTAATTAGGAATTAATGAATTTAACATCAATATCTTTTCTTCACTCGTCAAGTAGTCTCATCCCATCATGTATTTTAAGATGAAAGACCTATGCCCAATATTTAATTGTTTCACCTCTTTCAAATTGAGTTAATAATTATTGGGACTAAAATGTTACAAGCTATAGTGTTGCCTTACCCCACGACATGGTATGTATCCTGTCGATGTGGTCGCTATTTTGATATTAACTACCACATAAAATGTGTAAGTGTTGATGCAATCACCAGAAATTCATTATTTAACATTATAAAACTTAACATAAATGTCCCTTCACTTATCAAGTAGTTACCTGTCCCTATTTCAACACGAGACATACATCCATTTAATTATGTGATTTTCATTATATCTGGATGATTTAGAATTTATATATAAAAGGAAAGGGTGAGGGGCCGACGTAAAAAAAACTGTTAATTGAGTTGAGCTATTTATTAACGACTAAAAAATTATTTTCAATTAAACTTTAAAATGCTTTGACCGTCGAATAGTGGTAGAAACAACAATCTTAATTTGGAAATGAAACTAATTTATAGGAATGACCTTTATTTTTAAATTTGAAAGGAATTTGCAATATTTAATTTTTAAACATAACATTTTGACAGGCAATAGGTGATTAATCATTGCCAGTCACCTTTCTTCTTATATAATTAGGATTAATATATGTTTTTGAAACTTGAAAATATGATAATTTTTTACTTTGAATCCTTATTTAAAATTTATTTATTATCATATTTCATTAAAAAAAATAGTGTGTTTCTTGTCCTTCTTCAAGATTAAAAGCACACGTACGTTTTTTTTTTATAATTTGAAAGATTAAAATGAACAAATTTTAAATAATAACACATTTTTAAAAAATGATATATTTTAAAAAAGAGAAAATATATGTAAATGTATAGTTAACAATTGCAGACATGAAGGGTATTGTTATTTTTATTTTCTTTTTAAGAGACAGGTACTATCGATCTTAGTTTTTAGTTAATGCTCAATCTTAAAAATCTTAGAAGAAAATATTTATGTTAAAACCCACTTACAAAGGCAGGACTATAGTTTTTTAAGCTTTGATCGAATTCATTAATCAAAAGGAAGAAAAGAAAGTTCTCATAAAACCCCAAAAGGATAACTTAATAATTTTACATTTTGTGCGATGATAAATAAATCATATTGATTATAACTTTTATTTATTAGAATCTTATAATATTATATTGTGGTTATATTGTTGTACCTCTCTTTAAAGAGTCTAACCATCGATAATATGATAATTTACCTTTTTGTCCTTTGCATACTAAAGTTTATATGTGCATTAATGATGCCATAGAAGTCATATTCACCTCTTTCAATAGCTTCTTTTAAATAGATCCCATTATTTGTTCGTGCTACCCTTTCACTCCATGCTTAGTATAAAATTTTTAACCATTGACAAAGTACTTATATCAGCAGGGAAGTTTTCTGAAATGAATGATATGTGAAAACCTTCAAAAAACGTGTTGCTTTCAATATAATAGAAAAAATTGTTTTGTCTTGAGCCTTAAACCAACTTAGAAAATCAAAATGAATACATTGTTAACCTACATCACCAGTCTACAAGAATAACCTATTATATATTGAAAATTCAATGTAGGTTACTGTCTTTTTGCCATATTATAAGTAATTACTTTAATATCAAAAACCTTAAATCAAAATTTTATTTAACTTATTCGTAATTAATTAATACTTGAATATATGTTGACACCTATTTTATTTCACCTAACCCTTGTGTTCACATCTTCCCACCGAGATGACCTAGTTGGTTGAAGATTAAAAGGTCGATGGACTCGTCTAATTTACAGCATTAACATCATTCCTATTATCTTAGAAGAATAACTTGAAGTTTATTAAATAATGAAACAAAAACGTGAAATTTCATCGTGTAAAATTTATTGAGACCAAAATTCTTTTTGATAAAATATTTTAATGTTGACAAATCTTCTAGTCACATTTAATATTTTTTGGATCTTGAAAATTAATGTTCCCTGTTATGTGATAAAAGGAAAGTGTACGAGTTTATTATATAATAAAAAATTATCGTATTTATTAAATAGTAATAATTTGTAATATAATTATTTAGATTAAACAACTTATATATTAGATAATTAAATGAAAATAAAATCTAAAATAAAATAAATTAATTAATTAAAAAAAAGATAAATAAAATAAGAAAATTCTTACAATTTAGGTTTATTGCAATTTATGATTGAAATAATAAAATTTTTTATTTCTATTAATTTTTATATCTTGAAAGTAAAACATCCTATTTTAATTATTTTAATTATTAATTCCTTTCAAAATCACAATAATATGTCTAATTGAAACTAATATTATTTTTATAGTATTTATATTTAATTAAATTTCTTAAATTTTATGATAATTTAATTTAATTATTTAAAAGATTAAAATCTACTTTAGTGATTAAAATTTTATGATTAATTTTGAAGAGTTTAATATTAGAATTTACTTTTTAGCTTTTCTGTATTTAAGATTAATAAAGGCTATCTATAAAATTTAAGTAAACATTATGTATATTAAAAAATTATATCAAAAACATAAATATCAATAGAAATAAAAATTAAAGATTAAAGCACGATTCAATCCATAAATTACAATTTACACTAAATCATAAGATAAGAAAGTAAGTCAATGATAATCTTATGATACCTTAATATAACAATTATCATGAATTAAAAAAGTAAAGAAAAGTCTCAAAAGTAAGAAGAGAAAACGGAAGAACGATTTTTAATCCTCCTTAAATCCTCCTATCCCTGATGATCTCTCTTCAATTTTAATTTCAAGATATTTGTCTTTTTCTCTATCATGTTCATCCTTCAACTCTTAATGTCTCTTTCTGATGTATCTTTTGTTTTAAAAAAGAAGGGAAAAATGTGTCCTTATCTGTTTTAGGATCACAACTTGGTGATAACCATAGGTAACCCATGGTTCCTTCTTAGAGGAGTAATTCTGACTCTTCTAGAGAACCAACCACGGGTAACCTATGGTTTGTTAGTATTTTATTCATTCAAGTCTCACATTGAAAACCTCAAAGAAGGAAGATGTAGAAAACTCTTGTATATAGGTTAATTTTAATGAGTTTTCTCACCTATTATAAAGATGTCATCCATTAGAACTGTGTTAAGTTTGGATGCTACTCTTGATTTCGAGGTAGAGAAAATATACATTAAAACAATTTTGTCACCACAATAATGCAGTCTTTTGAGTGTACGTGGAATTTGAATAGTTGTATGTCAAAAATTGTAAAGGAAGATTTTTGATTTTCTCCATGCAAAAATTATGAGTAGTAATAAATACTTTTGGAGTGTTCCATGGATGTAAGTAAATAGTATCAAACCACACTAAATATGTGTGTTCTTTCTTTTATTTTATCCTTTTTAAGAGTGCTCTTGGAATAAAGAATGTAGAGGATCTTTTGTGTTTTTTTATATCTTTGGTGGGATACTTTCGATTACCAGACATGGTTCTCTATAGGGGTCATATAACACTTCCCATTTACCCAATCATGACCATGATTATGACCACTAACTATCAATGGTTCTCTTTTCCTTTAAAGCTCTAAAATTGATAGTTCTCTTTCTTTTATTTTTGTTATGTTTTCTGCCTCTAAATCCATTTACTTTAACTTTTCTATTATATAAAAATTGAAAGCAATAATAAACTTTAAAACAAAGAAATTAATAAAAATAAAAATCTAAAAATATATTTTACATGAAAATTTAAATAAAAAAATAAAATAGAAACATATACATTTAAAATATGCATCATTAAACTTGTAATTTAAAGATATAAAAATAGTGAAATCAAATCATTCAAAATTTTGGACTATAAAATGGTTGATTAAAAGAATTAGCATAAAATTTTATATTCAAATCTCATTATTATTATCATTATATACTAAAAAAAGGCCAACGTAAGTAGCATGCATGTGGTCTTACGCATATTCATTTAAGCAATATGAAAAAAAGTACTCTTGTATACATCATTTAGCATATTCAAGTAACAATATATATAAAACCAAAGTATGAAGTGTCTAGTCTTAAGAAAAATATATAAGAAGGATTACCTGAATAACATATTCAAAATAAATTTGCATGTTTAATATTTTAAAGATTTTTATGTTCTTTGACTCATGAAATTTCTAAAAGTTTCTTAACCTCATTTTTTAATTTAAAAAATTTTAAATACGTAGGAGAAGATGATATAAGAAAAAAAGATAAAAGCCAATTCTATTAAAAAAATTTATTAATAATATTCATGCTAAAATATTGAAAAAGGACCATCTTTTATATATATATATATATATATATATATATATATCAAGTTAAAGATACCTTCATAGTATTGTATTTTCGTCCACTTTAAGATTTAGTGAAATATAATGTGGTCATTTAAGTTCTAGTTCTTTCAAAAAATTTCAATCAAAAGAGAAGGTTATTACTTTAAAAACTAATGATTAGTTGTATTTTAAAAAAAAATATTAAAACATCAAATAATGTAATGCTTCTATACATACAAATAAAGAAAAAATACATTTATGATAAATTGAATCTTTTGTTTGATATCTTTATTAATCTAGTAATAATCATTTCACATTTTATTAAATCTTGATTGATGTTTAACATTTTATATACATCTTATTAATCAAATTATTAAGATGCAACAATTTAATCTTTTATAAAATAAAAAGAATGAATAATATATTGTTCACACCATAAGAAAAATCTTCATTAACTATTCATCATCATAAAAAATATATAATTACATTAAATTTTAAATAATTTAAAATGTTTGAACTATAAAAATACTAAATACTAATTCTACTCTATAAATTAACATGAATTGAGTTTCAATGTTCCACCTTTTGGATTTACACTATTTTTTTTTTGTTAATTAAATTTTAACATTGTTTTGTTGAATTTTATTGTTCATAAACAACTAAGTTTACTCAAATTTATGGTACAAAAATTATTTTTATAAACGTATTTTTTATTGTTTGAATAAATGATAGATAAATAAAAATGTGAATTAAAATGATAAATATATGTGGGAAAAGTATATTTTAATAAAAAAATATTAATTTTAATGATAAAAAATATATAAAATTGGTTTGGTAGATGTTAACCCTACAAGATCTATAGTGATGGCAAACAATCTAACTAGGATGGTGATAAAAAAAAATGGCTATAAGGGCTATAAGGGTATTTAAGAGGAAAGTATGAGAAATATTTAGGCAACAAGATCTTTATAGATGGTGATAAAAAAATGGCTATAAGGGTATTTAAGAGGAAAGTATGAGAAATATTTAGCAGCAAGATCTCTATTGTTTATGCTTTGTTTTATTCGTTTAGTTGGAAAGAAATAAAATAGAAAAAAAAAAATACAGATAATGATATTTTATTTACTTTAATTGAAAGAAAATTAAAAAAAATGTTGGTTTTTAAATATAAAATTTTTTAAAAAAATTCTTTTTATCTTCTAATTTAATTTTTATTTATTTTTCTTCCTTTTATCAAATCGTAGCATTAGGAAAGGCATAAGAGTTACTGGAATTAGCAAGAATGAGACTTAGTGTTGGAGGAGATTGTGGAAGAAAAAGGACAAGGAGTTCATAGGTTGTCAGATTTGACGAGGAAAGTGGTGAGAAACCTATGAACAAGGTACCTTAGGTTGATTGGTTTGAAGGTTAATTAACATAATCGCTTCAAATTACTACCATAAAAAAAGTTTATGCTTTTGGTGTCATAAATATTTAACATGGAAGGAAATACTAGGTTTCTTCCTAAGAGGGGAATTACCCATAATCAGGATATGTAGAATTTTTTTTTCTTCTCTTTATGTAAAAATTGTAAAAAGGAAAGAAAAAAAATTCAACATCTTTATAACTTGGATAATTAATTTCTAGTTTATTAAAAATAGTGAAAAATAATTTCTACGCATGCGAAAGTAACACAACGGATGAGATATTTAAGCATCACGCGAAAAAGTAGGTGTTAAAGATAAAATTCAATAGTTTGAATAGAATTAAAAAAAGGTAAGTTTTTTTTGTTAATTATAAAAATTTTGGAGATTATTTTTGAGAAAATTGAAATGTTGATAACAAAATATTTCATCTATTTAATTAATTTTAAGTTTTTTAATAGGATCATTAAAAAATAAATATAAATTAACATTTTTAAAGATTGGACTAGGTACCATTATTAACATGTTTAAAGGCGTCTATCATAATATGTTGGTTATTTTGCATAATTGGGCACCAGAAAAGATGATGTCAATTGTGAAAGCCCATTTGGCAATTGGCAGCCACACGGACAGAAAGCTTATGGGCGACATGTTTAAAGTAGCATACATGTCCATCCATATGGAAAGTGAAGTGGAATCCTCGGTGGTCCATCTGTACAAAATTTGACTTATCTCATAGTTGGATCCACGTTCACAACTAAGCAAGTAATTATGATATACCTTTTCGATTCTTAATAGGATTTATTTATCTAAATTATATAGATTAAAAAAAATCACCTTTAAATATCTTTTTAGTTTTTTTAATATTTAAATTTAGTTTTCATTTCTTAATTTAAAATTTTTTCATTTAATTTTTTTTTATTTTAATAGCTTAAATCCTGTTTGGGATGGTTGTAAATTTTTAACTTTAATTTTTAAATTAATTTTAAAAATAAATCTTATTTAATAAAAATAATTTTTAATATATTTTTAAAATAATTTTAACTCAAATTTTAAAATTACAATTTTTTATTGAATGTTATTTAATTTTAAAATATTTTTATTTTTAAATCTATTTAATTCTACCACTATTAAATTTTAATAATAATATATTATTTATTATTTTAAATAATTTACTTTTTATTTATCTAATAAACATAAAATAAATAATATTATTTAATAAATAAATTATATAAACTATCATATAATTTTATATTACATATTTATTTATAACTTTTAATTTTTAAATTAATTTTAAAAATAAATCTTATTTAATAAAAATAATTTTTAATATATTTTTAAAATAATTTTAACTCAAATTTTTAAATTAAAATTTTTTATTGAATGTTATTTAATTTTAAAATATTTTATTTTTAAATCTATTTAATTCTACCACTATTAAATTTTAATAATAATATATTATATATTATTTTAAAAAAAATTAATTTTTATTTATCTAATAAACATAAAATAAATAATATTATTTAATAAAAAAATTATATTAAATTTATAATATTATAATATAATTTATATTACATAATTATTTATAACTTTTAATTTTTAAATTAATTTTAAAAATAAATCTTATTTAATAAAAGTAATTTTTAATATATTTTTTAAAATAATTTTAACTCAAATTTTAAAATTACAATTTTTTTATTGAATTTTATTTAATTTTAAAATATTTTTACTTTTAAATCTATTTAATTCTACCACTATTAAATTTTAATAATAATATATTATATATTATTTTTAAAAAATAATAATTTTATTTATCTAATAAACATAAAATAAATAATATTATTTAATAAACAAATTATATTAAATTTAGAATATTATAATATAATATTGTATTACATAATTATTTTATAACTTTTAATTTTTTAAATTAATTTTAAAAAATAAATCTTATTTAATAAAAAAAAATTTTTAATATAATTTTTAAAATAATTTTAACTCAAATTTGAAAATTAAACTTTTTTATTGAATGTTATTTAATTTTAAAATATTTTTATTTTTAAATCTATTTGATTCTACCACTATTAAATTTTAATAATAATATATTATTTATTATTTTAAAAAAATTTACTTTTTATTTATCTAATAAACATAAAATAAATAATATTATTTAATAAATAAATTATATTAAATTTATAATATTATAATATAATTTTATTACATAATTATTTATAAAATATTATTATTATATAAAATAAATATCAAATAATATAATAATACACAAAATTATTTATCTTAAATATTAATAATTGAATAATATTTTTTATATTATAACCACTATATTACTGTTATATCTTATAAACACTATATTTATTTTATCATTATCAATACTTTCATTACTATAATAATAATAATAATTTTTAAAAAAAAAAAATTTTTAAAAAATTTAATTATTTATTAATTATTTATCTATTTCTAAAAATTCATAAATAAGTAATATTAATTGGATATACAAAAATCATGTTTAATTTATAATATTATAATAAAATTTATATTATATAAAATTTTATAATAGTATATATAATATTTTAATTTTAGATCAATTTTAAAAATAAAATATGTTTAGTAAAAATAGTTTTTAACATATTTTTAAAATAGTTTTGATTCAAATCTCACATTAAAAAAATTTTATTGAATATTGTTTTAGTTTTGAAATATTTTTATTCTTAAATTTACTCAATCCCACATTATTAAATAATAATAATAATATGTTTTATTATTTTAAAAAAATTTATTTTTTTTATTTTTATAATTTTTACATAATAAAAATAAAATAAAAATATTATTTAATATATAAATTATATTAAATTCATAATATTATAATATATAATATTTTTTATGTAAGATAAATATTAAATAATATAAAAATATTATAATAATATATAAATTCTTTATCTTAAATATTTATAATCAAATAATTTATAAAATAAAATTATAATTATATAAATTTATGTAAAAATTATATAATTATATAATTTATAAAAATTATATAATTATATAATATTTTTAGTATTATAACCATTAATCACTATTATTATTTCATGAATACTATTTATAATTTATCACTACTAGTATCTTCATCACAGTAATAACAAATTTTAATTTTATTATTTTAAAAAAATTTAATTATTTATCTATTTTTTATATATTCATAAATGAATAATACTATTTGATATATAAAAATTATATTTAATTTATAATATTATAATATAATTTTTATGTTATATAAATTTTAAAAATATAATATATATTATTTTATAAAATAAATAGAATAATAAAAACAATATTATAATAATAATATATAATATTATTTATTTTATATATTGACTATCAATAATATATAAAATATAAAATTATATAAATATATAATATTATTTATATTATAACTATCATCATAAGTATTATTATTTATTATTATTATTATTATTATAATAATAATAATTTATTTTTTATTATTTTAAAAAATTAATTTTTTATTTATATAATTTTATATAAAAATAATATTAATTTATATAAATTATATTAAATTTATAAATTTATAATATATATCATTTTTATATAAAATAAGTACTAAATAATATAAAATATTATTATAATAATAATATACATAAAATTTTATATCTTAAATACTATTAATTAAATAATATGTAAAATATAAATTTGTATAATTCCATAATATTTTTATATTATAAACCATCACATCATTACCATTATTTTATAAATATTATTCTTATTTCCATTGTTATCACTATTATCATAATTATCACTACTAAAATAATAATAAAAATAATTATATTTAATTTATATTTACAACAATTTTTAAAAATTAAAAATTAAAAATTAAATCTAGTCTTAATTTTTAAAATTTTTAAAATTAAAAAATAAAAACTACCTCAAACGGTATTTAAATTTTTCTTGTTGTTGTCCATAATAGTTGTGTATATCTTTTATTTGAGAAATTTTTAATTGTGTACTAGATTGTATAAAGACTTAAGATATTTTTTAACAAAAAATTATTTCAAAAAATAATAATATTTGATTTATATAAATCAACTCAAGTGTCACAATTTTTTGTAGATAGTAATTAAATTAAAATTAAAATTTATAAAAAATATTAACAAACAAAGAGAAAAATATAATGTTTATTTCATCTGTTGGATAATTGAAGGCACCCATCAAAAAGATGAAAGAGTACAAAAAAGATAAAAACAAAAGAAAGAACATATATTAATTTAATATGGGTCGACACCATATTCTACGTTTATAGAACACCTCAAAATTAAAATTGATAAAATTGAAAACCTTTTAGTGACATAATTATTCAAGTCCCACATGTATTAAAAGGATTGTATTATTGTGATGATAAAATTTGTACAAAATTTTCATATTTATAAGAGGTTTCTACCTTTTTTTTCTTTAAGTTGTTTGATGTGAGACTTGAATGAATAGTTATTTTGACTCAATATATCCTCTATTCATCCAAAGTCTCACATTTTGTTTCCTTTTCTAGAAACTCGTTTATTTGAAAACTCTTATTTCTTACTATTGCAATTGTCCATTATTGTAGAATATACCAACCAATAAGATTTTTCACTTGCAAGTACCTTAATGATTTCTCGAGACTTTTTCACATGGTTTGCTCTCCCTCAAGTGAAAAATCTCTCTCTACGAAATGTTATCATTATGTTGTCAACTGATTTTTTTTTGTTTCTTCTCGTCCCTGGGTCAAAACCTTAATCTCTAATCTTAATTGTTAGGAAGTGTAAGGTATCCACCAAAGGAGCTACAGAGCATAAAATATCATTCACATTCTCTATCCTCAAAAGCACTCATAATAAGTATAAGAAGGATAAAAATAAAAGAAAGAACATACAAATTTAATATTGTTAGTTTGTTTAGTTATATTTATTATTGGTTAACAACTTGTTGTACTTACCTTCTTAACTCTTTGTATATATGTATCCAAAACTCATCAATGAGTTCAACTTACTTCCTTTCAACCTATTTCTTTCTTTCTCTTTCTAGTTAAGTTGTGTTCATTATGACATGGTATATACCAACATTCTATGGCCTTAACTCTGTTGCACACCTTTTCTAATTTGGTTTTGTTTAAACTCATCAAGGATAAGTTCCTCCCCAAATCAAGCCTTGGAAACAATTAAAGGTTATAACCTCTATGATTATCTAACTAGAAAAAATGCATCTTTGTCTGTAAGAAATTCCTTCGATGTTGAAACTTTTGATTAAAATTACTATTTGACCCTAAATCATTAGGAAAAATAAGACCAGTTGACTCTTTCATGACCTTTATCATCCATGATAGAAGCTTTATACAACAGGATGAATGGGGTTTTATGTATTACTAGCTTTGAAAAAAGTTTGAAACCTTGTTTTATCTTAGCCTTATGAACAAGTGAAGCAACTTAAATTTCAACTAAAGGCTTTACGTAAAGACTCATTGACTACAAGCTCATATCTTCTTGTGATTCAAAAAATCATCAATACCTTTGAAGCTGCTGGTCACGGAGTTAGCATAGAGGATCATATAGAAACTATTCTTGATTGTCTAGGTGAATAATATGACTTGTTGGTCACAACCATCATTTCCTAAATTAATCTCTACATTGTGGATGAGATTAAATGGTTCTTAATGATTCAGAACAAACATCTTGAATGCCATTGAACCATAAATGTTCAAGCCAAATTTGCCTAAACCTAATCCCAAAAATTCTCATGGAATAACAATTTTGCATCCAACTAGAGCAAAACCTTTCATGGACCTCATTTCTTACATGGCTCCTCTCATGATGGTTTTTCTTCTCAACAGAATTATTGCCCTAACTCTAAACCTAATTCTCGTCCCTAATGTTAACTTTGTGAAAAGATTGGACACATTGATAAACTGTCATTCTCTCACTTTATTTGTAGGAATTTAGGTATATTTACTTCATAAATTAAGCATAATTTATTTTTAATTTAGTCTAATATTTCTTATTTTTACAAGAATGATCAAACAAGTAAAGAATTAAAAAATAGGAAGATCCTAAGTTAAAAAAAAAAAGATATAAAAAATCAAGGATGTGAAAAAGGATAAAAATACCCCTCTCAACAGTCCAACACGGTCATGCTAACATGAGGTAGCACGACTATGCCAATTTAGCACAATCGTGCCAACAATTTGACCTGCTAGCAAACAGTGCCACATCAATCCTAATAACGTAGGAGGCATCTCAGTCAGCCTTACATCGTTGTAGAAGACCTAGAACGTCCACGACAATTGTAAGGAAGCTAGGTCAAGCCTGATCCCCAATGCTAGAAACCTAAATCTGCGCTTATAAAAGGAAGACTCTACCACACTGTTCAACACACCATAACATTGGGAAACATCGTCTCTCTGCCTGAGATACATAGATCTCTCTCTAGGGACACATTTCCTCCATCTCTCATTTCTAACTTTTTCATTCCTAGTTCTTCCTTCGACATCCTTCTTAGGATCTTGGTGGGAGAAATCCTTATGCATGCAATTTCAAAGCAATTGCTAACTTTACTGGCAACATCGGTTTTTCATTTTTTATTTTCTTTTGTTATGGATATTGGTGGGTTATTTTTATTTATGAATAACTAATTTCTCCTTTATGAGACTTTAACAAATTTTATGATGTGTACTGCTTGAACCCCCACTTTCCTCTTTTAAAATAATGCTTTCATTTTTACAATTGTATTATTCTATTATACTTAATCTATTAATATGAACCGATCAATTGTATTAATCTGCTAGTTGGTTAAGGGATTAGACAATCATACCACTTTCAATTGATGGAACTATAAGACAATTGAACTTAAGGGTTCTAAAGGATCAATCGAAAACCTACATTGCTAACTAGTTAATTGTCTGACACGCAATCAATGTTCTCTTAAAATTTACACCTCTTTTATTTATCTATCTTACAAGGTCAATGAGGATAGTGTGTAAAAGAGAGATTATTGCTACTACCACATCAAGGAGGAGGAGTAGAATCAACGTAGGTGGTTAGTAGTTGAATAAGAAGGGAATGGGGTAAAAACAAGTAAAATAACAGAGATCCCATGCCCTATAAATTTTATCATAACCTATATCACACTCTTTTATTTATCATATAACATAAATCTTATTTTTATTTTTTTTTATTTCACTTTTTTTACTCCTTTTACAAAATAAACACCCAACCTTATTTTGGTGAGTTCAAGAATTAGAATTCAAGTTTCATATATAGGTTGTTGACATAGTCTCTGTAAGATCGACATTGAAAAGCTAAAATATTCCTTTTACACCAATGAGTATACTTGTCTATAAATAAAACATGATAAAAAGTTTTATACTTACATTTTGCACGCAACACACATTGCTTGAGATTGTTTTTACAGATACAATTAGAACTTTCCTAATCCATTTTCTTGTTAAAAAGCTCAAGAATTTTTTCAAGAATCAGCAAAATAATTATATCATGCTACTGCTAAATCTTCCTTAGCATCTACTCCTCTACCTTCTGATGAAGTTCCTCCGCCACATCTTAATCAACTTTGGTACCTTAACATAAAGCATCTTATTACCTTATCCATGATATATCTAATCTTCGTCAATTTTTTTCCTATCATGGATTTTAATTTGTTCAAATAGGTAATGGAACAGGTATACCCATCCAACATGTTGGCCACTCCTTTTTATTTAATCTAGCCAACTTATTATCCTTTCTAATTCAAAATATTTTTGTGTTTCTTAAATGCAAATTCAAAATAATAATAAATTGTAAAACCAAATAATTAATAAATAAAAACATATGTTACATGAAAATTTAAATAAAAAATTAAAAAAAATTATTTATATAATACATGCATTAATGTAAGATTTAAATAAATAATCATTTTGATTCAATATTATTAATAAACTTCAACCTAATTAATAGATAATTATATTTTTTTAAATATGTTAGATGTAGATTTGAATTCTAATGGTTTTTATGAAAAAATTTGTTGAAAAAGTTAATATTTACTTTAATTATCTCTGCATCTCAAAATTAAGTATTTTATTATCGACCAAAAATAAACTTCATACATAAAAAAAAACAATTACTTAATAAATATTCTTCATATATAAAAAATTATGATTACTTGATTAAATATGATCTAAATTTAAAATACATTTCTACAAAAATTTGTCAAAAGATGTAAATTTAGATATTTTAATATTTATTTTTTTATATGGTTCACATATGTTATTTAAAATTAAAATATTTAGAATAAATTATATTTTTATTTTCTCAAAAATATTATATTATACTCCTTCCTTCTTTTATTTTAAGATATACATTTTTCTTCTTTGAAAAATAAATATATTATATTTAAGTCTATTTTAATGTAAATAATTTTTTTTTAAAAAATATATTACAATAAATTCTCAACATAATTAACCAATAATTTTAAATATCTACTATCAATTTTGTGACTTTAAAATATTAAATAAAATTAGAGAATAAAAAAAATTTAAAATATCATTATACCTTTAAAATACTAAAAGTAACAATAAAATAGTAAAAATTAATTATTGTTAACATTAATAATTGTAAATAAAGATAAAATATCACTAGAAGATATATTTGTAATTATCATTATCATAGTAAACAGATTTATTTATACTAAAAAACGTAAAGTGTAATACATATTTATTATTTAAGAAAATAAATGCATATTTTTAAATTAGAGAA
This sequence comes from Canavalia ensiformis, assembly GCA_026541065.1. NCBI lineage: Eukaryota > Viridiplantae > Streptophyta > Magnoliopsida > Fabales > Fabaceae > Canavalia > Canavalia ensiformis. The sequence continues at coordinate 106,087 of JAMKYM010000586.1, forward strand.
TATGAAATTATAATTTAAGTATCTCTAAGAGGAAGGAAGTGTAATTTACTTAAAATATTTTACATTAACGAAGTGTTTGGTATATACTTTTTTTTTATTCCAAGAAATCACATCTCCTACAAATCATGTCTCCCACTAATATCTTTTTTAAAAATCATAATTACAGAGAATATTATAAATATATTCGATAAAATTAAAATATTTATAAAAATTTTAAATAAGTATAGTTAAAATTTTTCACCTTTGTCAAAATCTTGAATTTTTATTCCCCCCTTTAAAAATATTTTAGTGGAATACATAATTAAGAAAAATTTCTAAAATGTTATAAAAATATTTTAAAATCATTTTTATAAAATAAAAATAATACTTATAAATTAATTTTTTAAAATAACTTAAAAAAAATTCCTTTACCAAACAATGTACTACTAATGAGTTGACGATAAATTATAGTCTCATTTCAAATCTTGTCATATTTTTTATTTGAGTTAAATGTTACATTTTATTTTGTTGGATTTTATAATTAATCTAGTTATTCAAATAAATTTTTTTAGTTTTTAAAATAACATGAAATAATAAATATAAGCCAAATTAGTAATATTTATTATTAATTAAAAAAATATTTTATTAAATTTGATGTATGGAAGAAATTAGCGTGCAACTAATTAACAGCCCAGATTCATAAATTGAGGATATATATATATATATATATATATATATATATATATATATATATATATATATATATATATATATATATGTATGCATAAAGTTTGCGTCAGATTCTTGTACTAAAGTTCACTGTGCATAAAGTTCACTGTGAACAAAGTCGACATAAAATGCCAATTCCATTGGAAAATTTTTTACAATTGCACGTGTATATTTCAACCATTCAATCATGTTGTTTACTCATTTGAAGCTAAAATATATTTGAACACGAGTGAGAAAAACATTTCAAAAACTAATCAACGTAAAAATGACATCCACTCAACAATTCTCCGTCCCTTCACTGTCTGTGTCTATTTCCCTTTTTTGTCATTGCCCAATCTCTCTCAGCAAGGTGGTCCAAAGTATATAGGAAACCCCACAATTAAAGTGAAGTAAAAGGGGAATGAGAAATTTTATTTCTATATTATGGCTAACAATTATAGTAATTAACTATGTATTTGGATAAGTTTTTTATGATGCAATAATGGAAAAGCACATGCACTTTTACAAAGAACTACTGATTTCCTTCTATCAAATACCCGTTTATGGTGGCACAAAGTTGTGGAAAGAAAAGCAGAGAGATCATGAGTCATTTCAAGTAATAGTTGATTTTTTTGGTAAATTTTAATTAATTTTTTATTATTAAAGATGGTTTTCTATAAATATGAGTAATCCAATACATTAATTCTTAAAAACATAAATATCGATTGATTTAGTCTCTAATATTAAAAAATATTTAATAATTGATTTTAAAAATTATCAATCAATTTATTTTCTAAAATTGTATATAGCGAATTTGATCCCATTATAACATAAATTAGTTTAATCTCTAATTTGACAACCATTATTAACTTAATTTTTTAATTTAATAATTATGGATTGATTTCTTCTTTAATATTAAGGATCAAATTGATTGGTATATAATAAAATTAGAAATTAAATTAACTAAATTAACAAATGCGCTATAGAGTTAAGAACTACAGAATAATTAGTAATTACTAAAGTTAATGATAAAATTAATTAAACTTTAAACTTAAGGACGAAATTCATTAATATACTAATTTCAAAGTCTACACAATTTCTTTTTTAAAAATTCGAAAACTAAACTAATATTTACTTGAGACTTTTTTTAATTAGTTATATAAAATAATCAAATTATTGAGAGAATAGTTTTCTAATACAGGGTAGGTGGGAATTAACCTCCCTCCCAATTTGTGATGTTGTTAATGGGGTCGGGGAGGAATGACGCTATACACTAATTATATCCATATTTATTAAAATTAATAATGTTTATGAGGATAACAAATATTTATGCAAAGGCATTTATCCATATAATAGATATCTATGAATATTTAAAAATTATTAAAAAGAAAATACCATATAATTTGTTATAATATCCTAATATATTAATACATTATGTAATATTAACATGAGTTAATATATTAAAAATATTATTATAAATTCATTTAAAAATAAATTTTATTTAATCACAAAATATTAAAAAATCATAATATTTCAAATATATTTATTAAAAATTATATTTTATGAGTATATGATGCGCGTTGAGATTAACCTACTTGAAAGGGTACGTATATCCTTTTCTTAATTAATAAATGGGATATTTAAGATCCTAATTTATTGTTTTATTGTTCTGCAGGTATGAGTAACGAACTATTAGGTGTTGATTTATCTTTGTTGTTTAGGCAAAGAAAAAAAATGATTTGAATTTTTAAATGTTAAAAGAGAAAAGAAAAATAAATCCTAATGTAATGGAATTCTAATTCATGGATTGGTATGTTAAGGTTGCGATTTTAGTTAAACTTATCCTAATTTTTATTTTGCTAGTTTACCTTATCAAAGCAAAACTGGGAAAAGATGAAAATTGCATGTTGTATGAATAGTATACAAAGTAAGTAGAAAAAAGTGAGAGGGAAGAATATTTTTCTATATATTATTAAAATACTTGTGACATTTATATACAAGTTGAATGAATATTAGTTACAACAGCTTAACTAGCTTAACTAGCTTAACCAGTTAGCTGCTTTTTGGTGTGTGGTGTGTAACTATTTTTTGTTATTATTCTCTCGCAAGTTAGAGAATGATAGATGTTGATCAACCTTAGCTTGGAAATCATGGTGTGAAAAAAGGTAGGATACAAAGCCTTTGTAAAGACATCAACAACTTAGTCATGGGTGGATAGAAGAAGTAGCTTCATCAAGCTATTAGTGCAACGTTCATGAACTACATGACAATCAATGTTAAGATGTTTGGTGCGCTCATGAAATACAGGGTTGGCAGCAATGTATAGTGCGCTGTGATTATCACAGTATAATATGACCTAGCGGGAACATGTGATATTAAGGTCATGGAGTAAGTAGGTTAGCCATTGAAGTTCACAAGTAGCAGAAGCAAGAGCCCTATACTCAGCTTCTGATGATGATCTAGCTATGGTGGATTGCTTCTTGGAACGCCAACTTATAAGAGATTTTCCAAGGAAGAAGCTATACCTAGTTATAGATCTTCTTGAATCAGGACAACCAGTCCAATCAACATTACTAAAGCCAAGTATATGAATATCAGAGGAGTAAGGGAAGTATAAGCCATGACCTAAAGTTCCTTTGAGATAACAAAGTACGCACATAGTTGCTTGATGATGAGTGACTGTGGGGTGAGCCATAAATTGGCTTAGTTGTTGTACAACAAAAGTAATATCAGGTTTTGTAGTTGTGAGGTACAACAGGTGTTCAATGAGCCGACGATAAGAAGGAATATCATGATATGGTTCAATAGTATCTTGATGGAGGTCAGACCCAACAGCTAATAGGATGGGTGTAGCTTGCATCCAAGCATCCCATTATCAGTAAGCAAATCAAGGCAATATTTTCGCTGTGTCAAAGTAAGACCAAATGAGGAATGAGCAACTTCTAGTCCCAGAAAATATTGAAGTTTCCCTAGATCCTTTATTCCGAATCGCTCATGAAGAAGAGTGCGAATAGAGACAATGTCATCAATTGAGTTGCCAATTAAGACAATATCATCAACATAGACCAATAATACAGTGGTGCTACTTGCTGTGTGACGTATAAAAAAGGAATGATCTGAGGAGGCATGGTGAAAACCATGGTGAATGAGTAGGGATAATAACTTTTTTTCGTAACCGTAATTACAACAAAATGACGAACTTGCTAAAAATTTAAAAAGAACTTAATGATTAATTGTGGAGTTGCCACCAAAATTTTATTTTTAAAGAAAAAATATTTGGAAAAACCCTAACTTGAGGAAGAACCTAGGTTCGAGAGTTGGTTATGAGTAGGGAAGCTGTTAGGCACCTTACTCGCCCGTTCCGAAAAACAGTACCCTTAAACTGAGTGTGTGATTTTGATATTTTTGAAAATTGTTCGATCCCTTTAGTTTAGAATAAAAATAAATAGGTTGGTGGAAATAGCCTGATAGGACTTGATCCTGCTTCCTACGTATTCCCGGTGCAATGGGAAACTTAAGGCTACGTAGTTCTGGTTTTGTCTAGCAAACTAAGGGTTTTTTTTTGAAACACGGATGCTTGTAATGAAAGCAGAAGCCTTTTCAGAAGAACATCTGCGCCAAGCTCAAACCGTCGTAAGCCATGTATGAACCTGCACGAATCAGAATACGGAACACCAGAGAAGGCTGTCTGTTCGTATTAGGACCTGTTTAGACGAAATTCCTAAGAGGAAAATAGATGTTTGCAATAAAAACGGAGATTTGTCGAAGAAGCGTTTGCACAAGGTTCAAACCGTCGTAAGCCGTGCATGAACCCGTACGAATCAGAATACGAAACACCAGAGAAGACTGCCTGTTCGTATTAAGACCCGTTTAGACAAAATTCCTAAGAGGAAAATAGATGCTTGCAATGAAGACATTAAGCAGGGGTGAAAATTTCAAAAAATGGTGGCCCAATAAATTGAAAAGACAATGTAAATGATAAACATGCACGAATGAGAATGAACAGTAGTTGTGATTGTGACTCACATCTTCCTTTGGTTTTATGTCCAGTAACGGCTGAAATGCCTTCTAACAGCCGAGGATATGCTTCCCATTCAGTTTTCTTGTAAACCGACAACAGGATCTTTTAAAGTCAGATTCCCAAGACTATAACGTGCTTTTTCCTTACAGAATAGTTCAAACAAATCAAGAAGGACTCCCTAAACATGCCCACTAGGATGCGTCTCAAGAGTCTGAATGATATCATCCAATGACTCCTTACTCAGTCCATCCTTTATGAATTGAATTTTTTCCTCTCAATTTTTAAAACCATTCTAGGGTTATTGCATCTTGTGTTACAAGTCCATCTTGCACACTTGCAACAAACTCCAATTCTTTTTGCCCTTCTCTTCTTTGCATAGGAACTTCTTCTCATACCTGAAATGTTTTTAACAAATGATTCTTGAAATTCGCTTGCTAAACATACCTTAGCTTCAATGATCCAAAAAATATCTTTTGGAAGGCCTAAGAGTGTTAATACTCTCAATTGTTCAAGTCTACAATTGTAAATGTCTTTAAGAAAATTTTTGTGGAGAGTAGGGAACCAAATTTTGATGAGATTTCTCCATTTTTTTAAACACTCGAGTTATTATTCCTGCAAGCTCAATATGGTGTAATGGTTGGGATGATTTAAGAGGTGAAGAGAGGAAGTTGAGAGATTAGTTAAAACTTGTAAGCGAGGAGTATGAGAGAAGGAGAGAGAGAAAGAGAAAAAGAAAGAAAGAGAGAGAGAGAGAGAGAGAGAGAGAGAGGAGAGAGAGAGAGAGAGGGAGAGAGAGAGAGAGAGAGAGAATAAAATTCCTAACCCTAGATCCTTCCCCCATATTTTATATTATACTTGTTCTAATTCAAGAATCAGCAACTTTAGAAAGTCAATGACTTTCATCACTAATAATTATGGAACAAGTAAAATAAAAGACATGAGAAAGGGAAACTTCTCTTGAATTTATTGCAAGTACGTGGCATTGTGCAAATGCACTTCTTCTACCGTGTGCTCTTGAAAACCTCCGAAAAATGGTTTAAGACGATGTCCATTCACCTTGAAGGTTTTTGCAGTTACCTCATTTTTTATTTCCACTACACCATAAGGAAAAACATTAGTAACTACAAATGGTCCTAACCATCTAGAGCGTAGCTTACCAGGCATAAGCTTCAGCTGAGAAATGTAAATGAGAACTTTTTGTCCAACGAAAAACTCTTTTCTTGCCAACATTTTGTCATGAAGGGCTTTGACCTTTTCTTTGTAAATTTTGGAGTTTTCGTATGCTTCTTATCGATTTTCTTCAAGTTCCTGCAATTGAAGCTTTCGATGGATTCCTGCTTGGTCTAGATCCACGTTGCATTTTTTTACCGCCCAAAATGGTCTATGCTCTAATTCATCTGGAAGATGACATGCTTTACCAAAGACAATCCTATAGGAAGACATGCCAATGAGTGACTTGTAGGCTGTCGTATATGCCCATAAAACATCAACAAGGCGCAAGCTCCAATCCTTCTTGTTGGGTTGAATTGCTTTCTCTAAGATTTTCTTGATCTCTCGATTAGAAACTTCAGCTTGACCATTTTTTTGAGGATGATACGGGGTGGAGACTTTATGCATGACTCAATATTTGCAGAGTAGAGCTCCCATTATGCGGTTGCAAAAATGAGTACCTTGGTCACTAATTAGAGCTCTAGGAATGCCAAACCTGCTAAAAATGTTAGACTTGATAAAATCTGCAATAAATCGAGCATCATCAGTATGAGTGACTTTTGCCTCCACCCATTTTGAAACATAATTAATAGCTAGCAAAATGTAAACAAAGCTAAAAGAGATAGGGAATGGACCCATAAAGTCTATACCTCATACATCAAATACCTCACAAAAGAGAAGTGGTTGTTGGGACATCTCATTTTGGCGTGAAATACTCCATATTCTTTGGCACTGCTCACAAGTTATGCATAATCTGTGTGCATCATGAAATATTGTAGGCCAGTAAAAACCTGAGTCTAGTACTTTTCTAGCTGTCCGTTGTGGCCCAAAGTGTCACCATAAGCTAGGGAATGGCAAAAGGTAAGTATAGATTGAACTTCATGATCTGGAACACATCTAATGATTTGATCACTACATGTCTTCCAAAGGTATGGTTCATCCCATATGTAGTATTTGGCATCACTTTTCAACTTGGCAATTTACGATTTGGTGAAGTGTTTGGGTATTTCTTTAGCAAATAGATAGTTTACCAAACCTGCATACCAAGGATCCTTCCCGTGCAAATGATAGAGATGCTCTTTTGGGAATGAATCTGCAATTGAAGTTTCTTCACAAGATTGCTGGATCCGACTTAAATGATCTGCTACAAGGTTCTCTGCACCACTCTTGTCTTTAATATCTAAATCAAATTCTTGCAACAGAAGCATCCAACGAATCAGTCTTGGCTTAGCATCTGCCTTCTTTAGCAAGTACTTCAAAGCTGCATGGTCAGAGAAAACAATAACTTTAGATCCAAGCAAATAGGAACGAAATTTATCTAATGCAAACACAATTGCCAAAAGCTCCTTCTCAGTAGTTGTGTAATTGGATTGGGTTGCATCTAGTGTGCGAGAGGCATATGCAATGACATGAGATCTCTTGCTAACTCTTTGGGAAAGTACAACACCAAGGGCATAATTAGATGCATCACACATTAATTCAAATGGAAGCATCTAATTAGGTGGTTGAATGATAGGAGTAGTTGTCAACCGCTTCTTTAGTTAATTAAACAAATCTTGACATCTTGATCAAATACAAATTTGGTATCTTTTTGTAGGAGTTTAGAAGAGGTTGTGCAATCTTGCTAAAATCCTTGATGAATATTTTGTAAAAACCTGCATGACCAAGTAAAGAACGTACTTCTCACACAAAAGTGGGGTAAGGTAGAGAAGTAATAATGTCTATCTTGGCCTTATCAACCTCTAAATCTTTACTAGATACCAAGTGTCCTAAGATTATACCTTTTGTTACCATGAAATGACATTTTTCAAAATTCAAAACAAGGTTAGTCTCAATGCATCTGTCCAAAACTTTAGAGAGGCTTTCTAAACATGCATCAAAAGAAGAACCATATACGGTGAAGTCGTCCATAAACACTTCCATGCAACTTTCTAAGAGATTAGAGAAAATGCTTACCATGCATCTTTGAAAGGTTCTAAAGGTGTTGCACAGACCAAAGGGCATCCTTTGATAGGAAAAAGTACTAAAAGGACAAGTGAAGGTGGTCTTATGTTGGTCTTCTGGGGCTATTTGTATTTGAAAATAGCCTGAAAAACCATCTAGAAAGCAATAGTAAGATTTTTCATGCTAATCTTTCCAAAATTTGGTCAATGAAGGGAAAAAGGAAATTATCCTTACGAGTAACTTGGTTAAGCTTCCTATAATCTATGCACACTCTCCAACTGTTTTGTATTCTAGTGGGGATTGGTTCATCCTTGTGATTTTTGTCTACAGTCATGCTAGTCTTCTTAGGAACTACTTGCACTACGCTTACCCAATCGCTGTCTGAGATACGATAGATGATACCAGTTGCCAAAATCTTACCTATTTCCTTCTTTACCACATCTAGGATGGTTGGATTCAAACACTTTTATGGTTGTCTAACATGTCTGGTGTTTTCCTCTAGCAATATCTTATGCATACAAGTAGAAGGTTCTTTGCTACAATGACAGGAAGCTTCTCATTTTCCTCCAAATAAGCATACTTTAGATGTTCAGGCAAAGGCTTCAACTCCAAAGGAGGTGGTTATATTATGGAAGGTATGGATCTATCTAATATTGAAATGTATACAACACTTGCATCTAACATATCATCTTTTCAAGAAGTTTGGTCTGAAGCATTTTGCAAAGCAGCATTAATCTTGGAACACACAGTACATGCATCAAATTCATCACATGTGCAAGTAAAATTATCTAAGTAATTTAAATCAAAATAAAAAAAATTCAAAAAGTAGATTATCAATAGAATAATCATTCGTAAGAAGGTCTATGACATCAAGTTGAAAAGTGAATGATTCTCTATAGGATGCTTCATGGCTTTAAATATGTTGAATTGGATGATATCATCTCCAAATTCCATAGAGAGAGTCCCTGTGTGCACATCTATCTTTGTTTTTGCAGTTTTGAGGAAATGTCTCCCTAGGATCAAGGTTGTTCTATGATGGATGACCCATATTCCATATCCAAAATGTAGAAGTCAGCTGGAAAGATCAACCTATTCACTTGAACTAGCACATCTTCAAGTACTCCGACTGGATGTGCTGTACTTCTGTTGGTAATTGAATCACCACACCAGTTGGCTTCAGTTCTCCAAGATTCAAAGATTTATAAACTGATGAGGGCATAACATTAATGGAAGCACCTAGATCCAGCAATGCATCACCAAAGGTAGAGTTTCCTATTGTGCAAGGAATGGTGAAAGTTCCTGGATCTTTACATTTCTGAGGGAGGCTGGGTTGAATTAAGGCAGAAACATTGCGTTCCACACTAATCTTCTCATCCCCTTTGAGTCTTCTCTTATGCGTGCACAAGTCCTTTAGAAATTTGGCATATTTAGGAATTTTCTTAATAGCATCTAGAAGTGGTATGTTTACTTCCACTTTCCTGAAAGTATATAGAAGCTCCTTATTCAATTCTGCATGAACATTGGGCTTGGAGTGGACCATTCTATTTGGAAAAGGTAAAGATACCTTCTGATCAGCACAATTTAGGGTTTTTGTCTCATTAGATGCTTCAAGTGCAGATCGTTTATGGAAAACTTCTTTTTGTTGATCATTCGATGTCTTATCGAAAGCTGGTGTATTTTTTTCATTAGACTTTCCCTCTAATTCAGATGGCTTATCAGAGATGTCTCCAGGTATAGAGATAAATGCTTCTCTTTGGTGTAGATTAGTCTGATTGTAGCTTTGTTACTTTAAAATTGTAGGGTTTGTCTGCACTTTCTTGCCACTTCTCAAGGAGATGGCACTCACGCTTTTTGGATTTATGACGGGTTGAGAAGGTAATTGACCAGAACCCTGAGAATTCAATTGGCTGACAGTGGTAGCCAACTGCCCAATTTGAGTTTGTAAATCTTGAATGGTAGAACTTACATTCTATTGAAACTGAAGATTATTGGTAGTTAATTGTTTCATCAAATCATCAAGAAAGGGTTCAAAAGCATTAGAAGGTACAGATTGCTGCATAAACTGTTGTTGTCTAAATTGTGGTGGTTGGTATTTATTTTTGAAGTCAGATGTTTGAATCCTATGTTATTGTGGAAGACCATATCTAAAGTTAGGATGGTTTCTCCAACTAGGATTGTATGTTCCAAAAGGTGGTTCAAACTTTTGTTGCTGATAGTGTTAAGGAGGCCTGTATTGTTGTCTTATGGTAAAAATACCATTAATTGTAGCATCAGGTGTCTCACTTTCTTGCAATGTTGGGCATGCATCAGTAGGATGGTTTGTAGAAATGCAGATGCCACATGTTTTGGTTTTATCTACAACATTAAGTTGCTGTTGTTGTCTGCTGGCCAACTGTCTTATGATGGAGGTTAGTTCTTCAATTCTATTGTCCAATTGTGTATGGTCTATCTTAGTGGTCATTTCATGGACTCCTTTAAACAATGAATTAGTTCGAGAATTGAATTGCTGAGAATTTTCTACCATGTTGGTAATCAAATCTCGAGCTGCTGTAGGAGTTTTTTCCATAAGTGCTCCCCCACTAGCCGCATCAACCATGCTTCTGTCCATTGACATGAGTCCTTCATAAAAATACTTGAACAGTAATTGATCATTGATTTGATGGTGTGGACAAGTGGAGATAGTTTCTTGAATCTCTCCCAATACTTATAGAAAGTTTCTTAGGAGTTCTATCTGATGCCGCAAATCTTTTGTCTCACAGCTGCTGTTCTGGATGTAGGGAAGAATATCTCCAAAAATAATGTCTTCATATCATTCCAGCTTGTAACAGATGTTGGATGTAGATAGTGCAACCAGTCCTTGGCTCCATCATATAAGGAGAAAGGAAATTCCTTCAACTTGATATGATCTTCAGGAATTCCTTATGGCCTCATTGTGGAAAACACGATGTGAAATTCTTTCAAATGTTTCTAAGGGTCCTCACCTGCAAGGCCATGAAACTTAGGTAGCAAATGTATTAATCCGAAGTTCAGTTCAAATGATGCATCAACATTAGGGTATTGAATACACAGTTGATAAGCAACATCAGGTGCAGCTAATTCTTTTAGGGTTCTATTAGCCGTGTTTTGAGAAAAATATTTAAAACTATCAAAATTTAAAGATGAAAAACCACTACTGTTACTTTCTTGATTATTACTGAATGAATGCCTTCTATGTCTTCTTTTCAAATGATGGAATGTTTTATCAATCTCAAGATCATATGCATATAAATCTTCAGATTGGGATCGGGTCATACATAACAAGGTGAATTCATACAGAAAATCCAAGAATAGTATAACTAAAATAAAAAATTGTTAGAAAGGTTAAAAGTTTTATACAAACTCCTAAATATGCCTAGGAAACTAAAAAAAATGCTCCTCGGCAATAGCACCAAATTTTTGACACACTCGTCGCAAATGCCCAAAAGTAATTTCTAGATTTTTCCTAACTATTGGTATAGTATAAGGTACAACCTAGGTCATCTCCCAAATACCATTTGAGATTCTTAAACAAATTAGGAGAAAGTTAGAACAAGAGGATTTTGTAAAGATGTGATATTAAGTTCTAAATACAAAATACAGAATGAAATTAATTTGACTTAATGATTATCAACTCAAGGAATTCAGAGGCTATTTTCTTAACTAATCATTGATCACTAAAATCATGCATTATGTTTGTCAACCTGGGATCATCTCGAACCCTTAAAATGATTCTTGAATCTTCTACTAAGAAAACTCTCAGGATTCAATTGATTATGATCAACAAGATTAAGCAACCACTCAATCTTTCATTAGATCTAAACCAATTTCATAATCAGACTTCAGTTGAAGTAAGTAATAAAATGAAAACCTTCGATTCAATTACTTAATTTCTACTCTTTAAACTTTTAGAAAATGATTAACTAATCAAAAACCAATTAGAAATTAATTATGCATTAATCAAAATACGCCAACTGAACAACCTTTGATTAAAAGAATAAAATTTAAGAATATAGTAAAGCAGAGTAGAAATAACTTAATAAGCATGTAAATAAAGATCAAGACCTCAAAGTTAAAATGAAAATAGCTTGAATCCTTGAATTAAAATTACAAACTTAGCCTTCCATGAAGGAGACAAACTTACAACAAAGAAAAACTTAGCCTTCCATGAAAAAGGCAAAACTAACAAAGAAAGAAAGGTGGAAAATGATATTGGAATTAATATCCAAGGGTGTGTCTTCTCCTCTTGTAAACCCCCTATTTATAGAGGATTTCTGGTGCATTATCTTCAGAAGGTCTCCAATCATTTTTTACTTTCTCCATCCTTTTATTGCTTTCACATGCACTTTGTTGAAAATGTAAAATACAGTTTGACTTTGTCACCAATCAGTACACCAATTTTGATGTTGATTGCAGCATATTTTTGGATATTCATGTGTTCGAATTAGAGATTTAGGTCTGAACAAAAGTTTTAGCCCTGGATTTTATCTTTCCAACAGAACTAATTTCATCTCAATATGACTTTTGTATCTCAAGATATGGCTGGATCTTTGCACACTTGTTGGAAACATTCGGCTGACAAGAATTTATACTCATCTTTGAGCTAATTTAGGAGTCCTATACATCCTATTTGATCTCTAATCTTGATTTTTAACTATGGATAATTCTTTAAACTTTCATTCAAGATAGATTTCATGATTTTGGATGCTTAAAACTCCTATTATGCTCAAAATATTATAATAGTGTCATTTTAATCGGTTGTACAAAGGAATTCAATTAAACTTCATATGAACTCAAACTCATAAAATATGATAAATACCACTTAATTGAACATATAAGAACTATTAATGAGCTACAAATGATAGATAATTATTTATGAAATTTATGCTTATCACCCATGCTAGGATTTACCATAAGTGTGTGTTGAGTAGCCCACAACGGGCATGCTAAATCATGGCATGCGAATGTTAGTCTCGCTCCTTTTCTAGTGTATTTTTTCAAAATTTAAATTAAATAACTCACTTTTATTTTTATCTTTTTTAAAAAATTACACAGCTCTTCATTGCAACACTGATATGAAAGACCATAAACCATTATTAAAGACAATTTTTTTTTGTAAGTGTTGTTGTAAGTATTTCTTTATTAATTTCAATTATTTTTATCCTTTCAGAAGATTAAATAAATATTTTTAAGGTTATTTTAATTTTCTTAGTCAACTTGAAGAATTACTTTTAACAAATGGCGTAAGATATTAACATTGTCCCTTCTCGTAATTGGTTTGTAAATTCAAATATTTTTTAATGACCAATTTTATTAAGTTAAATGAAATTTTCAATGTTTTATCAAAATAAATAAACCATGTTGGTAGTTCTATTTTTTTTCCATTTCCATATATATTGTTTAATGTCCCTAATGTCATAGCATGAATTCTTATTGATGGATAAGTCATAACTTCTATTATTGTTGCCAACTAATGAGTTACTCAAGAAATATGATCTAAAATATTTATATATCATTCTCCATGATTAAAGATAAATATTTATACATAAAATTTGGTATTAGCCTCCTATAGTATAATATAAAGTTTTATCAATATCTTTTAAAAATATTTACCAATATTTATGGAAAGTAGGAAGAATATATCTTATTTCAAAATTTCTAATTACTAAGGTAATTATAAAGATATGCATAAGATATTATTAGGCAAATTTATTACTTTTAGAAAGAATGATTGCAATTGTCCCTAATATTTTTTCTTAAGTTGGAGGATAGTGATCATGAATGTTTAACTTGAAAAAAAGAAACATAAATTGTTGTATTTCAAGCACTTTGGTTAAACTTTCAAGAAGTTGATTATAAGTACAAACATGAATTATCGTAAGACTATCAACTTTCTTTTTGTTACTAACAAAATGATAATCCATCTTAATGTATTTTATTTTTTAGCTTTTTATTATTAATAAAATAAAAACTCATCTTAATATATTTTATTTATTTATGAAAAGTTAGATTAGCAGTGATGTGAATAGATATTTGACTATCAAAAACCAATCTCATTGGTTGAGGATCCAATGCAAATAAATCTTGTAAGATAGCCGTAAGCCTCTTCAACTAACACATTATGGTTGCTATAAATTAATAATTAATCTTGAGAGACAATAGCTTTTTTTTCTCATCTTCCATGAAATAGAAAATGTTTCTAATAATACATAGGATCTTGTAAAAAAAAAACACATTGTGAGAGATATTACATGAATTGAGATAAAATATGGATAGAAATATTTTCCTATTTTGGATTGTCATTCAAATAATAAACAACTCTTGTTGCACCTTCTCAATGCAATTGCAAAGGATTTTGCATGAATTTAGCCAAAGTATGGATAGAGTAACTAGGACTAAGTTTGGAAATACTTAGGTAGATTAATCTCTCAATTATTCATCGATATTTTTTAGGATTCTTAAATTTATCTTTAACTCTAAGAGCTAAACCATGATTCTTCTTAGTAGGAAATATTGCATACTTAGCTATCACTAAAGTTGAATTTATCTTTTTCCTTGTAATTATATCCTCTAACTACTAACCTTGTCTTATGATGCTTCATTGTGCAATCAAAATGGTACTTGATTTATTCACCCAGTTACATCTAATAGCTTTCTTTCTTAGTGATATTGTTTCTAACGTCCAAGTACCATTATCATCTAGAGCATTGTGAACACCCAATAATGTCTGAGATCCCATTTTTTAAATTAATTAGTAAATAAATAATACTTAGGTATATTCAATTTAAATTATTTAAATAAAAGTAGAATAAATAAATAAATAAATAAGAAAAATAAAAGATTAATAAAAGAAAAAAGAGTGGGAAATAATAGATGAAAACAAATTAAGATAACAAAATTAAAATAATAAAATAACAAGAAAAGGAAATAGAGAAAGAAAAGATTAAGTAAAAAAAAATTAGAAAAATAAATAATAAATAATAAAAACGGAAAGAAAACAAAAATAATAAAAATAAAAAAAAATAAAAAAGAATAACTAATAAATAAAACAGAAAAACAAAAATCAATAGGATTGTTAAGAAAAAATTCAAATAAGAAAGGCGGAAAATATAATAAAAGAAAATGAGGAAAAGTTCTCAATAAATAAAACAAAAGGCAATTTGGCAGGGGCTGGATTTTTTGGAAATAAGGGGGAATCTTCTCTCACCCTCCAGGATTACCCTCTCAAATCTTCCTTAAGCTTCTCTTAGCGTCTCCCAAAACTAGCTCTTCTTCCTCCATTTTCATGTTTGAGACTTTGCCTATGGATCACAGTTTCTCTAGAAGCACTAAAGATCCTTGTGGAAGGGAAGAGAATTCGGATTCCAGGAAGAAATCATGGAAGTTCTCCAAGAAATCAATGAATTCTTCAAGAAAAAAGAACAAATGTTCATGGTGCTGGCTCTAGCTTCAGAAAAGAGCAGAGGAGGCTTTCATCATTCATGACTGCACTTTGATAGGAAGGACTTCGCCTTCGTTGCTCTCAGGTCTGTTTTCCATCTCCATTAAGTTACATGTGATTTCGTAATTGAGATTGTAGAATTTCTAGCGTTGATCATTGCATCCATGCTTGCACCTCTACACTTGCATAACATGAGATTCGAATGGATGATGAATCGCTTAGATAAATTTAAATCTGGTTTTGCTATTACTCCATGATGTGAGCTTCAGAAATACCGTAGAAAATTGCCTATTTTTTTTTGCATGAATCCCTACGAATCATTAGTTCGGTCATAATTAAGGGTGAGACGCTAATGTATGTAACCCAATGCCACTAGCTAAGCTCGGATTTAATGGTTGTCTCATAGTGTGATTCATGATAATCGAACCTGCAATTCTCGTCATTATTAAATTTAAATCTCCAAGAACTGCTCAATCTCTTGGGAAGTCAGCTAGTAAACTTGCTAAACCTTGCTCAAGAAAGAAATTACCTCCGTGGTTCCATTGCTTGCTAAGAATCGTATAGTGATTTAGATATGTTTGAAGTAGAAAGGATCGAGGTGGACCTTGAGATTTGCGTCAGTATACTAGCATGGCATATATGCTAGCTGCCCTATGTGAAATCTGGTTCAAGGTTCCTCTTTGGTGCCAATGAGATATTCTGTACCTGCTTGGTTGGTTTGCACTATGAACCTATCATTATCCATTTCAAGAATCATGTATGGGATGATTCCAATCTTTTGTCATGCAGTGCCAGGCCTTACATCAGATTTACTCTGAATGCGCATCAACAAAGTTTCATACTCATTTAGCTACTTGCATGCCACTGACAGTTTGTCATTAAACTTAGAATGGATCATTATATCTTGGTCCGATCAAAGCTTTATCTGGTGTCGGGTAGATAGATAATTACAAAGGCAGCTATAAATTAGCATGATCAGTGGTAATGGTTCTTTGCTCATACATGGCGTAGATGGGTGACCATTCTCTTATTCTACAAATAATGTAGAAAGCAATGATTGATCGTATACTGCAGAAACCTTTTTGGGTAATAGTTGTTCTTCCCTAAGAATGCTTGTGACAGTGGACTCCAAAGGCAAGTAATGTCAACTCAATTCAGTCTCCCTATGTCAACCAAAAACTTATTGCTCTTCGGATGCCAGAGAAGGTTTGCAAGAATCTGCAGATGCTTGTTGACACCTTCTTGCACTAGAATTATGATCTTGAAACAAATTAAGGTTCTTCTGCAAGCTTATGAACGCTATGGCAAGGCCTTGAGGTCAGTCAATTGGGAGTATCAACTGTTACACTAGCAAGGGTCAAAAGGGTCTTGTTGGTAATGATAACTATGCATATGGATACTTAAAACACTAAGGGTGGCTGGATGACAAGATAGTTTATTTCTGCTCGAGAATAAGGTAATAGCATGACTCAGTTTTGCCTGATCAAATGCTTTGTGGTCAAGTTCAATGTTAGAAGTAGTTTCTCTTATTGTTAATTAACCATCTTTGGAATATTTGACAAGAATTGTGACCTTGCAATGTTGGTATATGCTTTGGCCAAAGTTGAATTAGAATGTCTGATTACTGCCAAACATGAATCGGTCCTTGAATGGTGGCGAAGTTATCCTAGGCAATTCTGATAAGCTTGGCTGGTGAACACTGAATAAATTGGAGGGTGCAGCTACAAAATTGACATATACCTCTGATATGTTCAGACCCTATAGGTATAGTTCTTGTGCAGAGGATAAAATGATTTTGAGGTCCTTTCTATGAGTCTGGGAAATGAAATAGGAAGCATCTTGTTGGTGGCATTAACTGTAATTGAAGGATCTAGTCCATTGATTTGAGCTCCTGACGTGTCAGCAATCAGCTTTACAAAGGTATCACCCAATGTACTTGGCTATGGGTATTTGTAGCAGATCAATGAATCATTATGTAAAGGTTGACAAAGACTCAACTTATGGAGGAGCAAGCAATTTTCAAGATTCTTATGTGGTTGCCTTTACAGTTAAGACAATATGTCCGCAGCTGTACTTAGAAGTGTTTCACTCTCAAGTGCCGTTAATGTTGGCTTTAGATAAAGAAAATCGGAACTTGTTCAAACCATGAAGGAGATAGACCCTCTATGGTTGTAGTTCATGCATTAATAGACGAAAGATCTAGTGCTTAAAAA
Source organism: Canavalia ensiformis (assembly GCA_026541065.1). Lineage (NCBI taxonomy): Eukaryota > Viridiplantae > Streptophyta > Magnoliopsida > Fabales > Fabaceae > Canavalia > Canavalia ensiformis. Next base: position 123,617 of record JAMKYM010000586.1, read on the forward strand.
ATCTGGTCAAATTAATCCTTAGTTGGTTACAAAATAACCAGTGTGTTTGATACATTAGCACTTGTCTGGAAGTCACCTGCAAGAATATCCCGATTGCAAAATGAACAAGAGCCGAACCTAGTGCAAGCTAAAGAAAGTAAAGGGAGTTTTACATTATTGCGGTGGCAGAAGGTTACCCACCATGAACAGGCTCTTTCTCTGGTATTTTCTCCACCTTTTCCAATCAAAACAGCCTGGTCATGACCATGTGCTTGCCACTTTACATCGTGGCTCGTCACGGTGGCTTAGATGTCGTTACATTGCTCATTAGCGAATGTTATGATGGGGAGGACTAAACTCCATTCATGTCAGCAGCAAAGGAAGGCCATGCAGGTTTTGGTTCGTAGAAATTGCTCCCATCTTCTGCTATAATTGTTAAATAGCAAAGCCAAGCAGGTTTTAGTTCATGGGTACATTAAGAGGGAATAAACCGATTTTGAGCTTTTACGTAAAATGAGAAGAAACCCCATGCATTTTACATACAGGTCATAGCTCTACGTCCGTTAAGGTATGCTTTAAAATTAATTTGGGGTGTCAAACTCCCGATTAGAAGCTTGGTTCAGTGGTAAGTCTGTTGTTCATAATTCCCTAGCCTCAGGTTCGAATCTGAACCATGTGCCAAAATCAACTGCATGAGCCTTCATTAATTCAAAACAGGCCTTGTTCTTTGGTTCAAAAACAGGCCAATAGCTTCTCAAATAGGCCGTTTATGCTGCAAATTAATCGAGCCATCATGGTAATTAGGTCCAAAAGCGAGCTCATCATCAAGAAGATTATTCCATTGGACCTGACCATCTCCTTAATTTGGGCCTATCCGAAAAGATTGTTCCATTGGACCTGGCCATCTCCTTAATTTGGACCATATTGATAGTCACCTTTCGACTAAGCCATTCTAAAATCAAGCAAAATTTTCAAATGAAATATATTAATAATTTAAATCAAAATAAAATTTGTTTCTTCTTATTTTGCCCCATCTTTTAATTTAAATCCATTTTAAATAGGGTCAAGCCTAATCTTTTTCTAAATTTTGAAATTAAATTAAATTCTTCTTAAGTTGGGTCAAGCCCAATTCTTTTCTTTAATTTTAATCTGTGCCCAATTTTGTCTTTTTATTTTTGAAATCAAGTCTTAATATGGGTCTAGCCTATTTTTCAATTTCTTTTTAATTAATTTGAAATCAAGTTTCCTTTAATTTTGGGTAAAGCCCAACCCCCTTTTATTTTGTTATTTTACAGAGTAAATCCCCTTTTTTTAATAATTCCAAGTCTCATGCCATGAGCTTTAAATACGAACTGGTAGCTTTTTCTGTTATTTGATATTTAGAGATTCATTTGGGTCCTAATGCAGCCGTAGTTGTCTTGGATCTTGTGCATATGTGGACTAAGAATTATTCAAAATATCTAAATTGATTTTGAAATCATCTTTCAATCCCTTCTTTCAAAGATCAAGTCTTCACCACAACAACTACGTAGCATTGAATTTTCCATTGCACCTGGGAATATGTAGGAATAGGATCAAGTCCTGTCAGACTATTTTCTACAAACCTATTTATTTATTATTCTATTTGAAGGGATCAAACAATTTTCAAAAACATCGAAATCGCACACTCAATTTAAGGGTACCATTCTTCGGAACGGGCGAGTAAGGTGCCTAACACCTTCCATACTCATAACCGACTCCCGAACCTAGATTTTTTCCTTAAGTTAGGGTTTTTCCAAATTTTTTCCCTAAAAAAGATAAAATTTGGTGGCGGCTCCACAAACGAATCAAATCCTTTTCTAAAATTTTTAGTGAATTTGTCATCTCGTTATAATTACGGTTACGACAAGCATCAATGTTTTTCTTCATAACAATTTTCTATTGAGCATCTTTAATGGCTTTATTAAAACAAGTTGGTTCATGTCCTATTATCGTAGTTATGACAATTATCATTTTATTAATTTATTTGTAAGAAATTAGTTATAATTATAATATAATTCATAATTATTTGATTGCAATTCCACCTAATTTCCTTTATTTATTTTAGGAAATGGTCATGCAAAAAGATAATTAGAAACTAGGTGTATTTTGGATCAAAAAGGACATAAAAAGTGTAAAGGAGCAATGGAAGAACCAAAATACCCTTGGAAGAAGTTAGTACAGTCGTGCTAGACTCAAGCACACCCTTATAGTATTCATGGTTTTCTAACACCACCGTGTAAACTTCATTACAATTGTGCCAGATGATGAGCACGATTGTGCCAACTTGGAGCACAACCTTGCAATGTCTTAACTTTTTTGACATAATTGTGCCAACCTTAAAAGATGTAGAAAATGATCTAGATCAGTCCTAATTAGAAACTAATCCCAATCAATATTACGACATGATGGATGATTTAAAACAACCATAACAATTCAAGAGATGATTTAGGTCATCTTCGTTTGCAATAAAGATAGTCAAACTCGTGCTATAAAAAGGAAGACTTCACCTTTGAAGAAGACACGCCTCACATGCTTAGCATACCTCGATACAATTTTTCCATTTCATTTTCCATTTTTCATTTCTTCATCCTTATTTCTTCTTCCAACATTCTCTTATAGGATCTTGAAGATGAGAGCCATTTTCACAATGTAAGTTGTAGAACCTCTTGCCAACCTTGCAAGACTAAGGTTTTGTATTCTTTTCTTAGGATTAAGATTATAGACTATTTTGTTGGGTTATCATGTTTTTACTTGTTTTTATCTATCATGTGTGATCGACTAACCTCCAAATCATAGAGCTTAAATGAAACTTATAATGTAATTATTTGAATCTCTATTCTCCTTTATGAATGATTATATGTTATGTTTATTTTCTTATGCTTAATTAATCGGTTGAAATTTACTATTCTTGTTGATTTGTAAGATAGTTGGATGATAGGTAATTGTATCATTTTTAAATTAGCAAAACTATAAAGTAAACTTAGTTTGAGAGTTTTGGAAAATCAATCAAAATCTTAAACTTCTAACTAGTTATTAGCTTAACAAGTCTGAATATTCTTTATACTTCTCTTATTTACACATCTTGCATGATCATTGAAAGTGGTACTTAGAAAAAAGAATATTATATTACATAATCATAAGATATTAATAGTCTTAGAAAGGATGGTTAAGAATTTATGTTTTCAATCATTCATAATAAAGTTTGATAAAATTATAGGGGATTCAAAATCACATATCTATGTATAAATTCTTATGATCTTTATATTTTCATTCTTATTTTTATATATTTATTTATATTTTATTATTATAAAAATAACTTTTTTTATAAATTTAAAAATTAGAATTTAAATTTCTTTTAAAAATTATTAATATAAAAAATTATTAATATAATTCTTGTAGGATCAACATTATAAATTTAAAATATTTTTTTTACTACATTGATAAATATCATAGAGAAACCATATCACACAATTTTTGCACATAATAAACAGTCTATGTCTTAAAGAAAAATTAGTGCAAGTCACAAAATATGCGATAGGATATCGCGTACCTGAGATCATTGATGTGGGTGGAGTGACAGCGAGGTCACTAGAGTATCTCATAGTGTGAAAAATTGTAATCTTTCAACTTTTTTGGTGGCCATCACTCCTTGTGACCATGCTTAAGTTGTATTCAGTCAGAATCTTTAACAATATGAGATCCATCCCCTTATACACAAGTGTTCCCCTCATCATGCTTCCATGCATCGTGATCACACGTGTTAACATCATAAATTAGAAGGTACCCATCATTTCACAAGGTGTTCAATGTGGTAGTAGAGTTCTCATACATGATCGTACATTCTTTCAGAAATGAAAATTTAGATTCGCAAAAAATAACATCTCTAGATTAAAAGCACTCACCATTACGCAGGTCATACAACCACCATTCAGTCTTCTTTTATAAGAATATCCTACTAAGATACATTTGTGACTTCTATCCCCAAATTCATCCTTTGGACGAGGTTGATTATGAGCCTAACATAAGCTCCTATATTTTCAAATATGAGAGTAGGTCGCAAGTTGACCAAATAGTACCTCATATATACTTTTCCCTTTGCGAATCATAGTTGGAGTGTGGTTAATTAGATAACCTGCAGCAAGAACACTACCTAAATATCATTCGATAAATTTTCTTGAAAGCAAAGAGTACAGGTCATATTTAGAATATGCTAGTATTTCTTTTCTGCTCACCCATTCTATTGCAAAATACCAATCATTGATGTTTGATAGATGATTTCATGTTCAGTCAAAATACTCTTTTAGCATTATAAATCCAGTGTCATTATCACTTTTAACAATTTTAACCTTTTTTAAAATTAAGTTATCCTCCATGGCATAAATTTTTTTAAGAATGTCTTCTACTTCATTTTTCAGCTTTTAAATATATCCAACTGGTATGAGAAAAATCATTTACAATTGTTAAAAAGTAAGAAACAATATAAGATGCTGGTACATGATAAGGATCCCACAAATCAAATTGTATTAATCCAAAATGTTCAATAGCTTTATTAAGAATAGGAATAAATACATCCTTAGTTTGTTTAAACAAATATCACACACTTTCTTATGCTTATTCTTTTTAGTATCTCATATAGTAGAGAGCAAACCAACTATCTGACCGGATGGATGACAAATATGCCTATTTCACAAGATGAAAGGATCTACCAACTTGCCTTGCTTGCCCATACATCACCCACGCTAATTATTGTTCTCAAAGGAATATTATGTATCATGCATAATTTATTATGAAAAGGTGATGGCACAATTTAAATTATGTATTAATTAAGATAAAAAATAAGGTTGAGTTAAATTAGCAACATATAACACATTTCTTAAACTCAATCCTCTCCCAAATATATTTTTCCTTCTTTCATTACCATTATAAAATATGGTTTATAAATCTTATAAATTCCTCTTAACATATTTTAATAAGATTTTTGGTACTACTCATCAGAATAAGACTTTAATTTATTCTTGTAAGTTTTATGGTAAAATTTATAGCATAAAATGTAATGAAAGCTCTTTGAATAAATATTTGACTAAATTATTTACCAAAACATATTTAATTTTTTGGATAAAATATTTAGAGTCATTATAACATTATCTTGTGATTTACACTAAAATATGTGATCAATAAATTACCGATGAATTGATGATTCAAAGATTTCAAAATAAAAAACACAGAGAACAATAGTAAAGTATATAATTTATTTAATTAGATACATTAAAATTTTATGATTTCAATATTTGTATGTTTATCTTCATGCGATAATATTTATCATCAAATTTTATTTTCTTAAATAATGTCCCCTTTGAACTTGGATCTTGGATCCACCACTAGTTATAGCCCTACAAATGAGTGCTTCTAACGTAAGACATATGAGCATTTTTCTATACTTCCAAATTAGGTTTTTAGGACTCAACTTTAGATAGGATTATGGTTTTTGTTTTGGATACAATCCTTGGATAAAAAGACCGAGAATAGGTTTCAGTTCTTACATAAATTTTCTTGATATTAATACCAAACTTTTTGTGGAAATATATTAAAATTGTAGCTATTTAGATAAAAAGTTATATAAATTTTACATAAAAATTTTTATATACCTAATGAGTTATATTTTTTACATAAATTTTTTACACTATTTACGTCGTTCTAAATAGTTATATTCTTCACATAACCTTTTCTTTTCTTTAACACACACTAGGAAGTTTTGTTCTTCACATAACTTGATAATGTTATTCACATGATCCAAGGTAGTTATATTCTTCACATAACAATTTTTTTCTTTCATAGACCATAAGATGTTATGTGCTTCATATAACTTTGTCATATACTTTTCCACATGATTTTAAGCAGTTATGTTCTTTGCATATCCTTTTTACATGGGAAAATCATAAAAAATTATGTTCTTCACATAACTTTCTTATGATTTTCACATGGTCCTACGTCTCAATATAAAATTAGGGGAAAGAATAGCAGAGAAGGTAGTTATTTATCAAGACTTTTTTTTTTATGATTAAATTATAACTCTACAAATATATGTGTCTCATTTGTACAAGATCAGCTTTAGTATCTTTGAAGGTTTTCCAACTTTACAATTTTTAGGTATTTTTTTTTTCATTGTAGAGTATCCAATCAATATATCTCATTACTCCTAATGGCTTACATTCATATGATTATTTCATTGTAATATGTTTAATTTGTTCATTATTATTTCATTTATACTAAGACATATATAAATGATTCAAAGCCAGATGTATAACGTAAATTGACTTTTGATTTCAGTAGTCAATCAACTTATTAGAGATAACCGTCAGCCAAATCCGTTGCTACTCTATGGGCATCTTAATTTCTAATATCTTCTATCCTATGAGCTATCTTTTTTTAACAAGCTACTAAAACAAAATAATTATTTTATTTTTATTTAAACCATACATATTTTTTATTAAAAACAATCTTATTTCAAAAAGGTAAAATTATTATAAACAATAATATTTTTAGAATGTTTAGCACATGTTTTAACATTGCTTATGAATGGTTGACTTATAAAACAAAACCATTAATTTTATTTTAGATTAAGATATTAAATAATATATACAAGTATGGACATGTGAAAAAAACTCAACCATGTACTTTTTGAATTTTTACGAGATAAATACTCATTCTTGAACTCCTCAATTCATTTAATAATGGACAGTTTCTCCTTTTTGCATGTACCCTACCAAATTCTAACCAAATTGTTATCCCTACACCGGATGGTGACCGGAAAAATTATGCTTTCATTGGAATGATTTGAAAACGATTTGAAAAATAGAAAAGTAAAGAATAGAAGAAAAAAAAATACTAGAAATAGAATAGAAAATAATTTGTTTGCATAAATAGAAATAGGAGAAAAAAGAAATTTTTTTTATTATTTAGATAAATAAAAAAATATTAATAGTATAAATTTTAAAAAAATAAGTTTTAACTTTAAATTTTTTATTATATTTTTATTAATATAGTATTTATTTTTTAAAATATTTAATAATTTTAATAATTTAAAATAAATAAAATTATCCCCTCATTTTCTCTCTTCTTAAAAAATGAATATATTTTTGTGACTTTATAAAGTTTAGTTTTTTCATTTTATAAAAGATAAATAAAAATAAAAAAATAAAATTTATACAAATTTAAAAAAAAAATTCTCCCTAAATTCTTTCTTAGACAACGCATGTAGAGTGAGGCATGAGAAATGTTATAGAGACAACATGACAATAACGCTTGAAATTAAGTTGAAAGGTCAATTCTGACGACTGAAGTCATGGGTCCAGTTGATGAATATAGACGATGACGTGCCACTGGAAACCTGGCTGGCACTTGCATGGCTCACTGCCATTTACGTCAAACAATATGTTGTACTCAGCAGTCAGTAGTATAACCAGATAATTTGGTGCAAATATGGGTCCTCTTTAATGCGCTCGTGAATTGCGTTTCCTTTCACATTTCGCTTTTGCCAATTAAAAACTTTTTTATAGAAAAAATGACCTGGAGGACCACACAGTCTCCAAATCCAAAAACCATCTGTACCAACACCGTTTATACTTTATATAACATACCGTAAAAGTTTGCTATGTTTTTCAATATATTCTCCTATATATAAAAATTTGTTTGTTTTGAAACTGTAAAATCAATTCTTACATTTTTTAAGGAAAAATATATATCCTAGTTTAAATTAATTTATATATTTTAAATTTTATTTAATTTTGAATTAAGTAGATGCTAAATTTTTCTATTATTTTATAAAATAATCATTATAAAATATTTATTATTATGAAAATATAAAAATAAAATTTTTTATTTACAAACTAAAAATTTTATAAAATTATAAAATATTAAAATTATTCTACATACAATGAAAGGCAAGGAAATGAGTGGCCTTCCTTTACGTGTAACAAGACCTTTACAATTTTCACTAACAATCTGGTTTAAAGAAAAAAAAAAAAGAAAAGTTAATTTCTTTTCCATAGCAAGAGACAAAAACCATCACTCCTTTTTAATATTGGACTTTACAACAGGATTGGAATTATTAATCCGATTTGATTTGATGTAAATTTTGAAAAGTTTCTATTTTAAAAAATAAATCTAATGTATTTTAAGAATAAATTTGAATTATATTTTAAATTATTTTAACATATTTTATTTTGTAGTTTTAAAAATATTATATATTAAAAATATTTTAATTTAATAAAAATATTTTACATAAGGTAACATAATATTATATTTATATTAATAATTTATTTTGAATTATATACTGTTACAGATATTTTAATTTTAATTATATATTTTTAATTATAATTTATATTAATAAATTAAATTAATCAAATCTTATGATATATATTAAATAATTTTTATTGAATCAAATTTTAAATAATTCATCTTATCAAAATACAAATCCATTTCAACCTGTCATTCCTATTCTCTTTTGGCTCTGGTTTCTTTGGTTCTTGTTATCTTGTCGTCCTTCACAAAAATCCAATGACTGATTGCACTGTACAACCACATTTCACTCGAACCCCCAATCAATAAGATCACAACTCTTCATTTCATGCTTTGATTAACTCTTTTCTTAATTAAGTTTATGAAACGCTACTATTGCTCGTAACCGCCTGTATATTAAGGAAATATATTTTGGGTATCATATACCTAATTAATTTTTTTTTGTTGAAAAAACCTAATTTTTCGGTTAATAGAAGATTTCAATTTAAAATTAAAAAAGAAAAGAATTAACAATAACTCTTGTTTTAAGAGACAGTAAAATAAGAAATTAAGTTGCTAAAGTTATACTTAAAATTTAATCGATTCAGCTATGATTAAACAGTAGCCTAAAAAAAATATCATGGCCTCTTAAGAATGTGATAATATAGCAGTTATCAAGTTAGGTGAAGCATAATGGATGCATGATGTGATCCAAGAATTTCCCATGACCAGCTGGTGGAGCCGAAAGACTGAAATTGATGTGGCACCACACACGTTTTATTTTCTCCTAAAATTGAAAACCCTTTATACCTCTTCGAGAAGATTTCAACAAAGTGAGAATGGAAGCAGTGATTTAAATATAGATACTAAAGATGTTATTTCAGAGTTTAATTTTAATATATTATTAATGTAAAAAATTTATATTATTAATTATTAGAAATTATTATTATTATTGATATAATTTTCAAAATAATTATTATAAAAATTAATAATTCAAAAATAAATTTAATTCTTTTTTACATTACCAATATATTTCAATAAAAAATAATGACTTAGGGAATAGTATCTTCCATCTTCGAGGATTATATTCATCATTTTAAGGTGTCTTATGAAATCTCAAACAATTAATTAAAGTTATGTGTGTTAAAATAACAAAATAAACTAATTGAAAATAAAAAAAATAGATAAAAATTTAAAAAATTGTTGAAAGTTGAAATTTTTTATTATATTAAAATAAATGTATTTAAAAAATAAATTATTATAATTTTAAGTATTATAAAATTTTATTAATTATAAATTTTAAAGATAAAATTTTAAGTATTATAATATTTTATTAATTATATTAAATTTTTTACTATACAAACGTCAAAACAATAAATTAATGTCATGTATGTTGAAATAATAAACGAAACTAATTAAAAGTTAAAGGATAGATAAAATTAGAAATACATTCAAAAATTGAAAAATTTATTGATTAAAGTAAAAATTTTAATAAAATAAACTATTATAATTTAAAGTGTTATAAAATTTTATTAGTTATATATTTTAAAGATAGAAGTTTAAGTATTATAATTTTTTATTAATTATAAATTTTAATAAATATTTATTTAAAATAAATTATTATATTAAAATAGAATAATATTTTTAAATTATTTTTATTAATATATTTTTATTAAATAAAGATTATATAAATAAATTTATAGTTATTTTTATAATTATATATTTTAAAAAAAATAATTACTAATGATTTTTATTTATTGATTTATTTTATTATTATTGATATTTTTTAAAAAGTATATTTTTAAATAAATATTTTTTATTTAAATTAAAAATATTTATTTAATTTTTTAAATAAGAGTTAAATAATATTTGTATAAAAATATTATTTATTTTATATTAAAATTTATATAAAAATTAAATATTTTCTTAGATATAATTTAAATAAAATAATTAATAACTAAATTTAATACTATAATATTAAATAATAATATAAAAATAATATTTAATAATAAATTAAATATTATTAAAATATATCAAAGATAGAAATAATAAGATAAATTTTAACTAATATTTGAAAATTTAAATTTTAGTAGAAATAACATTTAAAAAATATTAAAAATATTATCATGTCAAATAAAGTTGAAATAAATTTTTAAAAAATCAGTTAATTATTTTTTCTTCTATCTAGACAAAATAAATCAAAAAACACACTCTAAATCTTAACTAAAATATTATAAAAAAAATAAAATATTTTTGTATGAAATGATTATCAATATCTTTTAGTTTTAATATAAGAAATATAGTTCTATTTTTTAATCTATTAGTTATTAAATTCTTTTTTATAATCCTATTTTATTGTGAGATTTAAATTAAAAGGTAATACTCGTTCATTTTCTATCCTATCACTTTAAATATTTAATATTAAAATTATTTTTAAATAAAATTTAAATTTATAATATATTAATTATTAAATATTTTTTATTAATTTTAATGAATTATTTATTTATTTATTCGCACTTAAAAAAATCTTAGGAAGTAAATAATAAAGATTTAAAACTTTTAATCAAAAAATAAAATAATTCTTGTGCTTATAAAAAAAATTAAATAGGAGCCCACACCTACTTGCTAAACGCACTTCTTGTTTACATTCAGTCCGCTTTCCATTTTTCGGAAACTTTATTTTGTTAGTTTATTCCAAACCAAAATACTATGTGTATGTTTGGCATTCATTTTAAGTTAATTACTAGTTTATTTGATTTTTTTAGATATTAGCTTTTTAAAACTTGAAGTATTTTAAATTAGTAGTCAATATTTTTAAAAATATTACTTAAATAGTGTTTGAGCCTAAGCTTTTAAATTATTATTTTTTAAATTTTTTTATTTTTTGTTATATATATTATTTATCCTATTTTGTACAACAAATATTTTATATATTAAAAAATTAAATTATTTATATACTTTTTCATAATGTAAAATCATTCAAATATAATATAAATCTATTTATATTATTTTATTTAATGAATATCTAGAATGAAAATAAAATTAAAAAGTTATTATTCTAATTTTAATATAATAAATTATTTCAAATAATTTAAAATGAAAAATAATAATTATCTGCATATAAATATAATTTAAAAATTATAAAATATGGTTTAAAAAATAAATATATTCTTTCATATTACTCTTCAGTAATTAATTACTTTAAAAATTAAATTTATAAGATAATTTTAATTTAATCAATTAATTCATTGGAAAATTTTCCCATTAGAAAAGATGGAACGGACACAGGCCATAATTAGATTAAAATAAATCACTATCGAACATCACATCATGCTTCATGCCAGCATGTCGAAATTATAAACAAAATAAAGCGAAGATTTAGCTGTATACACACTACAACATTTTCATTTTACGGTACCAACTAAAAACCAATGCTTAAAGATGGAAAATGTTTCCCTTTTTTTAGGATTCTGCCACCTTTATTTATTTGTATAGGCAACCGTTTCGAAACTTTAGGCCACGCTGGAGAAAACCGTTCCCTTTACTTATATAATGGCAATGCTTCCAAGGGTTGTTGTTTGGCAACGATTTTGAACGTTGCTTAATTTTGGCAACCGTTTCTAAGTGAAATTTTTTATTTTTCAACGATAATGATTTAAAACCGTTGCTTTATCTTAAGGAACAGTTTTTCAATCGTAACCTTGTGGAAGATAAATATTTTGTAACCATTGTCTATTGTTAAAGGAAAAACATTCTTTTCCCATCCAAATATTACCTACCATCCCTGTGATGATTAAGACATATAACCAGTAAAAGCCACATATAAGGATTTTCAAATTTAGAAGCATAATATGGCAGACTTCTTGTGAGAGCAAAGAAACAAAAGCATTGAAATCCATCCCTTCTTTGGATTATGACTCTAGTTTCCCAAAGCATATGTAATTAAAAAGATAATATTGAAATAATAAAACATTGTATGTATTAGATATGATGTGCTTTGTGCATAAGATTGCACAACATAGATCCATATAGACCAAAAGAGGGTTTAAGTCTTCTACGATATCTAAGTTATAGTAACCGCAAAAATTAGTTCACTACACAACAAGGAGTACGTTGCTCAAATATTACTTCAATATTTTCCATCATTGCAACTTACATTCTTCTTAGCATGTACACAAAAAATTCCTCAAAGAATAGAATCAATGTCCTTTATATCAGCTTCCATTCTTCTACATATGCACCCAATAGAGATCTTCAAAGCATATTTGAATTTCTAACCAACTTTATTTCCTGCAAGAAACGATACTCAATGTTGTTAAACATACAATCTATATATAGAGAGAGTAGAAAGTCGATAAAAATTATAAATTCAAAACATTTTTTCAATTATGGTCTTCTCGCTTCTGGATCAGGAAGTGGTACAAGGTTTATTTCAAGTATACTCAAAGGACAACCATTAGACAAGGATTGATAGAACGTCCCCATTACAATATCAATTTTCTTATTTGAACATATATAAATTTTCTGATCGAAAGTATCAAGAATTTTGTGAATGGGCGAGTGTACTTAATGTAATAAAAGCATTAAATAAGATTCTTCGTATTATGAAGAGAAATAAATTTGTTGATCAAAATGAATACGGATTTAGTATGATGAAGCACCATTTTTATCTTGCAAAATGGATTTAAAAAGCTCTTGAACTAATAAAAAAATAGGAGATACAATGACAAACACACCTATACTTATCTAGCAATACATGTCTACCTGAACCCCAAAACAATAATTGATGATAGTTTTATAGATCACAAACCAAGTAATTAACTAGAATGCCAAGTTCATTTGTAAAGAATAAAAAGTTCAAAATCCAATAATTTATACCATGCACAAAAAAAAAAAAAAAACTGAAACCTAATATATCATACATGTTTCTTCCTCAAGAGTAATAATTCTAAACCTAAGAAGTAAATAAAATGTCATTTAGAGGACGGGAAATTTGACATGTTCCATCGTTATGAACATTAAGCATAAAGTTATATTTGAAGGATACTTGCTTCTCAAAATGATAGAGCATTGCTGCATCTAATCATCAACATTTTTATCAAAGGGAGTTATTTTAAAAATATATAGTAATATAGGGTTCTTTAAAAATTATTTTGTAAAATGAAGTTGTAGTAGTGCATGTTACACTGTTAACCTATGACATATTTGTACCTCACCTTGATGGTGCGTAACTACTGTTATTATGCACCATAATCATACTCCATACACCATTTTGTTGAGCAATATGAAGATGCATCATACTATGAAGCATTATGAACGTGGGTCATGGTTTAGTGGGAGGTCAGAGACGTGAACTGTGGTGCATGGTGATAAATCACAACATACACACTCCAGATTCTCACAATATATTATAGATGGACCCTATAATTAATATCTGTTTTCGCATTATGAATATAGCTTTCAACATATCTTGCATTGAGATGAAAGTCATTATTGGTGGCATATGCCACTCCATCCATGTCCTCCACAATTAAGCTCATCTTGCACCTATTTCCTATCACCAAGAACGTTTCTTGCAATACCTCCCATGTGAATTGTTTGGCAGATTCAATGCTTGCTTCGCATAATCTATTGCCTATTTTGTTTCTGAAATTCACCCACTAGCAGTTATTGAAGTTGTGTTGGTCACTCTATATTCAACCTCGTTTCTTCCTTCAATTCTTGCTAAAATTACTGCCAAACACAACATATGCATAATGTATTTAGCACTTTTGACTTGTGTTTTTGATTTATTTTTAACCCAGACGGATATTTATATCAGTATAAGAGATGAACAACAACCTAGCTTAACTTAGTGCTTTAATGGAAATTTATTTAATGTCATCTATCACTTGTGGCGCATGACTGCATTGCTTAACACTAAACTACGATGCATGCCCATAATACTCTACAGTGGGTATTCCTTGTTATGGCATATGATTACAATGTGCAACAACAACAATTGCATGCCCTCAACGTGAGGCATAAGTATGTCATAGGTTAGGAGTACGTAACATGCATTGTTTCAAATCTCTACCACCAAATAGTTCTCAAAGAGCTCTACATTGGCATATACTTTTAAAAATAATCCTCCTCTAATAAAAACAAATACTCTAATAACCTATACTTTTAAAAATAACAAATGTTTCAAAGCTGTTAATAATAATTTTTCATCAACACCTAAAAGTTCTTTCACTAGGGACTTCATTATAATTTTTAAAATAATAAGAAGGTATCTTTTTCAATGGATCATGCTAAATGCGAATTGTGAGTATTTTATTCATAGAAAAATGTATTTTTTAATGTAAAAAAGAGATACGAAAACACATGAAACTTTGAATTCTCTTATGACTTTATCCAATTTCATCTTCAAACTTTTTAATTAATGATTGAAAATGATTAATTTCTAATCACTAGTTCTATATCTATTACTATTTAATAATCATGTAATAATAATATTTTTGTCCCCAAGTACTACTTCTAATGGTTATGCAAGGTATATAATTAATAAAATTATAAAAAAAATATTCAAACTTGTTAATTTAATAACAAGTTAGAAGCATACGATTTCAATTGATCCTTAAAATTTTTTAAATTCAGTTTACCTTATAGTTCTGTTAATTGAGCAATTGTACGATTGTCTATCTCCTAATTAACTTAGAAATTAATAAGAGTGATCAATTTCCTTCAATTAATTAAGCTTAATGAAATAAACACAATTGAATAAAAGAGTACATAACCATTCATAAGGGAGAATAGGGTTCAAATGATTAAATCATAAGTTTTACCAAAGTCCCATGATTTGAGAATTAGTTACACATAATAGATAAAAATAAGTAAACACATACTAATCCAAAAAAAAATCCATAATTCTAATCCTAAGAAAGAGATGACAAAACCATAATGTTAACAAAACTGACAATAGAATGTTGTAACTTGTATTGTGAAAAGAGTTTCTACCCCCAAGTATTCCAAAAAGAAGAAATAAAAATAGACATGGAGGAATGGAAAAATGAAAAGATAGAGTACAAAAGTGTCTCTAAGATGTAGTGTGCTTTCTTCCAAGGCCTAGCCTTCTTTTATAGATTTGAGTTCGTCTATCTCTCATGCGAACCAGGTTTATCGAAGTCACCTCTTGTACTGTTAGGGTTGTTTTGAGTTGTTCTCTATGTCGTTAAATTTGACCTAGGTTGTTTTCTATGACATTGAAGGTTGACATAGTTGTTCTCAAGTTTGAACAACTATGTTGGAAAAGAAAGATGTTGCAAGGTCGTGTTTAAAGTTAGAACAATTGTGCTTATTATCTAGCATGACCGGACTCAAGTTTGCACGACCGTATTGAAAATCTATAGATGTTATAATGACTTGCTTGAATCCAACATAGTTGTGTTAGCTTTTTTAAGGGTATTTTAGTGCTTTTTACACTCCTTCATCCATTTTATGTGTTTTTTTTACCCTTATTTAACCCAAAATATGCCTAATTTCTAATTCTCTATTTACATGATCACTCTTAAAAGAAAAAAGAAAAATTAGATGAAATTACAATTAAATAAGTATTAATTAAACCGTAATAATAACTAATTTTCTATAGATAACTAGAATAGTAGTTTATCACATCATTCAAAGAAATTTCATTCATTAATTGTTTTAATCATTAAATCAATTGTGCAAACTACTTCGACCATCAATAGTCATAAACTTAGTTGGTCCATTGTAGAATTTTTCCTATTTTCTAATTAGTTAAAATATTAATGGGATTTGTGACCAAGTCTAGAATGTGAAATTGAATGAAGCATAAAACAACCAAATTTTAGAGCACTTTTATCTTGTAAGAACTTTTAATCTAATTTTATTCTTCAATAATTGAAGAAATTACAAAATCTAGAACCTATAATCAGAGGAGTATAAAATATTTTGATAAAATATAAAAATTTTAAATATTTCATTAAAAAAGTTAATAAATAGGCAACTTAAATAGTGATCCTTAAAATATTTTTTCCATCACTACAAGAGAATAAAATCACTTTCTACCCAAATTAAGTTATGTATTGATTCTTAACCAAACCACAATTACAATTTGCTTTTACAAGTTCACAAAAGGAAATTATACCTTTTTAAGGCTTGGAGCATTCGATCATCACTTACTATTTGCATCATCCAAAGTGTATCCCATTATTTTAGTAGCTAAGTTTTTCAAATTTATTTATGAATCGTTTTTTATAACCTATTTGAGAAGAGACTTTAATTCACCCATTTCTTGTTGCATCATTACAATGTTCCCTTTTAGTAAAATTATTTCACCACGATATTATTTTTTTAATCGCTATGATTTCTTCATTTTTCTTTAATATAGTTGGAATCATAATTTTTACTAAAACAAAGTACTCTTCCAGTTTTCCCTTCTCAAACAAGGACTAGAAGTCTATTACAGCAACTTCACTAAGGTTTACATCTTATCCTAAAGTGTTGCCTAATATAAGTAAAAGTGATATTCATTAGAATCTGTATCACATGTATACATCATCTTAAGACACTTAAAGCCAATGAGAAACTTATAACATCATCTTCAAAATCTTTTTACAAATTATTTTCCCTTTATACTTAGTGACTTTTGTTGGAAAATAAAGATGAGTGTGTTATAGAAGAACCATTTTCTTGAAAGTAAAAATTTATTAGACCATTAATATAGCTTGAATTTTACTTTACATCTAAAGTTAAAATAACAAAATGCAAGGAATTGAATATTGAAAACCTTCACATACTGATGTCTAATAAACCATCATTCTGTTGATTTATTTATGAAAAATTAGTTATAATTATGGTATAAATGATGACTATTTGAATGTAATTTTACCTAATTTTTCTTATTTCTTTCAAGAAAAGTCACGCAAGTAGAAAATTTAAAATTGGATGTATTTTGGGATAAAAAATGAAATAAAGGCATAACAAGGACAAAAGGAATGAAGGAAGAACTTGAATACCCCTGGAGAAAGCTAGCACAATCGTGCTAGACTCATGCATTCCCTTGTAGCATTCGTAGATCTCTAATAGTGTTACAGACTTGAGCACAGTCTTGCTAGATGATGAGCACAATCGTGCCAACCTGAAACATGCCTTTGCAGTGTCTTGTGATTTTTAAAAAAAAATTGAAGATATTAGTATGGTCATGCCAACCTTAGATGATGTAAAAGTCAACCTAAGTCAACCTTAACAACGTAGAAGTGACCAAAAGCAAACTTAACGACACAAAAGACAACTTAGGTAAACTCCGTTTGTAGCAGAAAAAATCCAACTCACACTTACAAAAAAGGAGCTACACCTTTGAAGAAATCATCGACCACACACCTCACAACATCCCTTATCACCATTCAACATAATCTTACACATTACATCCCGAAGACACTTCTCTTTATTTTATTTTCCATTTTTTACTCCCAATTTCTATCTATATTTCTTATTTTAGCATCCACCCATAAGATTTTGGAGGTAGGAGCTCCTTTCACAATGCAAGTTGCAGCACCATATTGTTAACCTTGCTAGCATTACGATTTTGTCATCCTGCTTAGGATTAGGATTAGGATTAATTTTTTGGATTAGCATGGTTTTATTTATTTTTATCCATTATGTGTAACTAATCCTCAAATTAAAGCATTTTGGTGAAACTTATGATGTAAACATTTGAAGCCCTATTCTATTTTTAATGAATGATTATAATTTATTATATTTCATTCAATTATGTTTACTTTGTTGTGCTTAATTAATTGATGGAAATTTATCACAATTATTTATTTCTAAGTTGGTTGGTGGATACACAATTGTACCATTATATGATTAACTCGAACTATAAGGTAAACTGAGTTTAAAGATTTTGGAAGATCAATTGAAATCCTAGGTTTCTAACTAGTTATTAAGTTGACAAGTCTGAATGTTCTTTATACTTCCCTCAATTATATACCTTGCGTGATCATTTAGGGTAGTACTTAAGTGAAAAAATATTACTATTATATGATTATTAGGTAGTAATAGAATTAAAATAGATGGTTAGTGATTAACTTCTTCAATCCTTCATTAGGGATTTTGGGGTAAAATTGGTAAATTCCGTAAGGGGATTCAAAGTCTCATTCCTTTCCATTATTGAATTCTCACTTGTGGCATCCATTATTAACATAGTCCTTTCCAACTATTTTCAAAATATATTTCAAACTAAAATCCTTTTAGGCGAGTTCAAGAGTTGGCAATCAAATATTCTTTTAAAGATTACTAACATAGTATGTATGGAAACGATATTGAAGATCCTAAAAATCCCATTTTTTACATTAATAAGTATGCTTGCTTATGAATAAAAACTTGACACACATAAGTTTTTGGGGTCGTTATCAAGGATTATTCCCCAACAATCTTAGAAAGTTTGAATCTTAATTGTTTGAGATGTTATATATTTTATTTTAATAATAAAAATTCAAGAAATTATTCTTACATAGATTTTTTATTTATTTATACCAACTCGTTCTTGAGCCTTTTAATTGCAGTTTGATCCTAAATCAAAGATAACAGGTAGGAGATCAAGATAAGAAACTAAAGTGAGAAAAATGGAGTGTAATAACGAAGGATATTGTTAGATTATATGACTACAAACAATGAGGACCTAGGAAGCAGCATAGCAATTCCAACAATTGATGAAGTCTGATTTGAATCCTTAACCTCTTAGCATTATCCAAAGTTTACTTCAATTTGGAGTAATAGCCTTAGAGGAACCACACCTACATATGAGGAAGTTTTTTAGGCTGTCTAATACCATAAAGATGAATGATGTTACGTAGGATACCATTGGATTACATTTGTTTTCCTTTTCTATCAATGAAAGGGTAAATGACTACTTGAACTCTTTTCTTGAGGCATCCATTATTACTTGGGAGAATTTGTTGCATCTATTCTTGACATAACATTTTCCACTATCAATACCGTTTAGGATCCTGATGGAGATTGTAGGCTTGAGTCAGTAAAAAAATGAATCCTTATATGAAGCCTATATGTTAGAATCTTCTTTGGAAATGCCCACATCATGGTTACCAAGTGTTCCATCTTATTCAGATTTTCTACAACAACTTTTCCTATGCCAATAGTAGTTATGATTGATGCTGAATATGGTGAGGGAATCTTATATAGGCCCCCTAAGGACACATGCATAGAAACTTTGGCTACCAATAGCAAGTCGTGGTAATTTGTTGATAAACATGTAAAGAAGAGAGATTATCAGCATGAAGGAATGTATATGGAAGAACATATGAAGGTACATACATAACCTATCTCGCCTATCCAAACTCTTATCGTTCCCAAACTTGTCCCTTCTAACTTTTGTGGCTCCATAATCCACAATGTTGAAGAATGCATAATGGAAGCCTACATGGCTCAACGGAATGAGGAGTCAACTACTTTGGGAATACTTATAACACCACCTGAAACAATCACCCTAATATTTCATAGGGAGGATGTCGAGGTAATAATCTAGAAAATAGTGTTCAAAATGTTTACATACTTGCTCATATGAGAAATCAAGAAGGTTACAAGAAAGAAAGGTAGGAACAACCCCTTGTAAATTCATACATCTAAGACATAGAGTCACAACTTCAAAACATAAAGATGTAATGTCTTAGTTTCAGAATATAGAGAATCAATTAGGACATATTCTTAACCTTTTGGGAATGTGAATGCCTAGAACATTGCCCAAGCAGCTCCAATTGATTCTTGTGAATTGTAGTGAAATGATACTGTTGGTGTAGATTTTCCCATAAAGGTATCTCTTGTAAGAGAATTCTTAATCATTTTACTTCTTCACTTATTTCCTCAATAGTAATAAATTCATATTCCATTGTATACTATGCTATGCAAGTTTTTTTTTTGAAATTTTTTGAAAAATAACATATTCTCCTAAGGTGAAAACAAATCCATTAGTGGAGCTTACTTCATCATTATCTAATACCCAATTAGCATAAAAAAATCCTTCAAAAATTGAAGAAAATTTAGAAAGTTTAAGCTCCAATCTATAGTACATTTCAAGTGTTTTAAGAGATGATGTAAAGGATTCCAATGCCTATCATTGGGATTAGGAGTATAACGACTTAATCTGCTCACAACATATGCAATATTAGGTCTAGTATAATTTATTTAGAAGTATAAAACTACCAATAATTTTATCTTACTCAAATTAACACATGTTCTTATTAGTAATATTCTTTTTCAAACATAAACCCATATCATATGGTGTTTAAGCGTTCATTACATCAAAATTGTTGAATTTTTTAATAACTTCTCAACATAATATGATTGATTTAGAGAAAATCCATCTCTTGTCTTCCTTATTTTATTCTTGGAATTATATAAGCCTTTTCTACATCTTTCATTTCAAATTTGGAATATAAAAGTAACTTTATTTCATTTATCACATCAAATTGATTCCAAAAATCAATATTTCATCAATATATAAGTATATTATAACAAACATTTTTAAATAGTTTTATATACACATATGTATCAAAGGTATTCATAACAAACTCATGCTCAATCAAGACATTATTGAATTTTTCATACCATTGTTTTATTGTTTGTTTTAGTCCATACTTTTTAGTTTGCAAACTTTATGCTTCGACCAAAAATGACATAACCTTCTGGTTACTTCATGTAAATTTTCCCATTTAAATCTTCATTTAAAAATGTTATACTTACATTCATTTTATGTATCAAGATATTATTTATTAAAACTATAGAAATAAATGTTCTAATAGTGGATATTTTAGTAGTTACTGAATAGATATCAAAGAATTTTATACCATGTTTCTAAGTAAAATATTTAATAACTAGCTTCAACTTAAATTTTGCAATTGAACCAGGTCTCATTTTGTTTTTAAAAATCCACTTACTATCTATTGGTTTTATACCTTTGGGAAAGTCTACCTATTCTCAAGTGTTATTACTCATGATGAAGTCTAACTCAATTTTTAATAACTTCTTTCTCAAAAATAAGAATCTATGAATTTTATTATCTCATCATAAGGTTTAGGATCTTCTTCTAGCATGTACAGAAAAGCTAGCTCTTTAGACAACATATCAATTTTAGTTGAAAAGGAAGTTATAAAGTCTAGCTCAAATTAGTTTTAGTTTGTTTCATTTTCCTTTTCCTAGGTCCAATTATTCTATAACTAGAAGCATTTACACATATAAGCATAGGAGCAACATTATCCATATATATACAATAATATTTTTCTTGCAAGGGAAGATATTTTTAAAAAATTCAACATCTTTAGATTCAATAATAGTATAATCCACATAAATCTAAATACAGCACTATCATGAACATAACTAATAAAATAACATCTATAGTCTTAGAACCAATATTTTTTTCTTTTAAAATATAATATTCCAACTTTGGCCAAGTACCCCCACATTTTTAAAAAATGATAAGTTTGGAGAGTAACCCTTCCATAACTTATATCCTTTAATATTTTATTTTTTCTTTCAGTTATGTCATTTTTTTAAGTTGAATAAGGTATAATAAGTTGTGCATAATCCCATTTTTTCTCACAAAATTTATCAGTTGTATTATACTCACTACCTCTACTTGATCCAAGTATCATTATTTTACGGTCTAACTAGTTTTCTACCTTTGGCTTATATTTTAAAAATGTTTCTTAATGTAACATCCATACTTTCTCATAATGTACTCAATTGTCTAAAAATACCCTTTAGTAAGAAATGAAGTAGAAATAAGAACCAAAGCGAGAGAAATTAGAAAATTTATAGCAAATGATGAAAATTCTCCTACACTAGGATAACACAAATAAATGTGCAGGAAACCTAAAGCAAATGTTAAAATATATTCTAAGAGATTAGAATACATCAATGATGATTATAAAGTCATAATAAAAAATAAAAATAAAGAGAGAACGAAAAAACCATAAGAAAATCCTGAAAATACCCAAGATGTCTTTAGAAAGTTCTATCTTCCATAAAGGTTAATCTGTTCCTAAAAAAATGGCAAATTACATAAGAATGATTCATGAACAAACCAATAAGTGTTAGAAACATCAGAGGAACAATTTGGGAACATCCTGGAAAATTATGAGAAAAATTACAAAAATGCTCTAAAAGGCTAATAAGGCAAGAAAATATGAAGGAGAAGCCAAGAAATGGGCTCTCCCCCTTGAGCACGAAAATAAGTGTTTGGAAAATGAGGTGGTGACTCACCATATGAGTCATCACTTTATTAATATCATATAAAATAAAAATATTAAATAGAAGAAATAAAATTATCTATGATTAAAGTAAATTAACTTTGATTAATTAAAATTAACCATACTTAAAAAAAGTTAATCTTGATTAGTGACAAATTCAGAATAATTAGCATTACAATAATCCTAAAAGGATAATTATTTACATTTATATTTATTTTAAAAAATGAAAATTACGTACAAATTTACCAAAATGTTCTTATGTGAGAAATTAATTTCCAAATTTCCCTAAAATGATTGAATGGTATCTTAGGCTTTGGATGGATCATTTGCTTCATATTACATCTGCAAAACACTTAGACAAATCCTCTAAACTCTCTTTAAACTTAAACTACTCCTAAAACCCAAAAATTCATACTAAGCTTAAACTTCCAGATTTGAGGTTTAAGTTAAATTAAGACAAATCCACCAAGCCCCACCATCAAAACTAAGAGATATTTTGTGGACCACCAAGGGGGAGGAGGATCAGCCATAAAGACCCACTAAAACCATCATAAAAGTCTTCAACAAGTAGGTTTTTACCATATATTTTTCTAAGTTTTTAATCTTGTATTTATTTTTTGGTTTTCTTCTAGTAGTGGATCCCTCTCTAAGATCTATGGACCCCTTTTGTTTGAACTTGTTAGAGCTCAAAGATTCTCTTGATGGTTACATATAAGCATCACAAAGTTTTTAGTGATTTTTGGAAGTCAATGAGGAGTTTTGATAGTTTAAAATATTCCTAATAACTTTTGGAGCAATTTAATCGGTTAAAATCTATTAAAACTAATTTTTGATGCCTTGGGAAAGATTTGAGAGTTTATTAGAAAAGTTTTAAATTGGTCAAAGTAAGGGATGGATTGATTTTAAAGTAGATCTATTAGATCTACACTGGTTTGCTTTGCAAAATATTTTTTTTAAGATCTTTATGTTAAAAGTTGGAAACTTATTTATATCTCTTCTTAAAAGCTTTAATCATGAAGTTATCCTTGATAAGAGTCCAAATCTGGACTCATATGTTAAAAGTCTTAAAAGACTAAGAAAGTTTATGTAATAGAATCTATAAACTTAAACTTGGATTTCGAGTTAAAAACTACTAAGAGTAAAGGTGGAATTTTGGTTCCCAAAGATAAACAAATAACATAAGACCTTCCATGATCATGACCAAAGATATGGAGTAAGGACAAATCATGAATGGATCTAAGAACATATGATGTACCAAGTGCCAAACTTCATGATACCAAGGTCAAGTAGCAAGAAATTGATAATAGGACCTTTGTTTTAGTCATCTATAACATTCAGACACTTTTCATACAATCAATTAAGGAAACATGAGTTTAAAATTTTGATTAAGGTATAAAGAGGATCCTAATCAAGTATAAGGAAGAAATTATAAATTTGGAAAATACTTGGATATGGTGGAGTGACTATTCGACCATATTGGTTGAAATTGGTGGAAAATATGTTAAAACCTTGCTAGAACTTATGGATAAACCTAAATAAGTTTAAAGTGGTGGGTAGAAATTAATTATGGAGTAGAAGGAAGAAAGAGAAAAATTGAACCTTTAAGAGAAGAAAAATTGAACCATAACACCTTAGGATTAAGGCATGTAAAGTTGGCCACCTAGGTAAGGAATAGACAAGTAGGCTATTTTGGATGTTTAAAGATAACGAAATAAGACATGAGTAGAAAAATTTAAATTCATGAGTAAGGAGACAATCAAGTAGGTTCATTAATGGACCAAACTTAACTAGCCAAGTTATTAGTCAAAAAACATAAAATTTATAACACTTAAACTTGAATTAAGTAAGTTGTGCATGAGACACTCAACATAAGGAACACAAAGAGTAAACAATTGAAAAGGCCATCAGGCCAACTACAGAAGAAATCCTATATAGCATAAACTTACATTAAAAATATTAAGAAGAACTTAATCTTTGAGAAAAAGAAAGGTTGAGAGGTAACTTGGAAGAATGAGTGGAATAAGATCCTATGAGAGATTTATCGTAAATCTTATGAAATATATAAGATGGACAAGCTATTGGAATAAGTTTACATCCTGTCAAAGAAACTAATATCAAACTTAATTAAGAAAGTCTTGATTAGAAGATTAGTTTCTATTTATAAATATCATGCCAACTTATAATATTATTTTATAAGTATACAAAGATTAGTGTGAAGTGTATGGATAACACTCTTAATTATTTAGAGAGTGATGTATTACATGATGTTCATGTATGGATGATGATGTGAAAGTAGTTTGAAGATAAAGACTAAATATGCATGGTATATTGGTTGGATTGGTTGAGCATGCATGTTATCTGGAAGCTTTTAAAAGGAACCTAATTAACTATGGGAGAACTAAATAAAGAACTTATGTGAAAAGTTAATACTACTCTTAATGTACCTTGTGCATATTCAGAAGGCAAAAGGTCATTTTAAGGTGGAGACAAAAGGACACTGCAAAAATCATTCTATTATGAAGCACTAAGTCTTTAATGTTTATAATGGTGACAACCATCAAAGAATGAACTCATGTCATAAGAGTAGAAGGTAGAGTAGCAGAGCCAGTAAAAAAGATATTGTTTAATTAAGTAGTATTGTATGTCTGTGTCTTAGATTATCATTGAGAGAGTGATAGAGAAAATAAAACAATTACATTAAGACATAGATGAAATCATAGTCAAATGAAATCTGTGATGTGATTCCAAAGGTTTATGAGACTTATGCAACTTATATGCTTAATTAGAAACTAGTTCTTCTTGTTTTAAAAGAAATCCACTTTAGTTAAAGTTTTGGAAATATTAAAAATAAACTTGTATGCATGGCATTTGACAAGAAACTAAAGTGGCTGGAATGAAAGTGATGTCACTCATCCTAGGGTAGAATCCTATTGAGAAACCTAGTTTCTCATACCCTTTTCCACCATTTTCTTTCCAAATGCTCCTAATGTTGTTAATGACCGCAGTGGTCTTCATGGAGCTTAGTAATGTTAACTGGACCACAAACGCCCATGGACTGGTCATCATTGCTCAAGCTAATGTGCTGGTTTATTTCTCTTTGGACCACTTTTTCGTATCTGCTGTGATGAGCCTAAATTTCTTGACTACAGAGTTGTCATTCCACTTTAAGCCTTCCATTCCAATGGGGTGTTTCCATCCCCACCTAGCTACTAGGTGCCTCCAACAACACCTGCCAAAGATTCATCCTCATCAGGAGAGAAGATCGACCCACAAACACCATCTCACTACTATAACACCTCGGATGTTGGGTTGTTACAAGGTAGTTCTCCATTCCCCAGGCCATATCCATCCAAAAATTTCAAGAGATGGTAGATGGAACTTTTGTTTTCTTAGATGAAAGCCTATGGTTGGAGCGTTATCACCACCATCCTTGAAGTGTTTGCATAGTTTTGTTTTTGAGGAAGAAGTCAAAGTCAAACCCTATAATGTACAATTTGTAAATAGTTGGAGGATTGTACTTTAATTTACTAGTATGTAGCTTATATCATAATGTATGAATTGTATGCATATAATAGTAGTAACTGTATATATAATTAGGTGTGTAAAGGCGTAGATGCCTTTTCTTACTTAATTTATCTGGATAAAGTATGTATAATTATAGACTGTATAATATTAAGTTTGGCTGACTTCTAGCATGTTTGTATTTGTGATAAGTTGCATTTTTGCTTATTAAAGAAGTATAAAATAGTAAAAGTAACATAGACCATTAATGAATTAGCTGAGAATGAGGACATCTATTTATTTATTTTCCACTACAAGAACTATTCCGACAAGGCTTGCATTTTATATCAAATGTTTTTTTTTATAAAAAATTATCATATTTTCCCTAATAGTTATTTTCTAAAAGTTTTGATCATGAAGTAACAATTTACTAATGGAACCATGTGTACAACTTATATGTAAAAAATAACTTCATTTTTAGGGTGTTACACTTTATTTTCATTTTTTGATCTTAGGAGATTAACTTTCATTTACCTAGAGTAATTATCTACAAAAGTGATATAATACTTTTCTCCTCCTCTACTAATTGTATTCTTAAAGTATGTTAAGTGTGAATGCACTAATTTTAAAAGTTTAGTTTATCTATTAAGTAAATTTGAGTTATTATCTTCATTAATAAGTGGTAACAAGTTCATGTATGTAAGTATTTTCATGGAAGATAGATTAAGAGATCCTAGTCTACCATATCAAATATCAATAGAATAATAATATTAAGAAAAGTATAAATATTATTAATTATCTCAACAATATTTACAACAAACTGGTCATAATTCAAATAATTATTCCCCACAATAAACTTCTCATTATTGGTAATGATTAATTTATAAATTTCTAACATAATTTATAAACTTGTCCAATCAAGTAATTCTCCTAAATATCAATGTTTTCCTTCATCGCACACTCCAACAGTTGCATAGTTTCACATGTAAACTATCTCCATCAATGGGTTCCTCAAATTCTTGAAACAGATCCTTGGTTGTAGAGATGTATCTAGTTTCTCTCATGTTAAGGATCCATTCAGTTATGTTGTTCACCTTCGAACACTATTGCAGTAATGACTTCTTTATCTAGAACAAGTTATCTTGTGATTTTGATTGTTGTTCATCACCTTTGGTTTTGGTGTTTCTCATAAACATAACATAATAATACCTTTTTCTAAACTTTAGCATGTTACCTTTCTTTTGACTTGCCACTTATTCTGCATAGGTTTCTTTCAATTCTAAAACCTGTTTCTATAAGAACCACCGTCTAACTCCACTAACTTAGCATTTGAAATGCTTTGAGACAAATTGATACTGTCGCAACCGTAATTCCGACGAGACGACGAACTCGCTAAAATTTTGAAAATGTGGATTGTTTTGAATTAATGTGGAGTCGCCACCAAATTTTTATTTGAGGGAAAAAAGATTTGGAAAAACCCTAACTTGAAGATGAGATTCTAAGTTCGGGAGTCGGTTACGAGTGGGGAAGGTGTTAGGCACCCCACTCGCCCGTTCCGAAGAACGGCACCCTTAAACCGAGTGTGTGATTCTGAAAATAGTTTGATCCCTTTTATTAGAGTAAAAATAAATACTTGATGGAGGTTAGCCTGACAGGACTTGATCCTGCTCCTACGTATTCCCTGGTGCAATGGGAAACTCAAGGCTTACGTAGTTCTGGTGCATGAAGGCTTGACCTTCAAAAGAACTTGAAAAGATTATTTGGTTTGTGAAGGCTTGACCTTCAGAAAAAAAACTTAAGGAAAGATTATCTTAAAAATCTTATTTTTTGAGAAAATGTTTGAAGAGTTTGCTATTCGAAAAGAAATTTTATTTTTGGGAGGGATTTTTGGCCCACTCATGCACAAGGCTCGAGGCGGCTAAGGCAAAGACACGGACTGCGAACCACTAAATGTTGAACAGCAGGTAAACCGCCAGTTCCCCATTTAGAGCCCATTGCGTGAGGCATAAAATCCCAAAACAATTAGGAAAAGATATATATTTGTTTTAATTTGGAAAGGACTTCAAGTCCACTCATGCACAAGGTCCGAGGCGGCTAAGGCAGCACAAGGACCTATACGAACTACTAAATGTTGAACAGCAGGTAAACCGCCAGTTCCCCATTTGGAGCCCATCGCGTGAGACTCGAAGATCCTAAAATACTTGAAAAAAAGATTTTTAAATTTTGGGAAAAAGATATATTTTGTAGAAGGCAACAATCTTTGAATGACAGAAAGTTTGAACAGAATATAAGATTCTTCATTTTTTTATTTTTTGGAGGCAATTAGGAATTTGAAGTGTTTTGTAATTTATTTTGGAATATTTCAATTTTTTCAAATCTTTATTGCTTTTATTTTTTTCTATATTTTATAAATTTTCTATTTTTGTATGTTTATTAATATTTATGGATTTTTCTGAATTTTTTATTAATTATCTTAATTTTCTAGGAATTTTTTTATTAATTTCTGTATTTTTAGAAATTTTTATTAATTTCTATTTTCTGTAATTTTTATTGATTTTTCTTAATTTCTGTAATTTTTTATTAATTTTTCTTAATTTCTGTGATCTTTTATTAATTCTGGATTTTCTGTAATTTTTTATTAATTCTGGATTTTCTGTAATTTTTTATTAAATTTTCTGGAATTTTCATTAATTTCCTAAATTTTCTATATTTTTATTTATTTTTCTGAATTTCTGTAAATTTTTATTAATTTTCTAGAATTTTTTGTTAATTTTTATTAGTTTTCTGAATTTCTGTAAATTTTTATTAATTTTCTAGAATTTTTTGTTAATTTTTGAATTTTGGAATTTTTATTTTAGTATTTTGGAATTTTTATGTTTAGTTTTCCTATCTTCTAAAAATTTTTAATTAAATTAACTTGTTTTTTATTCTAGAAGATTTTTATTAGTTAGTTTTTTTTGGGTGTTTTTTTATTTATTAAGTGCTTCTGGAGGATAAGGGGGAAATGGAAGAATTCCTAGGGGTAGTAGGGTAATTACTGCGGCAGGGGCAGAGTGGGCATTTTGTGGAAAGGCCAAGGGTATAGGGGTCATTCCTGGGGACAATATCTAATTATAGAAAAAGAAGGGAAACGCTCCTAGCAGGGTTCGAAGGGGAGGTAGCGAAATTGTGAACTCCCCCTCTTACCACGAGGCCCATTAGGATTTTCAGGCTTATCTCATGAGAAGCCTATTTTGTATGAATGCGTATGACACCTCTCCTTTTTTTTTTTTAGGCTTGTCTGCGGACCCTATACTTACTTTTAACTCATTTCAGACCTTGCATGTGATCCTCTCTACGTAGCTACGCTCACCATGCATCTCCCTTCTTAGGGGATCCAGCACTTGGGGTTCAAAGAAGGCGTACCTTTGCTCGCGGATGCAGGTGGGGGTTAAATCTATCAGGCAGGAGGAGCTAAGACCATTGACATTGAAGGAGAAACAAGGTATTTTATCTCATGATCGATGGTGTACTTAGCTCGGAGGCGTTGACTGCTTGAAAACCTCGCCATGCTTGAAGAAAAACCTATCTGGTTTCTGAAGAGATTTTCTGGCTTTGCACCAAAACAATGATCTCGGAAGTTCATTTATCATCTCTCCCTAAGATCCTACACTGTGGGAGGAACACAGATCTATCTGTAACTTAAGAATTATGCATAGCCAACCAAGCTAGGTGCTTTCGAGTGGCATGGTCCTAACCTGATACGATACTAAGGTCCAGGGGACACTCACACTATGCCTAGGGTTCCACCCACTAAATTCTCGAGAAGTACATAAGCTACATGGGGTCAAGACCATACAATAACATCCATCTTCTTGGTTGACGATACCCATGCATGACTGTGAGTAGTATTTATACCTCCTAAAGGGTGGTGCAATGATTTGTAGCAAACATTTATCGGTGGCCATGGGAGATTACTTATAACCTCTTTGTCGGACTCAACCATAGTAGGGTTTCTAGGACTTATAGATGGCCCTCATATGCTGATGCAAGGCGTATCCATCGTTTGTCATGGTTAGCCAAGTTAAAGGCTAGCCAGCATGGGAGATGATACAGTTCTCGTGGTTGACACTTCAGGGTGCTGACTCGCTTTGAGAATCATGGTCGAGTGGGGACGCACTTTTTCAGAGTAAGCTTCATTATCCAGAGAATACCCATGGACAATTGCCAGAGAATACCCCTGCGAGTGGACGTGGGGAGTCAGATTTGAGCTTCATAATCAGCTCTGGCTTAGGCTCATATGTGCTTCAAGGCCGGTTCATTCGTTACGAAACAAGCTCGAAGGATGGTCTACAGTTGATTCTATATGGCCAGGGTGAGACTTCAGGGATCCACTGAGGTAATCCCGCTCTTCCTTAGGATTGGGTGACTGACATTGCGTGGCTTGGTTATGAGAAAGAAACTCTATATTAGATATCGAACCCAACCTTGAGATGGAAACCCACAACAGTCACTACAACTAAAACACCAACGAGTTGCCTTTGCCAAGGTAATGCATGATCAATGAGATTTCAAGGGCTCAAAGGACCAAGTAACAACTATGGTTGATCAGGCCATGAATCAAGGGTTATATGTAGAACTTTTGGCGAATCGGCTTGACATAATTATAACATAACATTAGCCTTGACTAACGAATAACAGAGGAGATAAACATTTTGCTAGGTACGTACCATTTCCATGGGGCAGCTCATCATTCAACAATATTCTTCTATCCCTATCCGAATTAGGCATACGCAGAGCTAAAGCTAAGGGCTCTTGGCAATTCTTATGATGATACCACTCCTAAATGCGTGAAAATATGGCGAGTATGTCATGAAGATTAAGGCTTATTTTCGATTTTACCAACCAGTTCTGCGCGTTCTACACGAAACTTCTAAAATCAAAATGGAGCAACATTCAAACACCATCCATGCACATATTAATCTCATCCATTCATTCATGCAGTGTCGAATAACAGGGATTCTTGTTTCGACTGGTAACTCATAGATCATATACGAACTAAACTTGATCAAGAAATTTGAATTCTCATGCAAGAATAGAGGGGGATAGCTTCTTCAACATGCCATATCAAGAACCGAAACCCAAACAATTTAGTGTATGCATATTATACTAACGGTTTCCTGAAAATTCGGTCACGTTCCGGCACTGATTCCAAATGCTTGAATTCTAGAGAATCTTCGCGCTCCAGGGAAATCAACTCGTCTTTGCTCAGAAAAAAGAAATGCCCCCCGACTTCTCCCCTGACCTGCGTCTTTTATAGACCCCTTAGAAAAACTCTTTCCTTATGTCCTGGATTGTAAATTTCAGGGCCTTTTTTAGTTTTTTTTTTGTTTTGTTTTTTTTTCAATTTTTATGTAATTTCCTGTTTTCCTAAAGAATTTTAGAAATTAATCTTCTAAACTTTTTGATTTCCAGAATTTTATTATTTGATTTTTCAAAATTTTAATTTTTAGTTTAATTAATTTTACAAATTTTTATTATTTCTTATTTTTACATTTTTTATTTCAGATTTATTATTTTACATGTATTTTTATTTGGTTATTTAAGTTAAATCTTTTTTATTTTGATTTAAGTCTAAAATTTAGGAATTGATTTCGCTTTTTTCTTTTTCAAAAAAAACTTTTATTGTTTGTTGTCTGTTTTCTGTTTTCTGTTTTCTGTTTCTGTTTTATGTTTGTCTGTTTTCAGATTAATTAACCCATTTATTTTGTTTCTTCTTTTTCTATGGAAATCTTGGGGTTTTTAATTGAGACTTATCTATCGATCGACTTGTAGTAGACCTCGGACATAAATAGGTGTTTACAGTTTGCCCCTCTTTACTCATTTTCTTATCAGATAATACGAGAAATATTTTTTTGTATTATGATGGTAAGAAATGGGTAAAGACGTAAACAAATTATGTCCGAGGCGAACGCTGCGATAATCTCAGAATCACCATGTCCCTACGGTTACAGGGCTTATGTGTGAGTGTTGTGATATTGCAATTATAAGAAGCTAAAGTATGGGGCCTGACAACATAGGCCTGAAAGCAGTAAATCTAAGCTACATGGCGGCCTGACAACATAGGCCTGAAACGCAAGAATCTAATCTCCGGCACTGACAACACAGCTCTGAAGGCGGTAAATCTAATCTTGCGCCTGACAACATAGGCCTAAAAAGCAATAAATCTAAACTAGGCTACCGACAACATAGGCCTAAAGCGAGTAAATCTAAACTATACAATACCGACAACATAAGCCTAAAAAAGCAAGTAAATCTAAACTACGGCCCGACAACATAGGCCTAAAAAGCAGTAAATCTAAACTACGGCGGCCTGACAACATAGGCCTAAAAAGCAGGAAAGTCTACACTACGGCGGCCTGACAACATAGGCCTAAAAGCAGTAAATCTAAACTAGGGCGGCCTGACAACATAGGCCTAAAAAGCAGTAAATCTAAACTAGGGCGTCCTGTCAACATAGGCCTAAAAACGACAAATCTAAACTAGGCCCCGACAACATAGGCCTAAAAAGCGGAAAGTCTACACTACGGCGGCTCGACAATATAGGCCTAAAGCGAAAGAATCTAAACTAGGGCTTCGACAACATAGGCCTAAAAGCGTAAATCTAAACTAGGGCGGACTGTCAACATAAGGCCTAAAAGCGCAATCTGAACTAGGGCGACCTGACAACATAGGCCTAAAAAAAGCGATAAATCTAAACTAGGGCGGCTCGACAACATAGGCCTAAAAAGCGATAAAGTCTACACTATCGCGGCCCGACAACATAGGCCTAAAAGCAAGTAAATCTAAACTAGGGCGGCCTGACAACATAGGCCTAAAAAGCCGTAAATCTAAACTAGGCGGCTGTCAACATAGGCCTAAACGTTGTAAATCTAAACTAGGCGACGACAACATAGGCCTAAAAAGCAGTAAATCTAAACTAGGGCGGCCCGACAACATAGGCCTAAAAAGCAGTAAATCTAAATTCTGACCGACAACATAGGCCAAAAAGCGAGAAATCTAAACTAGGGCGGCTCGACAACATAGGCCTAAAGCGAAAGCTAAACTACGGGCTACTCGACAACATAGGCCTAAAAAGCGATGAATCTAATCTAGGGCTACTTGACATAGGCCTAAAAAAGCGAGGAAAGCTAAAGATGCGATGCTTTAGCACGACAACATAGGCCAGTGAAGCGGAAAGTAAAGATCGATGCTTTAGCGACAACATAGGCCAGTGAACAAGAAAGTAAAAAAGATCGATGCTTTAGCCACGACAACATAGCGGTGAGCAAGATGCAAAATGTGATCTTATGGCACGACAACATAGGCCAGTGAGCAAGAAAGATGTGATGCTTTAGCCTGACAACATAAGCCAGTGAGCAAGATGCAAATGTGATGCTATGGCCTGACAACATAGGCCAGTGAGCAAGAAAGTAAAGATGCGATGCTTTAGCCTGACAACATAGGCCAGTGAGCAAGAAAGATGTGATGCTTTAGCCTGACAACATAGGCCAGTGAGCGAAGATGCAGATGTAATGCTATGGCCTGACAACATAGGCCAGTGAGCGAAGATGCAGATGTAATGCTATGGCCTGACAACATAGGCCAGTGAGCGAAGATGTAGAAATGCAATGTTTTCCATTTGCAGGTTTGGACAGAGAGAAACCTCATGATTTTGTTTGCGGACTCTAACTCCCCGGTTTTCTTCTAGCACCGATCGGATCCTTCAGAGTGAGCTGGATTCTATGCATCCTTTGTTTCTTTGATTATTTTGGGAGGCACATCATTTGCATATTATTTGCTTTAGTAAGATATTTGGGTCAAAAGAGCTTGTCATTAAGAAAATTTCGACATAACTTTTACTTTGGTATAGTGTTAGTAACCAGCAATTGTCATTAAAAATGAAACATTACATTCTGCATATACATTTGACAGGAAAAAATATAGTTGCATGTGATAGGGGGTTAACAAGATAGTCGAAGGACGTAGGGTGTTTTTGTAGCAATGCGTTTGGTGAAATAGTTTTGGTTGGCGGTGATGCCTTCGAGATGATTAGTGCTAGTATTGTATTTTGGCGATCTCTTCGTGCATTGCTATCCCAGCTTCTGAAGAGCCAAAATTTTGCCCGATTTATCCGGCTTGCCTCGACCTAGGTCTTGAACCTTTCTCTAGAACCATGGAGATCTGTCCATTTCTGCCCCAGCATGAATTTGCCCCAGTATAGATGGAGACTGCCTATTACCCCTTTTTGCCCTCTCTAATCAGAAGGAATGAATTTTGTTTTGTCGATGCCGTTTTTGTTTAAACCACCTTTTCAGGTTTTCAGTTTAAAATGCTCCTTACCTGGACTGCCCTAACTTTTGCCTAGGTCTTTTTGACGATCGACCTAGCGGGCTTTTCTTTCTTCTCTTTTTTTACTATATTGCCCTAACTTTTGCCTAGGTCTTTTTGATGGTTGACCTAGCGGGCTTTTCTTTGCATTGCCCTAACTTTTGCCTAGGTCTTTTTGATGGTTGACCTAGCGGGCTTTTCTTTCTTGTATCGCCCTAACTTTTGCCTAGGTCTTTTGGATGGTTGACCTAGCGGGCTTTTCTTTCTTTTTTTTCAAGCGTAGTACTTTTTGACGGCATCCGAATTGACAGGGTTAGACAAATCTTTCCCATCCATGTCGGCCAGAATCAAGGCGCCTCCGGAGAAAGCCTTCTTAACTACATAAGGTCCATGGTAATTAGGAGACCATTTCCCTTGTAGTGCTTTTTGCATAGGCAATAGCTTTTTGATCACCAAATCTCCTTCTTGAAACTCCCGAGGATTGATCTTTTTATCGAATGCTCTCTTCATTCGTCTTTGGTACAATTGGCCATGGCATACTGCTGTCAACCTCTTCTCTTCCAATTAGGTTTAGGCAGTCCATCCGGGAACTGAGACCCCGTTGGCTTCTTCCAATTTAGCATCCATCGGGACTCTCAATGAGGGAATCTCGAGCCTCGATTGGGATCGGCCTCATCCCATATACTAATGAGAATGGCGTTGCTCCGATGTAGATGTGCGGACGGAAGTCCGATATGCGTGCAATGCATATGGGAGCATTTCATGCCATTCTCGTATGAGAGAACCATCTTGAATTATCTTCTTGATGTTCTTGTTGGCAAAGCCGACCGCTCCATTCATCTTGGTCGATATGGGGATGAGTTGTGATGTTGGATCTTGGTGGTCACATAATTCCGACATCATCTTATTGTTAAGATTTAGGCCATTATGCAATGATGAGCTTGTTGGGTAATCCATATCGCTCGGATCAACTCTCTTTTCTGAATCGACCACCCATTCGAGTCACACTAGCATATGAGGCAGCCTGGAAACCCATTTGTGAAATAGTCGATGGCGACTAATATGAAACGGTGTCCATTGGATGCCCTGGGCTATCGGGCCAATGACATCTATTCCCCACATGGCTAACTACCATGGCGATAACACATTCAATGATGTTGACGGTGCATGGATATTGTCTGCGTATACCTGACACTTGTGGCAGGTTTTGACGTGTTTACTGTGATCGGCTTCCATGGTCAACCAATATCGACCCTAGGTTTTTCTTGCCATGGCATGTCCATTGGCATGGGTACCAAAAGATCCTTCATGCACTTCTTTAGAATTTTATCGAAACTCAGTTGCGTCTGCATCCTGGAGTTTCATATCGTAATTTCTCTTGTATAGGACTTCTCCATTGAGGAAGAAACCCGACCCCAACCTTCGTAAAGTCCTCTTGTCGTTTCGAGATGTATCGGCGGGGTATTCTTTGTTCCTCAGAAGCTGCCGGATGTCATGATACCATGGTTTTCCGTTTGGTTCCACCTCCTTGTTTGTGAGAATGCCGGTGCGGAACGATCTTTGGATGTGAATGAGAGGCATATCTTCTTGTCAATTTCAAACATAGAGGACAAGGTGGCTAAGGCGTCGGCTAGTTGATTATCTTCCCGCGGTATATGCGAGAAAGTGATCTCTCAAAGTATTCTAGCAATTCTTGAGAGCAGGCTTGAGTACGGCACTAGCTTTGCGCCTTTGGTCTCCATTCTCCACGAGCCTGGTGGATAACGAAAGGCGATCACCAAAGACCTCTAGGCGTTTTACTTTAGCTTCGATTGCGGCTTGAATCCCTAAGATACAAGCTTCATATTCTGCACATATTATTTGTGCAATCAAAGGCTAGTCGGGCGGTGATAGGTATATCTTTTGTCTTTCCAGGGAAATCGGTATAACTCTATCACAAGTGGCCCATCATATTCGACGACCACAATCAAATAACATTGTCCATTTCTCTCCATCTATCTTTCCTTCTTCACCAAAGATCGTCATCGGATCTTCATCAGGAAATTCCGGCTGCATGGCACGATAGTCTTCGGTTTTGGGCTAAATATTAAGTGCTTGCCTTTGTGATTTAACGTCACATACGCGGGATATCATATTCGATAGCACCATTTGCCATTTGGCAATCAATCCGACAATGGAGCTTCTCAAATATGTACTTGATCGGATCCATCACGGATATCAACCATGTGGTGTGACTTAGCATATATCGTCTTGGCGGTGTGCCGCCCATGCGAGCGCGACAAGTTCGTTCTAAGAGAATATCTAGCTTCTAAACTTGTGAACTTCTTGCTCGGGTAGTATATTGCACACTCCTTTCTCCGGATTCGTCGTGTTGACCAGGAGCACACAACCCATAGACTGGTTATTCTTGTTAGATATAAGATCGGGGTCTCCACGGCAAGCGGTACCAAGACGGTGGGTTTGTAAGTATGATTTGATCTTTTCAAAAGCTTCTTGGCAATCCTCGTCCCAACTTATGGGTTGATTTTTGTGCAATAGCTTAAAGATCGGCTCACATGTTGTCCCAGCGAAAAATGAACCAGAGATATAGTTAGTCTTCCTAGGAACCCTCGGATCTCTTTTCTGTTCTTGGTGGCATGTCTATAATTGCCGGACTTTGTCGGGATCAACTTCAATGCCTTTCTCACTAACAATAAAACCTAGCGAGCTTTCTGACGACCCCAAAGGTGCATTTAGCCGGGTTCAACCGCAGCTTGAATTTTCTGAGCCTCTCAAACAACTTTTTCAGATCTATGAGATGGTGCGTCTTGGTCAAGGTTGCAATCATGTCATCTACGTGAACTTCTATCTCCTTGTGAATCATGTCATGGAGCAGTGTTACCATGGCCCTTTGATAGGTTGCCCCGGCATTTTTTTAGTCGAAGGGGGCATGACTTTGTAACAAAAGTTCCCTGAAGGCCGTAATAAAGGTGGTCTTTTCTCGGTCATCTTCAACCATCTTAATCAGGTTCCCCGATTGCTTTGAGGCGTTCGTCCATGAATGAAAAATAGGAGAATTGTGCGGTGTTATCGACAGCACATCGATGTGAGGTAGTGGGAAGTCATCCTTGGGTGGCTCGATTGAGATCCACTGTAGTCCACGCACATCGGACCTTGCCATCTTTCTTGGGGACCGGTACTATGTTGGCGACCCACTCGGGTAATTTGCAACGAAAAAGCGGCGTCAAAGCTAGCCCTTACTTCCTCCGGATTTTCGAGGGACATTTCCGGTTTCATCCTTCTTAACTTTTGTTTGACCGGTGCGTATCCAGCTTTCATAGGCAGCTTGTGCTCAACTATAGAAGTATCTAGGCCTGGCATGTCTTGATAAGACCAAGCGAAGATATCACTATAGTCCTATAAAAGTGAGATCAACCGCTCACGATTGTCTCCGGCGACAAGCGTGCCTATCTTGACTTCTTTTTTATGTTCTTCGGTCCCCAAATTGATTAAATCCACAGGTTCCTGATGAGGTTCAATTGCTTTAGATTCACGTTCCACCAATCTCAACATCTCGTCAGTGGGTTCGCATTCGAATTCTGCCTCTTCATTGACCAGGTCGTCAACACAGTCGAAATCGCCTAATACAATACTAGCATTATCGTCACGAGGCGTTTTCGGATCGGATCTGCGTGTTGGGTACGAGAAGAAAGGAATAAGATATATATATTTGACAGGAGGA
This sequence comes from Canavalia ensiformis, assembly GCA_026541065.1. Lineage (NCBI taxonomy): Eukaryota > Viridiplantae > Streptophyta > Magnoliopsida > Fabales > Fabaceae > Canavalia > Canavalia ensiformis. The sequence goes on from JAMKYM010000586.1 coordinate 161,732, forward strand.
AATATATTGAGGGGTAGAAGAGAGTATTTTTGGATAATGCAACTGTATTTATTACTTGTCAAAAATATGTACAAAATGTTTATGTATGAAATTTTGTTGTGACAATTACAGAATTACATTTGAACTGAACCAAAAGTGAGAGGTAGATCGAAAATTTCCCAATTAGTCGAGTTCTTTTCCGGGAGGACGGAGCATCACAAAATCTTCAAGAGTCGACGTCCTTCCTTGTCTATGATTTGCGATCATGCTTGAGTTTTTGGCCCACTTCGGAAACTTTGTGATATGTGCACGAGAGGACCTTGTTATAACGGGGTCTTACTGCCTTATCTCTTCGGTTGGTTGATATCCCAGCCCATATCGAAAATCAATTCTTTCTGTTGGCAAAGGCGAGATAAGCCGCCCTTATTTTGCCCCGGTTGCCGCCTGTTGGAACCTGTTCTTTAGCATCACTCGGGCCATCATCATCAAAGCCTTGGGGGGCCGCTTATGATCAACCACTTCTCCTTCCTTTATAGTGGTAACATTGGCAATTTCCAAGGCTTGGAATTGAGTCTCGAGCCTCTTCTGCCTCGATATATGGAGGATTGGTGGGTTGCGACCAAATAGTCCTCTTCCGCCGACACGATAATTAATCTGTCGTCTATGATGAACTTCAACTTGATGCAAAGTTGAAGGGCGCTTCAAGCGGAATGAATCCAAGGCCTAGTAGGTTGTAAGAAGTGGCTGAATATCCATTACTTGGAAAGTTATGTCGAAGGTGGTAGGGCGATTTAGGTAGCAAGTCTATTTCGCCGATAACTTCCCGTCTAGACCCATCGAATGCTCTTACTACCGTGGAGCTAGGCCTCGCTATGGATCCCGCCGTGCGGCGGTTTGGAAAAAGTCGGTTGAGGGCATTACGTTCAAGGAAGAGCCATTGTCTATCAAGACTACGGCTAGGATGTGATCCATGCATTTGACCGATATATGTAATGCCCTGTTGTGTCTTGCCCCTTCCTCAGGGATTTCACGGTCGGCAAAAGTTATGAAGTTATTGGCGGTCGGGTTGTTGGGTTCCTGAAATTTGTCCCTTTGAGATGTTGTGGACTACATGAGCCTCATTTAGGATCTTCGGTAGCACCTTCGATGGGGCTCGGGAATTCATCATGAGGGCCAACGGTGAGATTTTTGCGGGTATACGATTGGTGCTCAATCACAGCGTACTCGCTGTCTTATTATTTTAGGGAATTCGCGAGGGCATAACTCGCCGGACGGCCTGCAACTCTTTTCCATTTCCTTGGCGGCGGTTCGGGCTCCATTCGGCTGACCCTCCTTTTCTTGAATGGCCGGTTGTTTTCTCATATTTTCAGCAGGAGCGTAGATGCGACCACTCCTAGTTACTCCTCCTATTCCGGCTATGTTGGTTATGTTAGGTGAAGAGCTCTCCAACATATCCTTTTCACCTTTCCCTCCTAAAATTTTTACATCATACCTCCAGGCACCTCCTTATTCTTGTAATCTTTGGAAGGGTCTGGTATTTTTATTATAACAGGTCTCATCCCGTTGGGTGTCGGCGAGACCCGACTCGGTGTATCGGATAACCAAGGAGGGCTTAGGATGCCCAGGAAGGATTCATTGACCATGTCCACTTCTCCTCAATTTCAATGCAATTTATTGAGGTCGGCTCCCTCATGTGGTTTGGCGGTGGGTTGCTCCACACTAGGAGCATCTTTTTCAAAGTTGAGCCATTTAGCATTTATCAACTTCTGGACCCTATGTTTGGGGCGGACAGTTTTCAGTAGAATGCCACTTGTTCCTAAACATGGTAATCGCACTTGGCTTCTGGATTATACCATTTTGGATATGGGGGTTCCAATGGCTTCATAGGAACTAGTGCAACCAAGGAATTTTGAATCAAACGGGGCAGCAGCTCCGAATAACTCATCGGAATTGGGTCGAATTGCACTACTTTCCTCGGGTTATTGTTGGTTTTCGGTTAAGGTGGGTTAGTATGAGGGAAGGTTTGAGGTGATGGAACCGTGATGGTGGTGTTTGGATGGTATTGAGTGGGTGGATTATAGGACGGTTGGTGAGCAGGTTGGGCGGAGGCTACCATATGTGAGTGTGTGGGATATTGTGATTGGTAGGGTGTTTGGTAGTTAGGTGGGGTTGTGGTTGACTGATATATGGGCTGTGCGGAAGTTGGTCGGTTTGGATCTGGGGAAACATGGTGGGCCTCAGCCTCCTTTTTCTTCCATGTATTATTTGTCGGCTTTTTCATGCTCATGTTGCCGACGGCATTGTGTATAATTTTTCCTCGGCGTAGACCACTTTCTACGCGTTCTCCTACTAGTACCATATCTGCGAAGTTAATAGAGACACCGCCTACCATCTTGTCATAGTAGGGTGCAGGGAGCGTCTCCATGAAGGTGCTGATCATCTCTCGCTCCAGCAGAGGCGGTTGGACTTGAGCGGCTAACTCCTCTCCCAGTTGGCGTATTCTTTGAAGGACTCGTTTTCTTTCTTGACCATATTTTGTGGTGGAGTCCTATCAGTGCCATTTCGATGTTGTATTTGTATTGCCTTAGGAAGGCATCACTAAATCCTTCCACGAGCGGATATAGGACCTCGAGAAGGCTGGGCCTTACCGGTGCCATTTTGCTCGTCAAACTGTCTTGGAAATAGTGAATGAGCAGCTTATCATCGTGTGAATGAGAGGCCATTTTTCTACAATACATCGTTAGATGGCTTCTTGGACACCCAACCCCTCGGTATTTTTCAAATTCCGGAATCTTGAATTTCGGAGGTATGATGACATCCGGTACGAGGCAGAGTTCAGAAGCCTCAACTATTCCATATCCGCCTCCTTCGATAGCCCTAACCCTCTCTTCTAGGTGCGTCCATCTCCCCCCAAGGAGGGCTTCTTGGTCCGCCATTCTTGGCCATGGCTCATTTAGAGGTCGGCTGGCATGAGGGGGTAAAGCATAAGATTCCCTGGGTCTCGCAGCATGACCGTAGGGATGGTTAGTGTGGAGTTTATTGGATGAACAGCGGCGCTGAGAAGTATGTAGGATCTTCCGTGGCGGTCGTGTTCATGTGGGCGTAGTCAGGGTGGATATTATATGGATATGTGGTTGATGGGTTAATATGATGGGGGTAAGATGGGTTTGTGTGTGTAGTAAAAGCAGAAGAAGTGTTTGTGTTATAAGGGTAGGGATGCATGTTTGTGTAAGCTGGGTGTGAGTGTGGTTAGTAGCCAGCTGCATTAGCGGGAGGCAGGTAAGTTGGTGGATTAGTATGAGGGTTGTGAATGTTAAGGTTCGGGTGCGGAGGTCCGGCAGGAAAGTTTGGGTGAGGCTGATGGGAGGTAAGGTTTGTATGGAGTGGTATCGCATTATGGTTTCATGACCAAGATTTCTTGAGACCCGGTAGGAGGTTCAAAACCAGGTGGTAGGCCATACGCCGGTCTTGTTCGGTGACGGTCAGAAGAGGCATAGATGTATTGCTGCCCCAGGGTGCCTCGATTTTCAACGGGTCCACGTGCCTTTCTCAAGTAGCTTCATGAGCTTAGCTACTTGGTCTTTTAATTCCGCGACCTCGCTACGGAGCTCCTCGTTCTGTGTTTCCAGCTCACTCATGATTTTGGTCTTTGATCTGGTGCTATATGAATGCCGGGGGAGTCGTAAGTCCGCTATTTTGTCGCCTATTAAAAGTTAAAATCATTAATTAATAAATATGAAAAGAATTTAACTATGTGGTGGATGCGGGGGGACCAGAATTCGACTAAGTGCTAATCGTGTGCATCTTTCGTGCTTTGAGCGTGAAATGGAAATTAATGTGGAATTGCAGCGAAGAGCCCATTTTATTCAAAATAGATGATGTCTATTTTACATTTCTTTCGTCTTGCTTGGCCAGTACAATATATTTTTTCATTCTTAAGACTAAGTCTTTACAGGTTTAAATGAAAAATCTACTTCAGGCGGGGTGTGGAGTGGATGCAGAGAAGATTCCGCCTTTTTGAGTGATTGCGGTAACTCTTCTATGGCCGTATTTGCTAGGCAGGCCAATCTTTGAAAGCATCTGATCCAGTGTTCAGTCGTATCTTTATACCATCCGCTTTCCTTTTGTATGTCCTTTATGCCCTTTTGCTGCATCCTTATGATCTCGAGGACCTTCCATTTTTCCTCATTCACCTCATCCTGCCAGGCTATGAGTAGGCTTTCGATTTGCTGTTTCATGTCCTCTATCTTTTGCAGTAATTCATTCCTCTCCTTTGTCATATTGTCTGCCTCTGCTTGGGCTTTCCTTTTTGCAGCTAGGATCTGATTTTTCTCTTCTCGGCTGTTGCGGACTTTGGCCCTTATTTGCTCCAGGCATTCCTTAGCAGGCATTCTCTTGGAGTGCGGCGTCACTTTCTGTGCTCTCATGCCGAGCTCTTTGTTGGCCGCTTGCAAATTCATGTGCAGCAGAAAGCACGCTCTCGTTCCCCTTTTACGCACAGATCTCGGATAGAAGCTAGAGCTTTATTCATTCGTCTTCTCTTCGCAGCCTTGTATTTCTCTTGTCGTTCTTTCAGCGGTTCTTCCTCCCGGTGAGCGTTTCTCTTGGTCATAGCCTCTAGTTTCTCTCTCGGGCTTTTGACAATCTCGTCTTCAAACAACACGGGTCTTGTTTGACTCTCAGGATGGAGGAGGCAGTGGTTTGAATGGCAATTTGATGTGTTGCACCCTTTGTCTCTAACCCTTTGCCTGTATTCTTCCTTGCTTGTGACCTTGACTTCGTACTCCAGCTCCTTTATTTCGGGTGACCCTCCCACGCCTCTCGGACTTTACGGAGGCTCTCGGCAAAGTCTCCTTCATACTTCAAGTAGAAAGGAGTCGAGCGGTTCATCAAATGGGGGTGCTTTAATAGGGTAGAGCCAGGTTGTCCTGCCCCGATATCGGGTTATAGCGATACAACCTCTAGCTCCCATAGAGAGGTACATGTTGAGAACCCACCACGGTGGTAGATGACCTGGAGTTCTACATTTGCCATGAAGGTTGCCATCCTAACTTGGTCTTCGGTGTTGTGGCGAAATGGGAAGACCATTCGAGGTTGCTCATCTGTGTTGGTGGTAGTTTAAGAAGTCTGTATGGATGTGGTGTCTTCGTGTCTCTCTTAAAGATATGAGCGGTGATCCATACGAACAACACGGGTAGGCATGGAGATCCAATCTTGTTCTCTTCTTCTCATGGCCAGAAGTTCAGCGTGCAATAGACATCGCAGCAGGACCGTCACGGGATTCTCTGCTCTATCTCTTTTGGCTAGGAAGATATCGTAGCTCGAGGGTCACGAAGTACGTCTATGTGAGGAAAGTACGAGCCCGTAGATGGTAAGGGCTAACACATCCATGTATATGGCCACGAGTGGTTATTGTCGGCCAAGTGTTGCATATACTTTTCTAGAAATTCTCCTAGTGAACCCCTTGACTTGGCCCTTTGTGCGATAAGCCAAAGCGTTCCCATTTGATCTGAGGTCTGAGCTTTGTACGTGTGAGTCTGAGGAATGATGTTCTAGGTATTGATATCTGACCTGGTTCCCTCTAATGGCGAGATCTAAATCACTCAGAACTCTTCTAGAGTGGTGGTGGTGAAAGTGCGGAAACGTGAAACACGGAGCGGATCATAATATTGCACCATGGCGATGAGGGCTCCTTCTTGCACTTGGACCTTTAAAAGCCTCGGTATGTTGCCATACCTTTTGGTGACGGCCATTTCTTGGACACGATAATTTGTTTCGAATATCTCTAATAGTGGCCAAGTCTGCTACTTTGACTTCGATCGTCTCTTCTTCTTCAATTTGTTCGATTCCACATTAATTTCCATTTCACCTTCTTTTACGATAGTCACTAAGAATCTGGTCCCTCAAAAGAAAAGATACAACAAATATGTTAGACTCTAAGTGAATGATGTTAATGCATGGTATGAAGACAATAGATATGGTTACTCTTATTATCCTCCCTCCCTCTTTTCCTTTGGTTATTTTTCTTTTTTATTCCTCGTTTCGATTTCCCTTTTTTGGAAAGGTTTTCTCTCACTTTTTTTTTTTGGTCTACTTTTCTTTCTCTCTTTTTGTCCATTTTTCTTTCTTTTCTTCTCTCTCCTCTTTCTCTCTTTTTGTCCATTTTTCTTTCTCTCTCCTCTTTCTCTCTTTTTGTCCATTTTTCTTTTTAAATTTAGAGTTCTACATTGCATGAGGTAAATAAAATCTTACAGGCGCGTCGTGTGTAAATGGGCGTGCCCTCCTGTGTCTTAGAGAGGTGACCTGTCCTATGGATCTAGGGTATTTAATGCATGGACCTTTCCAAGGTAGGTTGTAATCCTAGGGTATAAAGGTCACTAGAGCCAAGTTCCAGTCCATAATGCTTGCCACAACAGTAGAAGTAGCCACTAGTTGCGGGCATTACGAATAGGATTTTACTCTAGCCGAGATTTTCATGATAGCCATACAAGACGTAAGTTCCGACATGACACCACTAGATCCTCAATCAGGCGACACTCGGACCGGTATAGGGCCCCACTCATAATAAAATGTAATGCATGGAGGGCACTTTATTTTTGGGATACACAACGATTGGGAACTTGTAGATATATAGCAATTTATTGTTTATTTATCCTAGGGTGTAGAAGAGAAAACAATAAAGCAAGAATAAATCAATAAATAAATAACATTTTAATGATTAAATCATATACTTAAATAGGAAAAGGGATCAAATATAAAATACACTGGATAAACGGGTTTGACTCTCTAAGTATCCCACTGATCGCCAACCGTAATTAATTTGGTGAATACGACTAACTCGCTAAAATTTTGAAAATGTGGATTGTTTTGAATTAATGTGGGTCGCCACCCAAATTTTTTATTTGAGGAAAAAAGATTTGGAAAAACCTAACTTGAAGATGAGATTCTAAGTTCGAGTCGATTCTGCAGTGGGGAAGGTGTTAGGCACCCCACTCGCCCGTTCAAGAAATGACCTTAAACCAGAGTGTGTGATTTACGAAAATAGTTTGATCCTTTTATTAGAGGTAAAAATAAATACTTGAGTGGAGGTTTCCTGGACAGGACTTGATCTGCTCCTACGTATTCTGGTGCAATGGGAAACTCAAGCTTACGTAGTTGGTGCATGAAGGCTTGACCTTCAAAAGTACTCTGAAAAAGATTATTTGGTTTGTGAAGGCTGACCTTGGAAAAAAAACTTAAGGAAAGATTATCTTAAAAATCTTATTTTTGAAAAAAAATGTTTGAAGAGTTTGCTATTCGAAAAGAAATTTTATTTTTGGGAGGGATTTTGGCCCACTCATGCACTGAGGCAGCCCGAGGCGGCTAAGGCGGCACGGGACCTATCGAATCACTAAATGTTGAACGACGGAGTAAACCGCCCGGTTCCCCATTTAGAGCCCATTGCGTGAGGCATAAAATCCCAAAACAATTAGGAAAGATATATATATTTGTTTTAATTTGGAAAGGACTTCAAGTCCACTCATGCACAAGGTCCGAGGCGGCTAAGGAAGCCTGAGGACCTATCACTACTAAATGTTGAACGTGATGTAAAAACCGTTCCCATTTAGAGCCCATCGCGTGAGACTCGAAGATCTAAAATACTTGAAAAAAAGATTTTTAAATTTTGGGAAAAAAAGATATATTTTGTAGAAGGCAACAATCTTTGAATGACGAAAGTTTGAACGAGAGAATATAAGATTCTTCATTTTTTTTTTTTGGAGGCAATTAGAATTTGAAGTGTTTTGTAATTTATTTTGGAATATTTCAATGTTTTCAAATCTTTATTACTTTTATTTTTTTCTATATTTTATAAATTTTCTATTTTTGTATGTTTATTAATATTTATGGATTTTTCAATTTTTTTTTTTATTAATTATCTTAATTTTCTAGGAATTTTTTATTAATTTATTTTTAGAAATTTTTATTAATTTCTATTTTTTAATTTTATTGATTTTCTTAATTTCTGTAATTTTTTATTAATTTTTTCAATTTGGATCTTTTATTAATTGGATTTTTTACGTAATTTTTATTAATTCTTGATTTTTGTAATTTTTATTAAATTTTCGGAATTTTCATTAATTTCCTAAATTTTCTATATTTTTATTTATTTTTCTGAATTTCGCGTAAATTTTTATTAATTTTCTAGAAATTTTTGTTAATTTTTATTAGTTTTCGAATTTAAAATTTTTATTAATTTTCTAGAATTTTTTTGTTAATTTTTTATTAGTTTTAATTTCTAAATTTTTATTAATTTTCTAGAATTTTTTGTTAATTTTTGAATTTTGAATTTTTTATTTTAGTATTTTTTGGAATTTTTATGTTTAGTTTTTCCTATCTTCTAAAAATTTTTAATTAAATTAACTTGTTTTTTATTCTAGAAGATTTTTTTATTAGTTTTTTTCAAGGTGTTTTTTTTATTTATTAAGTGCTTTGGAGGATAAGGGGGAAATGGAAGAATTCCTAGGGTAGTAGGGTAATTACTACGACGGGGAGCAGAGTGGGCATTTTGTGGAAAGGCCAAGGTATAGGGTCATTCTGGGCCATTATCTAATTATAGAAAAGAAAGGAAACGCTCCCTAGCGGGTCGAAGGGGGGTAAGCGCAATCAGGAACTCCTCTTTACCACGAGGCCCATTAGGATTTTCAGGCTTATCTCATGAGAAGCCTATTTTGTATGAATGCGTATGACACCTCTCCCTTAGGCTTGTGCGAACCCTATACTTACTTTTTAACTCATTTCGAGACCTTGCATGTGATCCTCTCTCGTAGGCCGTGCGCTCACTTACGCATCTCCTTTCCTTAGGGGATCCAAGACTTGCAGGGTTCAAAGAAGGCGTACCTTTGCTCGCGGATGCGAGTGGGGTTAAATCTATCGAGCGGAGGAGCTAAGACCATTGACATTGGAAGGAGAAACAAGGTATTTTATCTCGTGATCGATGGTGTACTTAGCTCGGAGGCGTTGACTGCTTGGAAAACCTCGCCATGCTTGAAGAAAAACCTATCTGGTTTCTGAAGAGATTTTCTGGCTTTGCACCAAAACAATGATCTCGGAAGTTCATTTATCATCTCTCCCTAAGATCCTACCGTGGGAGGAACACGAGACTGTACGTAACTTAAGAATTATGCATAGCCTTGACCAAGCTAGGTGCTTTTCAGTGGCATGGTCCTAACTCCGATACGATACTAAGGTCCGAGGGACACCACACTATGCCTAGGGTTCCACCCCTAAATTCTCGAGAAGTACATAAGCTACATGGGGTCAAGACCATACAATAACATCCATCTTCTTGTTGTGATACCCATGCATATTTGTGAGTAGTATTTATACCTCACAAGGGTGGTGCAATGATTTGTAGCAAACATTTCCTGGGGGCAGTGGAGATTACTTATAACCTCTTTGGCGGACTCAACCATAAAGTGGTTCAGGACTTGAGTACGCCCTATATGCCGATGCAAGGCGTATCCATCGTTTGTCATGGTTAGCGAGTTAAGAGAGCTAGCCTTGACATGGAGATGATACGATTTCGTGGTTGACACTTCGAGTCTTGACTCGCTTTGAGAATCATGGTCGAAAGTGGGGACGACTTTTCGGAAGTAAGCTTCATTATCAAGAGAATACCCATGGACAATTGCCAGGGAATACCCCTGCGAGTGGACGTGGGGAGTCAGATTTGAGCTTCATAATCAGCTCTGGCTTAGGCTCATATGTGCTTGGCGGTTCATTCGTTACGAAACAAGCTCGAAGGATGGTCTACGGTTGATTCTATATGGCGAGGTGAGACCGGGGATCCACCCGAGGTAATCCCCGCTCTTCCTTAGGATTGGGTGACCGACATTTGGCTTGGTTATGAGAAAGAAACTCTATATTAGATATCGGAACCAACCTTGAGATGGAAACCCCCTAGCAAAGTCACTTCTGACAACTAAAACACCGAGTTGCCTTTGCCAAGGTAATGCATGATCAATGGGATTTCAAGGGCTCAAAGGACCAAGTAACAACTATGGTTGATCAGGCCATGAATCAGGGGTTATATGTAGAACTTTTGGCGAATCGGCTTAACATAATTATAACATAACATTAGCCTTGACTAACGAATAACAGAGGAGATAAACATTTTGCTAAGTCGTACCATTTCCATGGCGACTCATCATTCAACAATATTCTTCTATCCCTATCCGAATTAGGCATGCGTGAGCTCAAAGCTAAGGGCTCTTGGCAATTCTTGGTCATGAAACCGAATGCTAACATTATCATGGCTCATTGTTAATCGGTGTTTAACTCGTTTCTCGGGGGTTGATTCTTATGGATGATACCACTCTAAATGCGTGAAAAATATGGCGAAGTATGTCATGAAGATTAAGGCTTATTTTTCGATTTTACCAACCAGTTCTGCGCGTTCTACACGAAACTTCTAAAATCAAAATGGAGCAACATTCAAACACCATCCATGCACATATTAATCTCATCCATTCATTCATGCAGTGTCGAATAACAGGGATTCTTGTTTCGACTGGTAACTCATAGATCATATACGAACTAAACTTGATCAAGAAATTTGAATTCTCATGCAAGAATAGAGGGGGATAGCTTCTTCAACATGCCATATCAAGAACCGAAACCCAAACAATTTAGTGTATGCATATTATACTAACCGGTTTCCTTGAATCTGGTCACGTTCCGGCACCGATTCCAAATGCTTGAATTCTAGAGAATCTTCGCGCTCTAGGGAAATCAACTCGTCTTTGCTCAGAAAAAAGAAATGCCCCCCGACTTCTCCCCTGACCTGCGTCTTTTATAGACCCCTTAGAAAAACTCTTTCCTTATGTCCTGGATTGTAAATTTCAGGGCCTTTTTTAGTTTTTTTTTTTAGTTTTTTTTTTCAATTTTTATGTAATTTCCTGTTTTCCTAAAGAATTTTAGAAATTAATCTTCTAAACTTTTTTGATTTCCAAATTTTATTATTTGATTTTTCAGAATTTTAATTTTTAGTTTAATTAATTTTACAAATTTTTATTATTTCTTATTTTTACATTTTTTATTTCAGATTTATTATTTTACATGTATTTTTATTTGGTTGTTTAAGTTAAATCTTTTTTATTTTGATTTAAGTCTAAAATTTAGGAATTGATTTCGCTTTTTTCTTTTTCAAAAAAAACTTTTATTGTCTGTTGTCTGTTTTCTGTTTTCTGTTTTATGTTTGTCTGTTTTCTGATTAATTAACCCATTTATTTTGTTTCTTCTTTTTCTATGGAAATCTTGGGGTTTTTAATTGAGACTTATCTATCGATCGACTTGTAGTAGACCTCGGACATAAATATGTGTTTACAGATACCTATCTTTAAGATGATTTTCCTCTTCAGTTCTCATGTAACTAATAACTTATTATAGGTTGAAATTGTTCTTCTAATACTTGAGAAGGTTTCAAAAATCACTCCACGAGGGATGAAAATCTTCTAACAATACATTGGCTTGGAGAATTTCACATATCTTCATTTATTTATTTTGTATGTCAATAACCAAATTCTTATACACATGGACTTGTTTCATGACTCGTTTGTCATTTACCATTTGAAATTACAAGCAGTTTTTTTTATCCCATATTCTTTATTTCTAGCATCATCAGTACCATACTTTATTAGAAATATATCCCTAATGGAATTTTCTAACTTATTTGGCATAAAAAAATCAAATGAAGTATTAGATATATCACTAAGAAGGTAACTACGCACCAATTTGTTATAAATGTCACAGGAGTTCCTTGACAACTTTTGCTACAATGTTAGCATATGCTTTAGTAGAAATTTGCATTTCTGAAAGGTTTGCAAACAAAACGTGATTAATCTCCATATTCTCAAAGAATATAAGAAATTTCGGAAACCACAGTTTGTAGTTGGTCTCATCCGAAGATTCAAGATGAAAGATGTTAGGAAGACCATTCTTGTTATGCAACAACTCCAATGAACAAATAATTTTTAATTTCAAATTGTTCAAAAAGGAAGTGTTGTAGCATGGAAGAACCACTATCATGAAAGTAAAAAATTAGCAAACCCTTAGTACAAGTTGATTTTTATTATGCTCCCCAAGGTTAACAGAGGTATGTAAGAGACATGCACTTAAAATCTTCACATGTTCGAGTCTCATACAAGATTCTACAAAAAAAAAATGAGGAAGGAAGATTACAAGAGTAGAAGAAAAAAATATTATGTTTTCTAATTAGAAGTCAAGAATATACATAGTGGTTAGGTGCAACTGCATTTGACTAAAATGGGTAGGAAAATAAATACGCGATGACTATGAAATCAATAAACAGCATCCAAAAACTAATTCTCAATAAAAATTACAACCAACATCTATAATTTATATTCAAAATTGCAGCTAATGATTATATAATATTGTAGAGCAATAGGTGTATGTATTGAGTTAGCAAGGCAACCTACATTCGTGCCTACTATCTAAGATAACTAATCACAATGAAAATGATATATAAAAGCATACAAGATTTTAAGTTGACCAATATGGAACTTTTGAGTAAGTAAAATCTCTAACAATGATTCTACATAATAAAGTAAGTAAAAGGAAAACAAAAGCATGTGTTACACAAAATTACAATTTCTTATATGTAAAAACATGTTACTAATCTAGCTTGTTGTTATGTTATCATTCTATTGATTCATCTACAAGAATACGAGCCTAATTTATGCATAATTTCTAACATAACATAAATTCATCAAAAAATTGTATTTCTTTCTGGAATGATAATTAGACATGATCTCACCTTACTCGAGTTCACCAAATCATACCTTTGGGTCTCCATCCCGCCCTACTCTAATTTTGACTAGGAAAAATCGAGTGACCAAGGTCGAGGTCACGTTTGGCTAAAACCTAACTTCTAAAGAAAATGGGTGGGATGGGAAAGATGATATGATAAACATAAATTTCCTAAATAATTATCTCTTATATTTAGCTCATTAAAATTTCTTATATGATAAATTAAGTGGTATTTGTCCTATTTTATAAGTTTGGGTTCATATTGAGCTTAATTGAATTTCTTAGCTTAATCGATTAAAATGACACTATTATAGTATTTTGAGTATAAAAGGAGTTTTAAGCATCCAAAAATTATTAAATTTATCTTGAAGGAAGGCTTAAAAATATATATATATATATATATATATATATATATATATATATATATATATATATATATATATATATATATATATATATATATATAAAGGAATATCAAAGATGAAATAGGATGTAAAGAACTCCAAAATTATTTCAAAAGACAAGACAGTGCTGTTGTGTTGAACCTAAACAATATGCAAAGATATAACCATATCGTGAGCTACAAACATCATATTGATATGAAATTAGATCCGTTGGAAATCTAACATCTATGGCTCCTACTTTTGTTCATACTTCAAGCTCTAATTAGGACAAGTGAATATCTAAAAATTTACTGCAATCAATATAAAAAATTGGTGTGCTGGTTGATGACAAATATGAAATGTGTTTTGCATTTTCAATAAAGTGCATATGAATGCAATAAAAGGATGGAAATATTCAAAAATGTTAGGAGATCTTCTGGATAATGCATAAAAAATTCTCTATAAATAGGAGGGTTTATAAGAGGAGAAGACAATTTTGGATATTAACTCCAATACTATTTGTTGTAACTGTAATTACAACGAAATGACGAACTTGCTAAAAATTTAAAAAGAATTTGTAATGGATGTGGAGTCGCCACTAAATTTTACTTTTAAAGGAAAAGATTTGGAAAAACCCTAACTTGAGGAAGAAATTCTAGGTTCGGGAGTCGGTTACGAATAAGGAAGGTGTTAGACACCTTACTCGCCCGTTCCAAAGAACGGTACCCTTAAACCGAGTGTGTGGTTTATTTGAAAATAGTTGATCTCTTTAATTAGAATAAAAATAAATAAGTTGGTGGAAAATAGCCTAACAGGACTTGATCTTACTCCTACGTATTCCCTGGTGTAATCGAAAACTCAATGGTACGTAGTTTTGGTTCTGTTTGGCAAACTAGAGATTTTCTTGAAGCACGGATATTTGGAATGAAAACAAAAGTTTTTTTTTCCAGAAGAATGTCTGTGCAAAGCTCAAACCATCGTAAGCCGTGTATGAACCTGCATGAATCAAAATACAGAACAACAAAGAAGACTGCCTATTCGAATTAAGACCTGTTTAGACAAAATTCCTAAAAGAAAAACAGATATTTGAAATAAAAAGAGGTTTATCGAAAAAGTGTCTCCACAAAGTTCAAACTGTCGTAAGCCATGTATGAACCTGTACGAATCAGAATACAGAACAGTAGAGAAGGCTACCAGTTTATATTAAGACCCGTTTAAACGAAATTCCTAAAAGGAAAATAGATATTTGAAATGAAAATAGAGATTTGTCGAAAAAGCATTTGCACAAAGTTCAAATCATTGTAAGCCGTGTATGAACCATGAATCGAAATCGAAACAGCGTGTAGCAGTCATTCGTTAAGATAGGAACTGTTTAGACGAAATTCCTAAAAGGAAAACAAATGTTTAAAATGAAAACAGAGGTTTGTTGGAAAAGCATTTGCGCAAAGTTCAAATCATCGTAAGCCGTGTATGAACCTGCACGAATCATAATACAAAATAGCAGAGAAGGCTGCCTGTTCGTATTAAGACCCGTTTAGACGAAATTCCTAAAAGGAAAATAGATGTTTGAAATGAAAATAGAGGCTTGTTAGAAAAGTATTTGCGCAAAGTTCAAACCTTCGTAAGCCGTGTATGAACCCGCATGAATCAGAATACGGAACAACAGTGAAGGCTGCTTGTTTATATTAAGACCCGTTTAGACGAAATTCCTAAAAGGAAAACACATGGTTGAAATGAAAACAAATACGAAGATGAAATCGAAAATCCGAGAAGCAAGAAAATTAAGCGGAATAAAAGTTGGATCTAACCTCCATTTATGTTCCTTGTTCAATTGTTTCCAATCCAGATTAGGTCATAAGGTTCAGAGGTAAGAATTAAGTGTTTTTTTTATTTATTTATTTGATTCAAACATATACTTAAGTCTTTAGGTTCAATGACTTAATCATGCATGACTTAAGCTAGACTTAGCATATAGGATGCATGCACATGGTCATGCAATTTTTAAAAGGAGGACATACAAACACAAATAAATCAGAAAGAAAAACATATAGAAGAATCAACACATGACAAATAATACCTAAACAAGGTTAAAAGAACAAGATCTACACAAGAACTTTAAGAACACAAGAGATTTTGGGGCCAAAATTTGAATTCCAATCTCATAATTTTTCGAAGATATTTTTGGTTAGATAAAAAATATTAAAACCAACCAATTGAAAGATATGGATCATAGACATCAAACAAAACAATTTTGACAAAAATCAGACTAGAAATGAGCAAGTTATGCACAAATCAAACAAGCTAGGTTCATTTGCACACCAAGACGAACATGCTTTAGTAATCAGGCGAAAGAAATTTCATTTCAGATCTAAACAAGACAAATAATATTATTCCATAAACTAGAGATAAATAAAAAGATAATGCAACAAAAATCACCAAAATCATAGATCATTTGACCGATCAAAAATGAAAACGAAGAACAGAGATGAAGATAAACCTCAAGAACACAAGAGATTTTGGTGCCAAAATTTGAATTCAAATCTCAGAATTTTTAGAAAATATTTTTTTTTAGATCTGAAAAATTAAAACCAACCAATTGAAAGATATGGATCATAGGAAGCAAACAAAACATGTTTGACAAAAATCAAACCAAAAATGAGCAAGTTATGCATAAATCACATAAGCTAGGTTCATTTGTGTATCAGGACGAACATGTTTCAGTAATCAGGCGATTAGAAATTTAATTTCAGATCAAATTAGACAAATAATATCATTCCAGAAACTAGAGATAAAGACGAAGAGAACGCAGCAAATATCACCAAAATTGGAGATCATTTGACTGATCAAAAATGAAAACGAAAAACAAAAATGAAGATGAACTCGGAAATCTGAGAAGAAGCAATAAAATTAAGTGGAATAAAAGTTGGATCTAACCTCCACTGATGTGCTCTAAATGCCACTTGATAGCACCTTGGAAGGTGATGGCGAACTGCTCCAATGGAGGCCAAGGGATGAATTGGATGCAGAAGTAGAGAGTCTCTTAGGTGCTCTCTTAAAAAATTATGAAGTCCCTCTTATATATACCTCTTCTTTTTTTTGAATTGTGGTGGGTCTCTCCTTTTTCCCTTTTCTATTCTTATGCTTTTTTTATTCTCTTTTTTTTATGTTTTTATTTATTTATTTTGTTTTATTTTTTCCATTACTTTTATTTTTATTTTTTGAACTATTTTAGACTAAATCACCTTTTGGCTAAAAACAAAATAATTTATTTTGGATTTTGAATCCTCGGACATAATTCAGTGTTCACACTATTTTTCATCTTTCTTTCTTTGTTGTTGGCTCTTCCTTCTTCATGGAAGGTTAAGTTTTTCTTTGTTATTAGTTTTTTCTCCTTCATGGAAAGCTAAGTTTGTAATTTCAATTTAAGGATTCAAGCTTATTTTTATTTTAATTTTGAGGTCTTAATCTTTATTTGTATGCTTATTAGATTATTTCTACTCTACTTCACTATATTCTTCAAATTCATTCTTCTAATCAAACTTTGTTCGGTTGATGTATTTTGATTAATGTGTAATTGATTTTTAATTGGTTAATCATTTTCTAAAATTTTTTAGAGTAAAAATTGAGTAATTGAATTGAAGGTTTTCATTTTATTACTTACTTTAACTTAATTTTGATTATAAAATTGGTTTGGATCCAATGGAAGATTAAGTGGTTACGTGATCTTGTTGATCATAATCAATTAAATCCTAAGAGTCTTCTCAGCAGAGAATTCAAGGATCATTTCAAGGGTTCTGTATTGATAAATATAATCCATGATTTTAATGATGAATGATTAGTTAAGAAAACAATCTTTAAATTCCTTAAGTTGATGAGCATTAACTCAAATTAATTTCATTCTGCATTTTATATTCAAAACCTAATATCAAATCTTTACAAAATCCCCTTATTCTAATTTTCTCCTAATTTGCTTGAGAATCTTAATTAGTCTTTGAGAGATAATGTAGGTTGTACTTTATACTATATCATAGTTGAGTGATAAACTACCATTCTGTTGATTTATCTGCGGAAAATTAGTTATAATTACAATATAATTTATGATTATTTAATTGTAATTCTACCTAATTTTCCTTATTTTTGTAGGAATGGTCCACGAAGCTAAGAATCCGAAAATAGGCAAGTTTTGGACTAAAAAGAGGGTAAAAGAAACATAAAAAGATAATACATTTAATGCGACAATGACACGTCAGCCGTACGGTGCTACAAGATTACGTAGATTGGTCGCGACGGCTAAGTGAAGCCCGGTCCACCACATTGAAACCCTAATTCATGCCTATAAAAGGGAGGCTATACTGCATCATATAAAACCACCCTAGGCTCCAAAGGTCACACCACTCTCCGGGGCATAGGCCTATCATTACCCCGGAGACACACCATTCCATTCTCATCTCTCTTTTAGTATCCTCCAGTAGGGACTTTTCGAGGCGTAAGCTCTTCACGATTTGCAGTTGCATCGTCCATTGCCAATCTTCCTGGCACTACAGTTTTGTCATTCTCTCCTAGAATTAGGATTATGGATTGTTCTATGGGATTAGTATGTTTTTATTTGTCTTATCTCTCGATGTGTAACTAATCCCCAAATCATGGGGCTATGGTGAAACTTATAATGTAACCAATTGAACCCTTTTTCGTTTTTATGAATGATTGCGTATTTCTATTCAATTGTATTTTCCTTATTATGCATAGTTAATTAATAAAAATTAATTTCTAAGTTAATTAGGGGATAGGCGATCGTACCATTGCCTAATTAACGGAACTATAAGGTAAACTGAATCTAAGGCTTTTGGAGGATCAATCGGAATCCTTGATTTCTAATCAGTTATTAATTTAACAAGTCCTTATATTCTTTATACTTCCCTTAATTATATACCTTGCATGATCATTGGGGTAGTAACTTAAGGGAAAGAATATTGCTGTTGCATGATCATTGGGTAGTAATAGAATTAAAATGGATGGTTAGCAATTGACTCAAATCGTTCATAAGAGAATCGGGATGGAATTGGACAAAGTTATAAGAAACCAAAAAGTCTCGTGTCTTTTCATAATTGAACTTGTATTTGTGCTCTTTTGTCTTCAAATTTCTTACTCTCATTTTGTTCATCTTTTGCATTCACTTTAAATATTTCTAGACAAACTTTTTTCTGGTAAGCTCAAAAATTAGGATTTAATATTTTTCAAGATGATTAAAATAGTCTATGTGGGAACGATATTAAAGGTTTTAAATACCCTTTTCTACACCGACGGGTGTACTTTCCCGTGGGTAAAACTTTGTACAAATTATTTTTAGGCGTTTGTAACAAACGTGTCATGATATCCTTCATACCTCAACCTTAAAAGTTGTCTTAAAATATGTTAAATTTCAATAATACCCTTATTATATATATATATATATTGTGTAGAATCCGCAAAGGTGTTTACGTTTTTTCACTACATTATAACTCTTAGGGATGTTCAAGCATTTTTTTTTTGTCTCTTTATTCATTTTTCAACCTCACTCATACTTAGTTTCTTATGTCTTCAAACCATAAACCAAAGACATTGTTAACGTGCTTGCTTCGTCTGCTTAATTTTCTTAGGCTCTGATGGTTGAGATCATCTTCATCTCCTCTAATAATTGACACCATTTTCCTTTCTTCCAACTAGATAATTGAGCATCATCTTGTCAATAGATTTATCAGTGTTACCTTTTTTCTTAGCATTTTATTTCAAGTACATTTAAAATATTTGTTTATTTATTCATATTTATTTCCTTTATCTTCAATATTTTACTATTTTGTTGAGGCAAGATTTATCATATGAATTATGTTTCTATTACTTCTTCAAATTCCAAGGATTAAAGAAAAAGATTTTAGTAAATTTATCTATCCATGACCTTATTCTTCGAGTCCTTATCCTCAAAAGTTAAATAATTTACAAGTTTACCCAAGATTCCATTATCTATTTTAATAATATACTTAATTTGATTTTTGTTTGTAATAGATGATGCTCTTATCTAATTTAATATTAAATTATTAAGAATATTCTAATTTATAATCTTAGTTTATTAACATTCAAAGAAAATTAAAATAAGGAACCAAAAGAGAAAGGTGTTCAACTTGTTTGTCTATAATTTCTATTTTTTTACTACATTACACATATTTTTTATATAACTAACATTATTGGTTATTGTTGTAACATATAGTATATCATAGACAAATATGCATAGAAGAGTTATTGTCATAACATTGTGGGAATGAGTTTCATTAGATTAAAGTTAACTTTGATATGTTTTTAAGGGGTTGTGATATTATTGTTCCTAATTTTTTAGTAGTGTTGATTATAGATTATAATGTTATTTTCTCATTTTCATCGTCTAAAATTTTATTTTAATAACTTTTGTGCATGTTGATTGACTCTAATGTTATTTTCATATATATATATTTTATATATATATATATATATATATATATATATATATATATATATATATATATATATATATATATATATATATATATACTTAAAATGTTGTGACGTTTTAGCCTCTTTTTTTTAAAAATAACTTAAAGAAGTTTTTCATAGCATGTAGACATCAATGCTAGATGCATTACTCTTGAACAAGAGCTTGTATATTTCATCGGAAATTGAACTATTCTAACTGTCACAACGTGTTTGTATAAATTTAGTTAAAAATTTTAAATTTAAATGATTGGTACTCTTAGAACGTAACCTTGTCACATTATCATGTCTTCATATAGTTCCTTACCATAGAAAATAACAATAGATACCCTAGTTATTAAACTAAAGGGATAGAAATAATCATCATATTTTTTTAGATAAATTATAGGTAGAAGTTCTGCATTAACCATATCCATTACATACATTTATATGTATATATATATATATATATAATAATAATAATAATAATAATAATAATAAAAAGAAAGGATTAATGACTATTACTACTTATTATACAGATAATTTTTGAAACTTACAAAATCAATTTTCAAGCTAAAAATTAATTAATTCTTATACTTACAATTTCCATTGAATTTTTTTTAAGTTGTTGGCTCCTTATACTTCCATCATATTATTGATAGAACTTGTGATGTAGTGATATTAAATAATTTATTGAAGGATAGTTTTTTCTTCATATATATTATTTCATAGATGTATAAAATTTAATTGTACATGATAGGTTAAATATGGGATAGAAAAATTCAAGATAATGTAATATACATTTTGGATAGCAACATCTAAAAGGAAGGAAAATTGATGAGTATGCTAAATAATATTGTATGGCTTACACAAGAAAATTTTGTTCAATTAAATGGAATTCAACTTTCAAGATGATAGAGATTAGTAAATCATATAAATATGTTTTCAATTGGTTGATAAAATGTAAGATGTAATGTATCAATTTTGAATAAAATTATAATAGAAGTTTGCAAAGAATATTTGTAACAAATTGAAAATAGTTAATATAATCACTAAATTAATTTTTGACACCAAATATCTAACTTTAAATATTTATTTTTGTATTATTTGGGAGATCAAATATTTACTTGCTTTTTATGTTTACTTTAGTTTATGTAAAATCCTTTTATGGACCATATGATTTACTGGATCATATTTATATTTTTTTTATTATGTTACTAGATTTAAAGTTTATTTTTATGGAAATTTTAGTATTTTTACTTTCTTATATTTATTAATTTTAAAGTTATTTTGATATTTATTTTTAAATTTAATGAATTAGTATATTTGAAATACTCTAATGCATTTTTAAATGAATTATTATACTAAGCATCAGAAAGGATGGAACGGGTTTGAGAAAGCATAAAGAAACCATCCCAAATACAAGAAAATAATTGGGATTGGGGTTCATTAAAGGATGAGGGTGAGGATTATGTGTTAAGGTTGAGATTAAAAACATGAAACTTATTACCGGTTCGATTCATTTTCATGTCTAATAGTAATTCAGAATCCAAAACCAAATTAAGGGAAAAATGGGTCAAAAAGAAGTAAAGACTGTGAAATAAATGTTATAAAGGAGAAAGTACACCCAAAAACTAGGTCTAGATCTGTTAGAAACTTTGCATGATTGTGCACATTTTAATACATTCATGCTTTTTTCACCTAGCATATCTATATAAATATAGTATAACCAAAAGATATGACAATATTCTTCAACATGATCATGCAAACCTTAACATGGTTGTGCTCAATTAAGTGAGCATGTCCATGTAGAGCTGCAACACTGATAGATGTGGATAATACTTTTTTACATGGATGCACATAATACAATCCCAATCATATTGAGTTAAAGACTCAAATTTCAAAAGAAAAGTCAAACTAATAACTTTACTAATCAAATTTGAGCCATTAATTGATTTACTTGTTTTCCTTCTTGCATACGAATTCAAAGCTTCTTAATCATATTATATTTA
This sequence comes from Canavalia ensiformis, assembly GCA_026541065.1. Classification (NCBI taxonomy): domain Eukaryota; kingdom Viridiplantae; phylum Streptophyta; class Magnoliopsida; order Fabales; family Fabaceae; genus Canavalia; species Canavalia ensiformis. Next base: position 183,390 of record JAMKYM010000586.1, read on the forward strand.
AATGTATTTAAACATCCAATTTTACTTACTTTACATACTTATTTTATGCTTAACCGAATCTACTCCATGAGCCCTTAAGCATTGTGGTTCCTTTTTTTCTTACATTTATAACATGATTGGTACTAATTAGGACTTAGGCTATTAAACTAAACCAATATAGAAATTTTTAAAACTTTTCCTTCTTACTTACTCGGCATGGCTGAATGGTCCTTTACATTCCCACAACCTTATAATTGATTTCTAATCACTACGTGATGCATATTTGAGTTTATTTTAAATTCTTAACAGGATTTTAACGTACTTTTGTCAAGTTTTTCTAAGTATGGTTGAATGGTTATCCAAATCATCACAAAGTCTATTTTAAACTTATAAATTCTTTTATTCTACATGGTTTGGCTCATAATTACACCTTAATCAAAATTTTAAACTCAATTCCCTTTAATTAATGGAGATTATCCGAATCTACCCTTTGTCCAGGTAAAAGTCTTTTTTCTCAATTTCTTCTCACTTGACCTTTGTGTCATAAATTTTAGCACTTGTTACATCAATTTATTTTGGGTTGATCAATATTTGTCCTTACTCCATAGCTTTGGTCATGATCATAGAATATTTTAAGTGTCTTGCTCAACTTTAGTCCATAAGTCTACCCTTGCTCTTACTAGATCTAAGGTTCAATTTTAGAGTTAAGTTTGTAACTTTTAAGACATAACCTTTCTAGTCTTTTAGAATTATTATCACATGAGTCCAGATCTAAACTTTTATCAAAGTCTAAGTTCAAGATTAAAGCTTTTACAAGGTGACATAATCAAGCTTACAATGTTTATCATAAAGATCATAAAGAAAATAATTTTCAAGACAACTAAGTAGAGATCTATTAGATCTACTCCAAGTTCTATCCATCCCTTACTTTGAGCATCCTAAAAATATTAAAAAAAATTGAAATCTACTCAAACTATTAAAAATTATTCTTATGAAATTTTAACTGATTAAAATTCTCCAAAGGTTTTAAGAAGCATTTTAATTCATCAAAATTTCCTTTTAACTTCAAAAAATTACTAAAAATTTATTGATGCTAATTTTTAACAATCAAAAGAATTTTTCTACTTTATCAAACTCAAGCAAGTGGGATTCATAGAACTTGGAGAGAGATCCACTAAAAAAAAAAGAAAAAAAGTCATATCACATAATTAAAAACTTAGAAAAACTGTATGGTAAAACCCCTACTGGTTGAAGACTTATGTAAAGATTTGGCAGGTCTTTTGAAGTTGGTTTCCTTCTCCTTGATGGTCCTCATGAAAGCTTGTAATGATGGTGGTGGAACTTTGTTGGTTAGGCTTGTTATAACTTAAACTTCAAAGATGGAAGTTCAAGCTTAATGTAGGTTTTGATGTTTTAGGATAATTTGAAGTTTTGGGTGGGTTTAGAAAGTTTAGTCAAGTGTTTAGAAGGATGATAATGGAGCAAATAAGTTTCCCCTTGCCCTATGGCAAATTCGGCTACTTAGGGACATTTGGGAATTAAATTCTCACTTAAGAGCATTTTGGTCCATTTACATATGATTTCCATTTTCAAAATTAATTGTAAATATAAGAAATTATCCTTTAAGATTAATTTAACACTAATTAAGGTCAATTTTTAAGCAGGGTTAATATTAATTAATCAATGTTAATTTGATTTAATCGTAGTTAATTTTATCTCCCCTCATAAATGTTTTTGTCTTACATGTCATAATTCTTTGATGACTCATGAGGTGAGTCATTTCCTCTTTTATCACATGATATTTTTGTGCACATGGATAAACTCTAAGTTTTGGGCTTTTTCTTTGTAATTTCTTTCCCTCCTCGTCTTTTAGGGACATTTTGGTAATTTTCTAAGAATTTTCTAGAAAGTTTACAGACTATTCTTCCGATGTTTCTAACACTTATTGATTTATTTCCAAATTGTTCTTATATCACTTGCCATTGTTTGGAAACATTTTAGCTCTTATAGGAGATAAAACTCTCTAGGGCATTTTGGACGTTTTTGGCCATTTTTTATAGCGCTTTTGTTCTCTCTTTGTTTTGAGTTACTTGCACATTAATTTGTGGCATCCTACTGTAGAGATATTTTCATTATTTGTTAAAAATTCTCTAATTTTTTTCAATGTCTGTTCTTATATTTTGTCGAAGGACATTTGTAACTTAGAGAGTCTATCATTAGAAATTATGTGTCTTACATTCCTTTGAATCACCACAAGTCTTGTTTTTCTTTTTCTTGCTGGCTTCCATCTCACCATTAACCTCATCATTAAACAAATTAAAATTAAAATATAGAAGTAATTTGTCTGATTTAAATTTAAAATTTAATATTAAAATTTGAAAATAAAAAATAAAAAATTAATTTTAATTTTTAAAAATTTAAAACTTAATATTAACAACCCTACTCATCAGAGAGTTAGATAATTATTGAGTGAATTAAACCTGCTGATTTAATGCTAAGTAAATTAAAAACTACGAATTCATAATGTTAATTGTGAATGTCATAACATATACGTATGCCTAACTAATTTTGAAAATAAAAAAATATATATATGTTTAATATTATTATAATATTATGTTGAAGATATTTTTAAAAATAAGAAAGTTGAAAATTCATTTTCAATATTTTTACTAAACTTCTCAAACATCTTGGCCTTATTTTCTATTTGGACTCCACATTCTCTCGGTTACTAGTTACTCCTTCCAAGGACTAATCCTATAATATAAAACGAAGAATTCAATTAAATTGGTGTAATAGAATGGCTACAAAATTTTGACTAGCACAAAGATTGATATGATTCACCCTACGCGAATGAACCGGAACGTGGAAACGATAATGGAACGTCTTGAGAATCAGGATAAGATATGATAAGATAAGGTAAGATTAGGATAAGATAAGATAAAATGAAATGAGATAAGGTAAGATAAGATAGCATAAGGTAAGATGAGATAAAATAGGATAAGATGTGATAAGATAGGTAAGGTAAGATAAGGTGAGATAAGATGAGATAAAATAAAGGAACCCGACACAAACTGCGACCTACCGGATAGCACCGAATCTATTAAGACGAACGTGACCCTTACCGCGACCTGTCGGAAGAACCAATGTTATCAAAGGTAGTTCTTTGCCCAAGAACCAAGGGAATCAACTCACACAGAGATGAAAAACTCTCAAAGAGAAAATATGATTAGTACTCAAAATCTGTCTTTTCACTGAATCCCTAACTTCTATTGTATAGCTAACCTAATCTAGTAAAAAAGATAATAAATTAGAAATCCTAATTAGATTACAATTTAAATTGCAACCAATTTAAAATAAATAACTTCTAGATAAATATCAAATCCTAATGTAATCTATAGGAAATCATAAACCTTATCACTTAAGATCTTTAATGATATGACTACATAAATTAACCCATGTTGGAATTGGGCTTGGATCCACGTAGTATTTTTCTTGAACTTCCTTGATGAGACCTTCAATTCCTTGTAGATAATCTCTTAGATGATCTCTTTTCCTTATCGTGGTGCCCACGTTCACATCAAAGATTTTTCGAGTATGCAATTCACACTGTAATTTATGTTACACACTTTTTAATACAATTATCATTTTTGAGATATATCTAGCTGAGCTAAAACTTGGAGGCAATATTGGTAACAATGTCATTTTCCCCATATCTTTAGCTTTTGTCGCTAAATCTGAATTAACTCTTGATTTTAGTAATACCTCTTATAAATTATTATTTTATTGATTTATATGTAAGAAATTAGTTATAATTATGACATAATTTATGATTATTTAATTGTACTTTTACATAATTTATCTTATTTTTGTAGGAATGGTCATGCAAGAAAAAGAATTTGAATAGGCAAGTTTTAAGACAAAAAGAAGGTAAAAGGAGCATAAAAAGATAAGACATCTAATACGATAATGTCAAGTCAACCCTAGCCCTAGCAACACATGAGGCATCCTAATCAGCCTACGATACTGTAAGGTGACTTAGAATGGTCGTGACTGCTAGATCAAGCCCGGTCCAAAACAATGCAACCCTACTCCATGCCTATAAAAGGGAGGGTCTGCCACGTAATACATCCCATCACCTTAGGTCCCAAAGGTCACACCACTCTCTAAGGCACAAGTCTATCACTATCCTGGGGACACACCACTTCAATACTCATTCCATTCTCATCTTCTTTTCAATATCCTTCCATAGGATATTAAAGGCAAAGACTCTTTCATAATGCGAATTGCAATATCCTGCTGTCAACTTTTTTGGCACTACGATTTTGTCATTCTTTCTTTTAGAATCAGGATTATGGATTGTTTTGTTGGATTAGTATGTTTTTATTTGTCTTATCTCTATATGTGTAACTAATCCTCAAACGATGGAGTTTTGGTAAGACTTATAATGTAACCAATTGAACCTCTTATCATTACCTAATCAACCAGACTATAAGGCAAACTAAATCCAAAGTTTTAAAGGATCAATTAGGAATCCTTGATTTCTAACCCGTTATTAATTTAACAAGTTCGTATTTTCTTTACGCTTCTCTTAATTACATATCTTGTATAATTATTGGAGGTAGTAACTTAAGGAAAAGAATATTACTATTGCATAATCATTGGTTACTAATAGAACGAGAACAGATGGTTAGCAATTGATAAGGAAATTGGATAAAAATGAGCAAAATTATAAGGGCAATCAAAGTCTCGGGTCTTTCCACAATTGAACTTGTATATGTGTTATTTTTTATATATTTTCAAGCAAAACTTTTTCTTGGTGATCTCGAAAGTTATGATTCAATCATTTAAAGATTGTTGAAATAGTTTCTATAGGAATAATATTGAAGTTTTAAATATCTCTTTTCACACCAATGAATGCACTTACATGTAGACAAAACTTTTTACGCACGTTAAACACACAACAACCTAGTGTCTTCAATTTCAGGTCCTAGTAAAAAGTCAAGATGCAAATTCTTCAAGACATGGATGGAAGAGTGATAAGAGAGGAAGGGGAGGGAGGAGGAAGTTCATTTCAAGGGAGGAAGGGAAGGAAATTATTTCTTGACCATCGAAAGTCGTCTCAAATCTCCAATTGGTGTATATATATAAATATATATATATACACACACGGATGAGGGATCAAGTTACTTCATTCAATAACTTTTATAAATGATTGAATTTTATTAATTTAACTGTTAAATTAATAAGTTTTATTATATAAATTATATTACAAAATTTTTAAAAATTTTTAAAAATTTAATACTTTATTAAATAAATTTAAATTAAAAAATAATAAAATTTTCCTAATATTTATTAATTTAAATTTATTTAATAAAATATAAACTTTTTTAAAAATTTATAAAATTTTAAAAGTACGATCTATAAAATAAAATATATTAATATAATGATTGATTTAATGAAATTTAACCGTTTATAAAAATTTATTAAAAAAGTAATTTTAGTTAAATTTATGTTTTAATAATTTGATCTCTTTTCATATTATATATATATATATTAGTTGTTTATTTATTTTAAAATTATTTATTTATTTTTTTTAATTTTTTATGACTTATAATAAATTACTTAGATTTATTTTTATTTAGTTGTTGATTTTTTCCTTCATTATTTTATTATAGGAAATAAAACACTCAATTGGTATCATGACTTCACACATATATAAAAGGTGTAGGCTCAAATTCAAATCCCTCTTCCCAAGCAATTAGTGGTAGATCCTCTCCCATAACCTCCAAAATTATATTAGAAAACCGTCAAAATTTTCTTTCGTATTTAACTACGGGTATTCATGGAGCTGGAACAAACACTTCATCAGCAGGTATATGTCGTACGTGGAATGGATCTTAAAATATGCTGGTGTTCTTTTTATTCCCTTTAAATTAAGATAACATCTGAAATGAGAAAAAAGAAAAACGCAAATCAAACATGTGATAGTTGAATTGTTTATAATGTGCTTGAATGAAAAATGTGATATTTATATTACAAATTGACACAACGATTAATATGATGCTTTATTTCATTTTATATTATATTTTTATCATATGTAATATTTTTTATTATATAAAATATTTTTATAGTACAAATAAATTCTCTCTAAAATTAATAGGTAAAATGTAACAAATATATATATATATATATATATATATATATATATATATATATATATATATATATATAAAGTAATGATGGAGAAGGCGAATGTGTGCTGTATCAAACCCGGAAAGGTTCAAGGCAGAGAGAGAAATCTTGTCCGAAGTAATCGCCGAATAAATCTGTCAGAGAAGTTGTGTTGGTGTCCTCAAAATTAAGCACGAGGTAATGTGCCTACAGTACAAAAGATCATGGACGATTCAGCATGGAGATGCCTCTGAAGAAATTTGTTTCATAGCTAGCGCACGGGTTAATCGTGCCCTTCATTTACCTTTCTTTTTGCCTTTCTGCTTTCATTCACTTTTCGTTGCAGTATTTGTCTACCACTAAACTGAGTACGAGTATCCACGCCACACATAGTTAGATATATAGACAAACGATAAATATATGCTCTAATATTTTAATATTTTTTAATTTTTTATTCTTATCGTTTAATATAGAAATTTTAAATAACACGTACGAGTAAATTTTTTTCATGATCTTACGATATAAGAATAGGGAATTTACTGTAAACTCCTCATCAATAGTCCGAAGTCAAAATCAAACAGTATGTAACCCATATAACGGTAAGGTTGAAACGAGTAAATATCGTTCTTTCAATCATATGTAATAATTAAAACAGACACAATTTTAGTTCTTACTATCTAATATTTTTAGGATATTAATTAAAGAAATAGTAAATATTCTTTTAAAAAAACTATGGAAATATATTTTAATAAAAAATTCATTTTATTTCTGAACCAATAAAATTTAACTAACCTTCTTAATGTACTGATTTTAGAATATATTTTTTCTCGTGTGATTATTTTTTTAGTTTCCTTTTAATGGTAGAACATATGGAGGTGTGGTGTTTAAAAGCGTGTGTTAGGGAGAGGTATATGAATTAATTCTAAAGACACAATCATACCTGAATGGTTAATTATATGATAAGATTAAGTAAGTAGGCACTCATCACCTCACCTGATTTGGCCCCAAAACAGTGATTAATTAGAAGAAAATTATCAAATCAATATAAAACAATTGTATCCCACACCCATACCCCTTGTCCCCCTCTGATTGCACATCTCTCCTCTCCTCTCTTTAGTCTATATCCTCTCTGGTTTTATCTTCAATTTTCCATCAATGGAAGTAATCCAACCTTTATCCACTTGCTGCCAGTTGCAGTTCTTCCGAGACGTCGTTTTCACCTCTCTAATCGTCTCCATCATCCTCGTCATCGTCTTCATCTTCGGCATCACAACTCTCTCTCCTTTCTGCAGTTGCGAAACGTGCCAAGCTTATCTCACTTCAAGCTGGTCCAAAGATTTCGACAATCTCTGCGACTGGTATACGCACCTCCTCCGAAACTCGCCCAGCAAAACCATCCACATCCACGCGCTTGGAAACACCATAACTGCCAACGCTGAAAACGTTGAGTACATGCTCAAGACCAGGTTCGAGAACTTTCCAAAGGGAAAACCGTTTTCCACGATTCTCGGCGACTTTCTCGGTCGCGGAATTTTCAACGTGGATGGCGAATCGTGGAGGTTCCAGAAGAAGATGGCCAGCCTGGAGCTCAACAAGCACTCCATAAGGTCCTTTGCCTTCGAAATCGTAAGCTACGAAATCCAACATCGACTCATCCCTTATCTTATATCAAACCAAAACGGCGTCGTTCTGGATTTGCAAGACGTTTTCAGGAGATTCTCCTTCGATAATATTTGTAGATTCTCCTTCGGGTTAGATCCTATGTGTCTAGAAAAGTCCTTACCTATATCGGAGTTCGCTCTATCTTTTGACTTGGCGTCAAAATTATCGGCAGAGAGAGCGATGGCAGTGTCTCCCTATGTTTGGAAGATGAAGAGATTGTTAAACATTGGTAGTGAAAGACAGTTAAAAGAAGCTCTAAAAATGATCAACGTCTTAGCAAAAGAGGTGATAAAGCAAAAACGTGAATTGGGGTTCTCTCACCACAAAGACTTGTTGTCACGATTCATGAGTACGGTCCACGATGACACGTATTTAAGAGACATTGTTATAAGCTTTTTGTTAGCGGGTCGTGACACCATGGCTTCAGCCCTCACAAGTTTCTTTTGGTTACTAGGAAAACACCCCGAAGTGGGGCATGAGATTCGGGTTGAAGCGGATCGGGTAATTGGGCCTCATAAGGAACTTATAAACATTGAACAGCTTAAGCAATTGCACTATTTACAAGCAGCGACGCACGAGAGTATGAGGCTGTTTCCACCGATACAATTCGATTCAAAGTTTTGTGTGGAGGATGATGTGTTGCCAGATGGGACAAAAGTGAAGAGTGGAACTAGGGTTACATACCATCCCTATGCTATGGGTAGGTTGGAGGAAATATGGGGCCATGATTGTTTGGAGTTTAGGCCCAAAAGGTGGTTGAAGAATGGGGTGTTTCGCCCCGAAAACCCGTTCAAATACCCGGTTTTTCAAGCGGGTTTGAGGGTGTGTATGGGGAAAGAAATGGCTTTAATGGAACTCAAAACTGTGGCACTTTCGTTGCTTCGGAAGTTCCACATCGAATTGGTAGCACCGTTTTGTGGGAATCCTCGCTTCTCTCCAGGCCTCACCGCCACTTTTAGTTTCGGCCTTCCCGTAACGGTTCGTGAAAGAGGAACAACCAAATCCCCTCATAAGCATGGAATCCCATCACCTACCTAGTATCTTTTACATTTGGAATTTACTTATTTATTATATTAATGATCTATATATAGAATGAAATTGTTTGAAGCATGTATGTAAGATCTTTGCAAATTATAGAATATGATGATGATGATGAAGATATAGGTCTGTGCATACATAGATTAGTGCTGGAAAAATAAAGAGATGCCATTACTTTTAGTGCACCATCGATTATGCAATTGATGAACGAGGAAAGTGACTGGGATGTGATTAATGGCGTACGGGGTGTAGCAGGGCCTTGTTTACACCACTAAAATAAATCAGAATGCCTTGGTGTCGGTGGATTCTCTGGATTCTTATTCAGGTACAAAATTAATATTGAGCCTGCTCCCTGAAGCTGTTGTATTTTGACTGTGCATGTGGATATTGCTCAGTGGATCCAACATTAGTTTAGTGCGCCACCAAAGTTGTGGTACATTTGTGCTGGATCATTAATTGTCTCGTGTTATATGTATATATATAAATAAAAAAAATCTTGGAATGTTTAGTTACTGAACTATTTGATCTGATTGTTTAGAGTAAAAACTCATACTATTTTACATTATAGGTGCACCACCAAAGTTGTGTCACATTTGTGTTGGATGATTAACTGTCCGATCTTATATGTATATATGATCATATATGAAGTCTTATATACTTTTTTTTACAATTATAAGTGCACCACCAAAGATTGCAATTTTTATTTACTGAATTATATGATCTGATTGCTTAGAGTAAAAACCAATACTATTTCTTAAAATTGGAGGTGTTCATTATTTTAATTCTTAATTTTATAAAATTTTTATTTTGCAAAATATCATTTCTTTTATGAAATTTTATGGTGTAAATGATAGTAGAAAAGGAATTAATAAACACTTATAAATGATATTTTTCAAAATAAAAAACAAATAATTTTTTGAAAAAATTAAATGTATTTAATATAACTTATAATGTCTTTTTAAATAAAATTTTAACAGAATAATTTATTAGAAAATAATACTAATAAAAAATTAAAAACCAAGAAAAAACGAAATAAGAAAATAGTCATATCTTATTTATTTTCAAAAGAAATATTTATACAGATAAATAAGAGTAATTAAAATTTTTTTTATTATATAATATTTAGTAAGATCATATATCTTATTAAAAAAAATTAAAATATCAAATTCATAATAGTCATATATATATATATATATATATATATATATATATATATATATATATATATATATATATATATATGGTTTACAATATTTTTTCTTATTCATGAATATTACACATTGGAATTATTAAAACTTTGATAGGAGAATCTCAGTAAGGTAAATACTTAGTGAAACAAAAAAAAAAAGCACAATATTCATAGGTAAACTAGTTTTTCTTAATAAGAAATATTCTTAAATTGACGCATCTCAATATTATGAATATGTTTCTTGAAGATTGGAGTTAGCAATACTTTTATGAACAAATCTTTAAGATTATCACATCATCGAACTTCATAAATATTAAGACCACCTTTCATTTGTATAGTTCACGACAATAAAAGATTTTCCTGAAATATGTATACTTTTATCATTTTTATCTTTTTGGTTTGAGCAACACACAATTGTTCTCATGCAATTTTTAAAATTTATATTTCACCAATAATTCGTATATTTCTTTAATATGCTTAATTATAAATCTTAATCAGATGCATTTATGACTTGCTTTACAAATGGCTAATATTTTTAAATAGTCATGATTATTTTCTTCATTAACCATCATGAGATAAGAGTACTCCACATGTAAATACATACCTAACTTCATATGACTTTGTGAGAATCCAAAAGATAGCCAACAACAGCTTATTCTACTAAATTTATATATCCTACTAATTCTAACTTTACTCCATTTAGATACCAAAATTAGATGTACCACGAAGATAAAAAAGAAAAGGACATATTTCACTCTATTTGATGTTTACATGAAAAATTAAAGTTTGCAAGTAAATGAACTACAAGAACTATATCTGATCTAGTGTTATTGGTATGATACAAAAGTGTTTCAATAATACTAAGACAAGATAATTCTAAATAAATAAAAAATTTCATCATTTTCTCAAGGATTAAAATGATCTTTTTAACATCAAATGAATGAAACTGCTGGAGGGCCTAATGGATTTATCCCAATAAAATTATTTTAAATCTTTCTCTATATAAATTGATTGATGTATAAGAATTACATTCAAATGTTCAACCTAAAATCTAATATAATATTTTATCTTTGCAAGGATTTTATTTTTAAAAATCTTTCTCTCAGTACTTTTATATTATTTTCCATCTCCTTTAGAGATTTACCCATTATGTTCAAATCACAACATAAACAACAAGCAAATTCAAAATTTATTCTTTTTATGACTATGTACAGATAAATTAGTTTATTTTCAAATTCATTTTTCAACAAATATTCACCTAAGTATTATATCATATGCATCCAAATTTCTTTTATCAACACGAGGATCCTCATAATTTGATAGAGTATATTTATTGAGTTTTAAAATTATATGTTTCTATCATCTTAAATCTTTTAGAGAATTTAATCTAAATGTTATTACTACATCTATTAGTCATATGCTAACTTTTTCAGAGATTGGTAGAATAATTAAAAATATAAAAATAATTACATCTATTGTGAGAAAAAATTTTCTATATTTGTTGGTAGACAAATTTTGATTTTCTATATTTGTTGGTAGATAGATTTTGATGAAAACTTCCATCAATTAATAGTATAATTATGTCTTAGATTTATATATATGCATTGATAACTTTCATATTTTGATCAAACTCTCTCAAATGATTTTTGAAAGAAAAGTTTAACAATATTTTCAAATGAAAGGTTTCAAGGTTAAAATCATGTTTAGAAAGAATGCATAAGGTTTAAATGTTTTGAACTATGAAAACTTATTTTTATAACATATATATGAAATAACCAAAATATCATAACAGTTAATTAAATCTTTGTAGTGAGTTAACCAGTAGAAAGTTAACCAAATTTTACACATAGTTAATCAAAATTTTATATTGAGTTAACCATATGATGTAATTGATTATCAGATATAGTAATCAATTACCAAAGTATTCTAAAGGTGAAATAATTGATTTAAAATAGATGTAATCGATTACCAATTCATCCTAGAGTTATAGTAATCGATTACCAACAAAATAATCAATCACTGTAACATCCTAATAATGATATTTGTCTTATACTTAAATTATATCGCGATTCACTATTAGTTTGTTACTTCATGATGCGGAATCCATTAATAAAATTACTGTTATGAAAAAATAATATAATTTTTCTCTTAAAATCTTAGTTGAGAATGTGAGTCTCATTGTAGTAATCAACATAATATAGAACGAACATTCTGACGTCGTCACTCACGTTAATTTTGAAAAAGCTTGCATTCTTTTACTTGTCGTGCTATACATTCATTTCCATAATAATATTTACATTATTAGTTATATAGGTAATACAGCACATAAACAATAATAAGTTAAGACTCCTAGCGAGTCCTTTAAGCAAAACAAAGGCTTGAATGTCCTTCATAAGTTATAATCATAAAAAAAAAGATACAAAGTTGAACAAAGCAGTATAAGATCCTTTAGAACTTTTCCCGCATTCCATTCCATCAACATTCATCTCTAGTGTAGGTTATTCATTTTTCATATATCGCTGCCATCGTGAAGAATACGATTGGATTTGGGAGAGAAATGGGAGGTAAAAAGTGAGAAATCATGATTTCTCACAAGTGTCTACCCTAAGATTGGCATAATCATTTCTAACCCCAACCATTTCATTGTATTAAGAAAATATGACAAGCATATAAGTTCAATTACTGTTTTTTTAAAATTATACTTAACTAAAGTAGGTTCTTTTGAATAATAGCAGAAGTTAAACCTCATACAAGAATACAAGTTATACATATTCTTAATTATTTCTTTATAAAAATGTTCATAGACAAGTCTCATGCATTCTTTGGATCACGTTCTCATTATTACATAGATATTATTTGACCCTTACTTGATTTATGCCTTATACATAAATCAATCTCTTTCTCTAGTCACCCTCTCAGTGATAGTTTCTTTTAAGACATATCATTAACAATTTAGTTAAACAATCTCTTTCACTTGTCTACTACTTCACCTTCTAATCTTGAATATGAGCTCATTCCAGATGGTCGTCGCTATTATAAATTTAAAATACCTATAACTTCCCCATATAAGGATTTATTTGAAATCCTATGACTTCACCATAGAAGGTAATGTACCTTCTTATTACTATATAAGGACCTACTGCCTTCTAAGTGTGCAAAAGTCTTAGATTTAACATACTAGGAGTAGTTTTAAGTTTTTACATAAGGTTCTTATTTAGTGATCTCTTGATTTATTAGGTTCCATTTTAACTCTTTATATTATGATGCATGCTCAATATTCAATTAAAATGCTATGTATATATAACACCCAATTCATCCATTTAATATCAAATCATAGAATCATAGGGACATACATAGGTCATCATGTCATCCAAGAGATCACACAAGTCATTACATTGCTCAAGAGAGCACATAACACATTTACACATATAGGGAAATGATTAAGCATCACCATGATAAATAGGGCATTAATAGCTATCCAAAAGTTCACTTTCCTAGTAAAAATATTTACTTAAGCATGGTCCTTAAATTTTTGGCAACATGCACATTTCTTCTAAAATTTTCAAGTTGACCTTGTTCTTTATGTTTTATGACAAATTTCTCAAGGAAAACCTACATCACTCATTCTTTCTAGGTTTCTCTCAACCTTTCATTTTCTCAAAGATTTTGTTGATATTTTTCTCATGTTTAACTTTATGGTAGCCTAATGGCCAATATGCCTCTTGAGTAGGGATGAATCTTATTTAACCAATTTTAATCCTTCTTAAGTGGAGAAATTTTTTTGTTTCAAGTATAGCTAAGGAACTTGGTTTCATGGTTTTGAAACAATACTTCTTTACGTTCCATCAAATATCACTATCTTATTAAAGAAAAAGTTAGCCACTTGACAAGTATTATCAACTTTCTTGAAAGGTATAAAATATTCCACTTTTAAGAACTTGTCAATATTGCAAAAAATTAATCCTTTCCATTTTTAGTTTGTGGAAATCCTAAGATAAAATCCTTAGATAAGTGAATTCAAGGATGATTAGAAACAAGTAAAAGAGTATAGAGTCCATGAGACATTACCAACGTACAATGTGGCTTTCACAAAGTTTTTGCATGTTATGCATCATCCAAGGCTAGCAAAATTTCTCATGTAACATATCTAAAGTCTTTTAAACCTCAAAATGCTTTATTCAACCCCCTTCATATACTTCTTTAACAAGCAAGTCTTTATTATTTTTTAATAGATAATCACTACATTTATGAAATCTTTTTTGAACCCATTTTATCATAAGAAATATATATAAGAGAAATTATTATTGTACATTATATATATATATATATATATATATATATATCTTTAACATATTAAAAACCAAATAGTTTAGTTTCAAGAATAGTAAATGGTGTATACATGGTAAAGAGATCATCTATTACCACAATTACCTTCCCTTTCTTATGCTTGATACTATATGAAAATGTTCAAGAAACTAAACTCATTTAACATGGCTCATGTTGAGCTTTCCTTACCCTTTCAAATACTTAAAAGATTTATGATCACTATGAATAATAAATTATTTGGGAAGAAATAATGTTTCCATGCTTGTAAAACTCTAACAAGCATATATAATTATTTATCATAACTTGAATAATTCATATTACTCTTATTTAATTTAGCATTAAAATATGCAATGGGATGATCCTCTTCAAGTAAAACAGTCTTAATATCCACATTTGATACATCACATGAATTTCAAATGACATTGAAAAGTTACAAAATGCAAGAATAGATGCATGTATGAGTTTATCTTTAAGTGGTTGAAATGAATAGATGCATGTATGAGTTTCTCTTTAAGTGGTTGAAATGAGTTTTATTGATCTTTCTCTTAATGCTTTATTTGTATCATAGGAGAAATAGGAAGGAAAGAAGAATCAAAATAAGCCAGAAAAAATGTGTTGTTTTAATGAGTAGAAATAGGAGAAAAAAGGAAGAAAAAATAATTCTCTTCTCTTGTTTGGATTGATGAAAAAGAGAAAAAAAATATATTAGTAGTATAAATTTTATTTTATATAAATTTAGAAAAATAAAATTTAACTTTAAAATAATTTACTATATTTTTTGATTGACATAATATTTATTTTTTATTTTTTAAAATTATATAATAAATTTAACAATTTAAAATAAAAAAAAAGTTTCTTTCCTCCCACTCTTTCTCTTATTTGGGACACAATTTTGGTGGAGTCTATAGAAAATTCTTCTTTCCCTCTTGTTTCCATGTACAAATAAACAGTGGAAAACGTTTTCATACTCCTTTTTTCCTTCCTTCCTCCTTCCCCTATTCAAACAAATCATAAAACACATGTTATTCTTTATAATTTCATTGAGGAGCATTGTCATTATGCTAAAATCTTTTATAAATATGCTATATAATCTTATCATTCCATACAAATGCCTAACGTCATTCATATATTTAGGAGTTGGTCATTCTTTAATATCCTTGAATTTTTCTTTAATAACTTTTACTCCTTTTAAATTTACCATAATACCAAGAAAAATTATATGATTAGTGAAAAAAACACACTTATCAAGTTAGTATATAACTTATGTAATCTAAGAAGATACAACATGGATTTGAGATGTTCAACGTGTTCTAGAAATAAAATTTATGATGTTTGACAACAAAAAAGGTTGTACCTTTTAATGTGAAAATTATGGCTTAAAAGGTGAAGGCCATATTTTTTTTATCATATGTTCTATGTGGTTGTGGTGTATTGTAATAGACCATGATTTTTTATTTTCTACCACGCTTTCACAAAAATCGTTGCTTTTGGTGATGGAATATGCCATAGTCTTTTGAACTAGTTATATGCCAAGATTTTTAATTTTCATTTTAGACCATAGTTTCAACAATATCACCAAAACTTTAAGCCATAGTTTTTTGAATAAGGTATAAGCCATGGTTTTTAAATGCTATTATTAGCCATAATTTTGGAAATGTGGCCTTGTAAATATGCCATGGTTTTTGGGAGTAGGTATAGGCAACAATTTTTGTTCCAGTTTTAGGCCAAAATTTTGATAATGTGATCTTTTGTAAAAATCAAAATGTTATCAAAGTATAAAACCATAATTTTTCAAAGAAATTCATGCACTAAATGGTTCATATGCCTTATAAACATGTTAGATGCATTAGTTAAACCAAAAGACATTACTAACAATTCACACAATCCATATTTAGTTTTGAAGGCAGTTTTTAGTTCATTCCCTTCCCTTAGCCTAATTTGATGGTATCTACTTTTTAAATCAATTTTTGAGAAGAAAAATACATCATGAAATTCATCAAGTTTAGAATAGGATATCCATGCTTCAGTGTGATATTGTTGATAGCCTTATAATAAGTTCACATCCTTCATGATCTATTCATTTTAGGCACCAAAATTACTAGTACTACACAAGGACTAAATCCTTCTCTAACTTATTCATTTTCTAACAACTCCCCACCTGTTTCTAAATCTCTTTTTTTTTTTATATATATAGAATTGCATATGTGGATTTATTGGATGAAGAAGTATTAGGAATGATATTTATTTGATGTTCTATTCTCCTCATTGATGGTAAATCATGAAGCATTATCTTAAGAAAAGTATCCTTGAATTTCTTCAAAATAACAATATCATTAGAAAAGATCTAGTATTAGAATACAAGCAAGAATCACAACACAAAATAAGAAATAACATTTTTCTATCCAAATTATCCATCATCACCTCACTTATATCAACAAATAGATTCTTTCCACTTTTTTCTTTTCCTTTTCCTTATTCTTTCTTTCTTTTCTTTCCTTATGTTTTTTTAATTTTATCCTTATAATCAAGATCTTTCTTTATATCAGTCTCTTCTTTGTTTCCTCTAAGCTCTTAATCTTCTTACTCTTTTTATTATTATTATTTGATCTTCATAAACCTTTCTAGGAGATAATAGTGTAAATGTTATTTTGTGGGAATTATGAATTTTTTTTTTAAAAATCCATCATGTTGAGCATACTTATTAAACTACCAAGGCCTTCAAAGAAGGATATGGTCAATCTCCATGGAAATAACATTACAAAGAACTTTATTTTCATATTTTCTAATGAAAAAATTAACCATCACCTATTGGTTCACCACCAATTCACTATTACTTAACAATTCAATATTATATTGCCTTTGATATGGTGTAGTATTTGGGTTAAGTTTAATGACCAATCTACTACTTGCCATATTAGTGCAAATCTCTCCATTAATAATCATACAACATACATTTCCTTGGGCAAGGTAACAAGAATGGAAAATATTTTTTCATTGCCCCTCCTCATACTCCTTTATTTGACTTTATAATGACCTCCTCATCACCAACAGATCTCCATCTTATGTATAGATTGTACCATTATTTTTCTCTTTACTTGAAGAAGATGAAGAAATGTTAGAATCTTCACTAGTAATACTCCTATTATCTCTCATTACCATAATTTTCTTATTTGAGAATTAGGATGCAATATGACCCCTCTCTAATCACTTGAAGCATTTATATCCTTACTTTTAAAATAGAAATTAGTAATAGTAGGAATAAACATCTTAGTACTTAAGGCTTTCTTAGGCTTAGAAAAATAATCATTCTTCTTTTGTTTATCCCTCCAACTTGAGGAATAGTTAGAAAAACGATTTCTCCATAAAATCCTTTCTCTTTAATTGTTGTCCCACCTTTTTATAGCTTGATGAAATAAATCTTTAAGCTCCACATAATATTGTAATTTTACAAGATCTCCAATGTCTTGGTTTTGACCATGGAGAAACTAAACCACAATTTCCTTCCTATTTTTCACAATGTTGGCTATGCTTAAAGCCATTTTCATCTCCTTCTAGTATTCATCCATACTCTTACTCCCTTGTATGACTCTTTGTGATATGTTTTGTAGTTTCCTATGATAATGAAAAGCATAAATCTTCTCCATGCCATGGTCTTAATTTCATACTAAGTGTTAATAGGATGTTCTCCAAATTTTCTTATATTTTTTTGTACTTGGTACCATCAAATTAAGGCATAGTCAATGAACTCAAGGACAATTTACCTTAAATTTTTTTATCAATTTTGTTACGATATAAGAAAAATTATTCAATCTTAATTGTGACAAAATATCTTCCATATCTGTTGGTAGATGGATTTTGATGAAGATTTCCACAAAGTAATAGTATGGCTAAGTATTAAAATTACATATATACATTGACAACTCTCATATTTTGAACAATCTCTGTAATTGATTTTTAGAAGAAAAGCTTAACAATATTCTCAAATGAAAGGTTTCAAGGATAAAATCATATTTTAAAAAGATTACATAAATTCTAAATATTTTGAACTATGAAAACTTAATTTTGTAACATATACACGAAGTAACCAAATCTTCATAAAATCTTTGTATTGAGTTAATCATGTTTTAGTAGCAAGTTAACCAAATGTTACACATAGCTAACCTAAATTTTGTACTAAGTTAACTATATGATGTAATTGATTAGCAAGTGTAGTAATTAATTACCAAAGCCTTCTGGAGCCTTGGAAACTTTTGAAATACTGGTATAATAAATTACCAACTGATATAATCGATTATCAAAGAAATCTAAAGGTTAAACAATTGAATAAAAATGGGTGTAATTGGTTACCAATATATTTTGGAGTTATAGTAATCAATTACCAATTAAATTAATCGAATTACAAGAGTTACATAATGCTTTAGTAATCAATTATCAACGATAGTAATCAATTATCAAGCTAAGGTTCTAAAATTTTCAAAAAAAATTCGAGTTTCAACAGTTTACAATTACCATATTCAAAATTATCGTTTATGTTTACATATAGAACTTTTTCTTAACCCATTTTTCATAAAATAAGAAATAAAATGAAAGAGAACGAAAAATAGAAAGTATTTTCATAATTTTTTTGTGAGAGCCTTTGATCAAAGTGTGAATGTTTTTTCATTGCATGAGATTTTCTTTGTATTGAGTTTTAAGGGTGATTTTGATATGATCTTCTACTATATTGTCTTAATCTTGGCTATTGATTCTTGAGAGAAATGGTTTTCTCTTGAAGGTATTTGTATTTGTGTAAAGTGGGTGATCTTTGCATGGTTCTTAAGATTTCGGTAGGGGGTGCTTGACGTGGTTGTTTGTAAAAGGATATTGTGTGTGTGAAAATAATGAAGAAAATCTCAAGTGGTGCTTGGAGACTGGATGTAGCTCTCTATGATTGAGAGTGAACCAAGATAAATTCTTGTGTGATCTTCTTATTTCCTACACTTTTACATTTCAACACTTGATCTTGTTATGTTTTGCATAATCTGTTATTCTTGATCAATATTTAATATGTTAACATTTTAAATATTATGTAAAAGTTTGATGGAAAATTCATCCCTCAGTTATTTAGTTTCTGCAAATACATCCCTGAGTTAAAAAAGAAAAAAGAAAAATCCTCCGTTACTCCCTAACATCTATCACAGTCATGCAAATAGGTCCTTGGACTCAATTTCTGTTAACGGAAGATTGAGTTGCACGTTAAATTCCACGAGGGATCTTCCTTGTCATCAAAATGATGTTGTTTATGGTGACAAAAAACAAGTCGGTTGCTAATTAGGCAAAATGACATCATTTTCCACATTCAATAACTATTCCCTCACTTAAAAAAATGACAATTTCTTTAGGGTCATCTTCTTCCTTTGTATTAATCAGTTAATTTATGAATTTTTTGAGCTTGGATTGGTGTAATTTCTTCTCAAAATGGTAACATCTTGGGTTGTTGAAAACTAGAGAGTAACTAAAAATATCTTATACCTAATTGAGCCCATAAAAAACCTCTTCCCGAATCTTCATTTCAATAATCCCTAAAAAATATTGAAACTCAAAGATAGTGAAAAGCAACCAAGTTGGAGCAATTGCATGAAACTTAGGAAATTACAAATAAATTAAGCTAAATTTTATCTCAGATATGCAAAAAGTACTATGAGAACTAATTTGAAATATTTTAAAACTTTTTAGGACTAATTTGTATGATTTTAAAAATATTCAGAACTAATTTTCATATTTTAAAAATTTTGAGGTGCTTGTAAATACTTAATTATGTCCAAGATCCTATTTTTAAAATTAATTAACAAATAAACAAAAAATAATAATAAATAAATTTTTTGGAAATAACAGAAGAAAAATAATAATAGAAAAAAATGAAAAGAAAAAATACAAAATAATAAAATAATAAAAATATAAACACAAAATAATAAAAAAAGGTAACATAAATAATAAAAAAACAGAAATTAAATAATAATAATAATAAAAACAGAAAATAAGAATTGAAAAAAATAGAAACAAAACAAAAATAAAATAACTAAAAAATAAAAGTAAAAAAAGAAGAAGAAAAGAAAAGAGAAAGGAAATAATAAATAAATAATAAAAACAGAAAATAAGAATTGAAAAAATAGAAACATAACAAAAATAAAATTAAAATGGAAAAAAAAACCTAAAAAGGAAAATAATAATAAATATTAAAAAAAAAAAAGAAGAGATGACAAGTAAAACAAATTCGGTTAAATGATGGTTAAAGATTTGTTAAATCAGTTATCAAAGTTAGAAGGGATGCCACGATTAAAGAATCATAACCAAAGGAAGGTTTACGGGGAAGAGTTTTATAAATACCAAAAAGGAAAAGGAAAAGGGACTTCTTTTTCCCTTTTAGGATCCAAAATTGCACAAGCAAAAAGGGAGAGAACGGAAGATCCCTCAAGCATCACAAAAGCTCCTCCAAAACTCAAAATCGAAGGAGGTTGACGTCGAAGCCTACCGCGGATAAACCAGAAAAAGCATTCTCGGCTCTCTCCAAGAAGGTTCGCCAGAAGAGGAAGAAGCCTCCATTGAACTTTTTGGAACCTTGCTGAAAAGGAGAAGAATCATCCCTTGGTCTTGGACTATAGCGCATTGATAAACCAAGAGAATCTTTTGTTGCCGATTCCTTCAGGTTTTTCTTCCATTCACGTGTTCTATTCCGAATGAAGAGAGTAGACTAGATTAGGATTTGTTTCATTTAATCACATGTATCTCAACGAATAAAGAGAGTCTCAAACAAGATCGTAGAGCTGTTATGATTAATTATTGCAATTGTTCTTTCATTTCTATAATTGCATCATGTTTTTGGATTCTTAGCGTATGATTAGCCCCTCAGAGGCATTTAGATTTGGTTTTGACATCATCCTACAATTTGAGCTTTTCTGCGAGAGATTCAGTTCTGCAAACAATCATCCCTCAATAGTGCGCAAGAGCATGAATGCATAAACTCAAAGTTAGTTACTATTGGCTATCCCTTTAAAAATGGTAACTAACTTTGAGTTTATGCATTCATGCTCTTGAATTTCAGGGTGTGCAGACAACCATCCCTCAATAGTGCGCATGAGCTCCTATGAAAAATCCTTAAGAACATACAGATACAAACTCAAGAGCACAACCATTACAGCCTTTCCTGGACCGGATTCAAACAAATGGATCCTCATATTGAACAAGAAGGATTAGAGTTTGGCTATGAGGGATTTTATAGTCACTATTCAAAGGCTCTGAACCATGGAAAATTTGAGAGAAACAAGGGAAGAGATGGTAAGTACGAAAGTACAATTGCTCAAGCTTTGCTAGACATGGTTTCTAATAAAGAAGCATCTGAGATCACCACGATATTGATTATTGCTAGTGCCGGGGGTGAGCTACTTGTGCGAGTATCATTACATGTTGCCAACTGAATTGGGGATGGGCATCCTGTGAAGGTGTTGGTATAGTCGCTGGATGCACTTTTAGAGGATCAAAAATAGGACCAGATGTTGTTGGGACCTTGGGAAGGCATCAAATAATTTACTGGGAGTGCATGCCAAAAAGGTGGGACCCGCGTCGGGCCATGCAGCATGGCACATTAGTGGGTGTACACATCTGGGTTGTCGGGATATTAATTAATCTTGGTCACGGATTATAATGCCTAAGATTGGCTCAGCTGGTTGGCGCATCAGAGGTTCACCTAAGGCACATTGGGTTCGAATCTCGCATACGATACTTTCTTTTGAAATTCCCATATATCCAGTTGGGCCTCTCTACTCTTCAATTTGCTTGGATCATCTGTGCCTGACGTACCAATCAGGTCTTCAATTGAGCCAAAATTCAAAAAATGGGCTGTATAAAAATTGGATGCAATTTTCCAATGGGTCTTTACAATTAATTTGTCCAGTATTAATTTAATATTTTATCAAATTCATTTGTACTCAAATCAAATTTAATTCTCTTCCTCAAAAAATAAATCAAGTTTAGTTCTTTTCTTCAAAAATTAAATCAAGTTTAATCCTCTCCCTCAAATTTTGAAATCAAGTATTTCTTTTGAGTCAGGTTTAATTCTTTCCCCCAATTTTAAATCAAAATCCACCTTTTTAAGGTCAAGCCCAAATTCTTTATCAAGTTCATTTTATCTAAAACCAAGCTTAATTCTTTACTTCAAATTTCAAATCAAGTTCCTTTTTAAATCATGTTCATTTCAAGTCAAATTCAATTTCTCAAGTTTTAAATCAAGTTCATTTTAAATCGAATTCATTGTAGATCAAGTTCATTTCGAAATCAAGATTCATTTCAAATCAAGTTCATTTTATTTTAAATCAAGCCTAATCCCCTCTTTAGCCTTATTATTTTCAAATTCGTTAACTCTAGGTCTCAAGCAATGAACCCTAAGCACGAACTGGTAGCTTTTTCTGTTGTTCGATGTTTAAGAATTCATATGGGTCCCAGTGCAACCGTAGTTGTCTTGGACCTTGTGCATATATGGACTAAGAATCTTTTTGTAAATAATTTCAAGAAAAAAATTTCATTTTGGAATCCTTAGTCTCACGTGATGAACCCTAGGCATGAACTGGTAGCTTTTTCTACTATTCGATGTTTAGAAATTCGTATGGATCCCAGTGCAGCCGTAGTTGTCTTGGATCCTATGCATATGTGGACTTAAAATATTTTCAAGATACTCTGTTTATTTTCAAACACCTCTGAAGGTCAAGCCTTCAAACCAGAACTACGTAAGCCTTGAGTTTTCCATTGCACTGGGGAATACGTAGGAGCATAATCAAGTCCTGTTAGACTATCTTCCATCAATCTATTTATTTTCACCCCAATTAAAGGGATCAAACAATTTTCAAAAATATCAAGATCACACACTCATTTTAAGGGTACCGTTCTTCAGAACGGGCAAGTAGGGTACCTAACACCTTCCCTATTTGTAACCGACTCCCGAACTTCGAATCTCTTCCTCAAGTTAGGGTTTTTCCAAATCTTTTTCCCTTAAATAAAATTTGGTGGTGGCTCACATTATCAAATAAATTCTTTTTTTAACATTTTTAGCGAGTTCATCGTCTCGTCGTAATCATGGTTGCGACAGTGCTTAAACGATGTCATTTTATATTTCTTTTTCCTCTTGCTTCTTTATTTCGTAGAGGTAAGGAAAAACAACTCTATCTTCTATCAACTTCACCTACAAAGTAATGGTGAACTTTGTAAGACTCATTGAACCAATTCCCTTTTGAAATTTATTATTCTCTTTTTAGAACCTTATGCAACCTTTTAAGATTGGTGTGTGCTATTAATTAGTTCTTCTATACCTTTTTCATTTCTTCTCTTATAATTCTTTTTTTATAGACACTATACATTGGACATGGTAGCTCATATATGCAAGGTTCGTTGATACATATAAAAAAAAAGGATTTTGAAAAAAAAAATCTATGTATTATCTTTGTCTTTCTTATTTAATCATAGTTGGTTGGGTCTCTTTTGCGAGTGGAGATGATAGAGAGAGCCAATTGCTTATGGAGAAGCGAGAGGAAGAAGAAAGATAAAACGTCTTTATTTAGGGACCCCAAACATATTTTAAATGGTATAACAATATTCTTTTGGGGTTAAACAACATCCTAGTTGGCACTTAATGTGCCTACTCAAGTTTTCATTAACAGAAACTGAGTCCAATGATTTTTTTGCATGATGACAGTAGAAGTTAGGGATGAATTTTCCATCAAACTCTATTATATAACTCTTATATCATATTTAAGGTTTCTTAGACGACTTATGTTTTTGGTCTCACTTTATTAATTTGTTGGTGAATTTTTGAGAAAAATATATCAACCTAATTCACTCCGCTCTTAGGTTTGTGGCCATTTGATTAACATTAATTTATTATTCTAGGTAAGCTTTAGGATCGTTTTTTCCTAGAAGGAATGTGTTGTCATTTTCACACCTCCAACTTCTTATGAACAATCTCTCTCTCTTCTTTTATGTCTTCTTCTTTCTCTCCTATCTCTTGGAGAATTAAAAAAGTGATCATATTCAAAAGAAAATCTTCATAATTTGAATCCATTTAATAGTTGGATCTCTCTCATGGTTGAAAATCTTATCTCTCTTTAGTTAGTTATTTCTTTGATGTAATTGATATTTTATCTTTGCAACAATCTCTTCAGTTGAGGTAATGCTTGCATTTATAGCCTCACAACCTTCAACCTTGGGGAAACATGAGTATTATCCCTATATGTACCACTCTCTCTTGGCATGGTTATAAGAATAAAAAACAAGTTAGCAAAAATAAAATCCTCACCACTTTATCTATGTGTTTGAACTCTTGAATTTTAATTCACTTTGATCTCAAACCAAGCTTTTGTTTAATGTTCACTCTTATCTTTTACCACTTAGGTTCTCTTTCTTATTTTGAAATCAAACCAAAGTTAATCAACAAAAAAAGAAATATATAATTACAATCAAAACCACTTAAAACTTAATACCGAAGGAGTCAAATAAAGGAAGTACTCTAAAAAAACTAATAAACCACTGTCATAACCGTAATTACGACGAGACGACGGTCTCGCTAAATTTTGAAAAGAATTTAGTTTGATTATGGAGCCGCCACCAAATCTTATTTTAAGGGAAAACATTTGGAAAAACCCTAACTTGTGGAAGAAATCTAGGTTCGGGAGTCGGTTACGAGTAAGGAAGGTATTAGGCACCCTACTCGCCCGTTCCAAGGAACGGTACCCTTAAACTGAGTGTGTGATATTTTGAAAACTATTTGATCCCTTAAAATAGAATAGAAAATAGAAAATAAATAGGTTCATGGAAAATAGCCTGACAGGACTTGATCCTGCTCCTACGTATTCCAGGTGCAATGGGGAAACTCAAGGCTACGTAGTTCGGTTAAGAGACTTGATCTCAAAGAATACGGGTGATTTTAGATAGAAAAAAAAGACACTTTAATAGGAATTTATTGAAAATGATGGTTTTCGAAATTCATGTTTGCAGATCCTAAATCGTCGTAAGCCGTATTTGGATCCCACACGAATTAAAACACGACACGGGGAGAACGCTGCTCGTTCGCGTTAGAACCCGTTTACATGAATTTCGAAAAATTAAAAACAGACGTTTTTTATAAGATTTTATTGAAAGTGATGGTTTTCAGAAATTCATGCTTGCGAGATCCTAAATCGTCGTAAGCCGTATTTGGATCCCACACGAATTAAAACACGACACGGTAGAGAACGCTACTCGTTCACGTTAGAACCCGTTTACATGAATTTCGAAAAATTAAAAACAGATGTTTTTATAATATTTTATTGAAAGTGATGGTTTTCAGAAATTCATGCTTGTGAGATCCTAAATCGTCGTAAGCCGTATTTGGATCCCACACGAATTAAAACACGACACGATAGAGAACGCTACTCGTTCACGTTAGAACCCGTTTACATGAATTTTGAAAAATTAAAAACAGATGTTTTTATAATATTTTAAAAAAACAAAGACGAATGTGAACTCGAAAATCCGAGAAAAAGTAAGAAAATTAAGCGGAATAAAAGGTTGGATTGAACCTCCATTGATGTTCCTTGTTTAATTGTCTCCAATCCAGCTTAGGTCATAAGGTCCACAGGTAAGAATTAAGTTTTTTTTATTTTGATTCAAGCGAACACTTAACTCTTTAGGTTCAATGACTTAATCATGCATGACTTAAGCTAGACTTAGCATATAGGATGCATGTATATGGTCATGCACTCTTAGGAATTTTTTTTTTTTAAAAGGAGGACATACAAACACAAACAAATCAGAAGGAAATAGATATAGAAGGATCAACACATGAAAAATAATACCTAAACAAGGTTAAAAGAACAAGATCTACTAAAGAACTTCAAAGACACAAGAGATTTTGGCGCCAAAATTTAAATTCAAATCTCAAAATTTTTTCAAAAAATATTTTTTCAGAGATCTAAAAAATTAAAACCAAAACATTGAAAGATATAGATCTTAGGAATCAAACAAAACAAATTTGATAAAAAAAGACAAGAAATGAGCAAGTTATGCACAAACCAAACAACATAGGTTCATTTTCGCACCAAGACAAACATACCTCAGTAATTCGGCCATAAAAACTTCATTTAAGATCCAAATTAGACAAATAATACCATTCCAGAAACTAGAGAGAAAGACGAAGAGAACGCAACACAAAGCACCAAAATCGGAGATCGTTTGACCGATCAAAAACAAAAACGAAAAACAGACACGAAAATGAACCTCAAGAACACACAAGTTTTTGGCGCCAAAATTTGAATTCAAATCTCAGAATTTTTAGAAAATATTTTTGGTAGATCTGAAAAATAAAAACTGATCAATTGAAATATATGGATCATAGGAATCAAACAAAACAAGTTTGACATCAATCCAATCAGAAATGAGCAAGATATGCACAAACCAAACAACATAGGTTCATTTTCGCACTAAGACAAACATACCTCAGTAATTCGGCCATAACAACTTCATTTAAGATCCAAATTAGACAAATAATACCATTCCAGAAACTAGAGAGAAAGAAGAAGAGAACGCAACAAAAAGCACCAAAATCGGATATCGTTTGACCGATCAAAAACAAAAACGAAAACAGACACAAAAATGAACTAGGAAATCCGAGAAGAAGCAAGAAACTTAAGATGGATAAAATTCGGACCTAACCACCATTGGAAGGTGATGAAGAGCTGATTCTATGGAGGCCAAGGGCTGAATTGAATATCAGAGAGTCTCTTAGGTCCTCCCTTCAAAGGTTCTGAAAATGCCTCTTCTAAGACTCCAAGTTCTCCCCCTCCCAAGAATTTCCAAAAAATGAGAAAAAGCCATTTTCCTTTCTTGTTTGTAGGTATATATAGACACATCCCTTCTTGGCAAGGGTGAGGCTCTTTCAAAGAGCCAAAAGCCAGCTTCCTCTCTCTTAGCAAGGGTCAAGTCCTTTCCCAAGGCCAAAAGCCACCCCCTCTCTGAGAGCCAAAAGCCAACCCCTTTGATTTCAAAATTTTTGTTCCCTATTTTGATTTTTCAGCTTTTTCTTTTTTCAATTTTCATTTTTTACCTTTTTTTTGTTGTTTTTTTTAGTTTTATTTTTTTCTATTTATCATTTTTACTTATTCTTTAATTTTCTTTTTATTATTATTTATTTTTTTTATTTTATTTTTTTTTTCTTCATTTTCGTATTTTTGCTTTTCTCGTTCTTTCTGCTTTTTAGTTTACATCTTTTCAAATTTTTAATTAAATTAACTTTTGGTTAATTTTAATGATTGGGGGCCCCGGACATAATTGAGTGTTTACAGTTTGCCACTCTTTACTCATTTTCCTACCAGATAATGTGAGAAACGATTCTCTGAATTATCGTAATAGGAAATGAGTAAAGATGTGAACACATTATGTCCGAGGCAGGCCTTGAAGGAGTCCGGCAAACAGAAGGAGCCTTGAGCTTGAAATTGAACCTCATGGATGCCTGGAGAATGATGATTCAATGACCTTATCGACTTCATGTACCGATAGGGTTTAAATATGCGAGGCTTAGCTGTATAGCTTGACTAAGCTAAGTGGAATGAAGCAATGCCTGTTAGGACTGGCGTGGAATTCAATGGAATGGCTTGTTAGGACAAGCAAAATGAAATGAAAATGGCCTTGTTAAACAGAAACGAGAAGAGAAATGGCCCGTTACGACGGGCTCGCAGAGTGAAAACGACTATTTTAAGATAGGAAAGCATGCAAGAACTAAAATGTAAGATATGCATAAGGTGGCTTTCGACAAAGATAGGCCAAGGTATTTATCCGAGTTGGAGGCCCGACATCATAGGCCCGGTTGTGGAAAAAAACGAACTTGGCGCCCTAACATCGTAGGCCCAAAAAGCGAAAAAGTAAACCCGAGGAGGCCCGACAACATAGGCCAAGGATGAAAAGTAAACTTGATGAGGCCTGACAACATAGGCCAAGGTGCGTGAAAAACAAACTTGAGGAGGGGCCTAAATAGGCCAAGATGCGAAAGTAAATATGAGGCATCCCGTTGTTGGGGAAGGAATGTAGAAAGGGGGTCCCGTGATGTGGGAAAAATGCAGGAAAATTAAACATGCTTGATATCCCGTTGTTGACGGGAAAATGCAAGAAATTAAACATGCTTGGTATCCATTCTTAGGGATAAATGCAAATGAGGTCCTGCTGTTGCCGCAAGATATTAAACATGTTTGATGTCCGTTGTTGACGGAGAATGCAAATGAAGTCCGTGTTGCCGGGAAGATGCAAATGATGACATCCTGTTGTTGCCGGGATAAATGCAAACTTCTTGCGAGGTGAAGAAAAATAGACATGCTTGAAGTCCTGTTGTTGACGAGGAGAATGCAAATAAAGTCCCGCCGTTGCATGTAGGAAGATGCAAATGATGACATCCTCTTTCGTTGCAGGATAAATGCAAACCTGATTGACAGGTGAGAAAAATAGACATGCTTGAAGTCCCGTTGTTAACAGAGAATGCAAATGAAGTCCCATTTGTATAGGGAAGAAATTAAACATGCCAAAGATTGTTGACAAGAGAATGCAAATGAATGATGTAGGAAGATGCAAATGATGACATCCGCTATTGCCAGGATAAATGCAAACCTCTTGACGGGTGGTGAGGAAAAATAGACATGTTTGAAGTCCTGTTGTTGACAGGAGAATGCAAATGAAGTCCCATTGTTTGCCGGAAGATGCAAATGATGACATCTGCTTGTTGCCAGGATAAATGCAAACCCGCTTGACAGGTACGATGAAAAATAGACATGTTTGAAGTCGTTGTTGTTGACGGAGAATGCAAATGAAGTCCCATTCGTTGCACGGAAGATGCGAATGATGTCATCCCGTATTGTTGCCAGGGATAAATGCAAACCTGATTGGCAATTGTGAGAAAAATAGACATGCTTGAAGTCCCGTTGTTGTGAGGAGAATGCAAATGAAGTCCGCTATTTAGGGAAGATGCAAATGATGACATCCCGCCGTTGCCAGGATAAATGCAAACCGATTGACAGTGTGAAAAATAGACATGCTTGAAGTCCTGTTGTAATGCGAGAATGCAAATGAAGTCCACATTCTTCAGGGAAGAAATTAAACATGCTTGAAGTCTGTTGTTGACAAGAGAATGCAAATGAAGTCCCATTCTTGCCCAGGAAGATGCAAATGATGACATCCTCGCTATTGCCAGGATAAATGCAAAGTGTGAAAAAATAGACATGTTTGAAGTCTGTTGTTGGCGGGAGAATGCAAATGAAGTCGTTGTTATTCTTTGGGAAGATCAAATGATGTCATCCTATTTTTGCCAGGATAAATGCAAACCTGATTGAGGTGACGGAAAAATAGACATGCTTGAAGTCTGTTGACGGGGAGAATGCAAATGAAGTCCCATTCTTAGGGGGAAGATGCAAATGATGACATCCTCGTATTTGCAAGGATAAATGCAAAACCTGGCTTTTGACAAAGAGAAAAATAGACATGTTTGAAGTCCGTTGTTGACAGGAGAATGCAAATGAAGTCCCATTTGTTCGGGAAGATAAATGATGACATCCTAACATTTGCGGGATAAATGCAAACCCGCTGACAGGATGAAAAATAGACATGCTTGAAGTCTTGTTGTTGACGTGAGAATGCAAATGAAGTCCCATTCGTTAGGAAGATGCAAATGATGACATCCTGTTGTTGCCAGGGATAAATGCAAACCCGATTGACAGTGTGAAAAATGACATGCTTGAAGAATAGGAGAATGCAAATGAAGTCCGCATTTGTTGCTGTCGGGAAGATGCAAATGATGACATCCTGCTGTTGCCAGGATAAATGCAAACTCGCTTGACAACGTAAGAAAAATAGACATGTTTGAAGTCTGTTGTTGACAGAGAATGCAAATGAAGTCCCCACGTTTCTTAGGGAAGATGCAAATGATGACATCTGTTGTTGCGGGATAAATGCAAACCTCGATTGGAGAATGGTGAGAAAAATAGACATGCTTGAAGTCCCGGTTGTTAGCGGAGAATGCAAATGAAGTCCCATTATTAGGGAAGATGCAAATGATGACATCCCGCGTTGCCGGGATAAATGCAAACTTGATTGATTGTGAGAAAAATAGACATGCAAAGTCGTTGTTGGAGGAGAATGCAAATGAAGTGTTGCCGGGGAAGATGCAAATGATGACATCCTAACATTTGCCGGGATAAATGCAAACCCGCTTGAGTGACGAGAAAAATAGACATGTTTAAGTCCTGTTTGTAGAGAGGAGAATGCAAATGAAGTCCCGCCGTTGTAGGGAAGATGCAAATGATGACATCTGCTGTTGCCAAGATAAATGCAAACCTCGCTTGACAATTGTGAGAAAAAATAGACATGTTTGAAGTCTGTTGTTGGACGGAGAATGCAAATGAAGTCCCATTCGTTCTTTGGGAAGATGCAAATGATGTCATCTGTTGTTGCGGGATAAATGCAAACCCGATTGATTGTGAGAAAAATAGACATGCTTGAAGTCCTGTTGTTGATGGGAGAATGCAAATGAAGTCCGACGGAAGATGCAAATGATGACATCTGTTGCCAGGATAAATGCAAACCTCGCAATTGTGAGAAAAAATAGACATGTTTGAAGTCCTGTTGTTGACGGGAGAATGCAAATGAAGTCCGTCTGTTGCGTAGGAAGATGCAAATGATGACAAGACATTTGCGGGATAAATGCAAACCTCTTGTGAGGTGTGAGAAAATTAGACATGAAGTCTCGCTTGACGGGATGAGTTGAAGTTAAAACTTGACATCTGCTTGATAATTTTGGGTGCGAGATGAAATCCTTGGAAAGGATGTATGCATAATTAAACATGCGATAGACGGATGTATGCGGGGAAAAACGAGGCGACAACATAGCCGTGGCCGAAAATTAAAAGTTGATGATGACTATTTGGATGGAAAAAGGACTTATAAAGACAAGTGAATTTGAGGTGGGAGGGTCCTATACTACTTGAGTGCAGACGGGAAAATGGAAAATGACAAGAATCAATTAGGACGGGTATCGAAGAAAAGCCCGTTGTTGACGGGAAAGAAGTGATCTGTTAAGACGGGGAAGGAATCATGTAGAGATCTGTTGTTGACAAGGTGGAACACAAACTAGATGTGCCTTGAGGTGGCGTGTGAAGAGGGATTATAGACTTCTTAAAATGCATTCGTCGGACAACTTTATTTTGAAATTTCTTTTCTTGAATTAAAATAAACCGCTTATTCTACCTTGAACTTGAAGGTTTTTTTCTTTTTTTTTTGGCACTTGATAATTACTTTTGAAGAAACTTGGGCTGACCGATTTTGCCCAGGTTTAGAAAATTAAGGAATGCCTTGGTTTGAGTGACGTTTGGGCAAACATTTTGCCCGAGTTTAGGCCTCGATGAGATTGATGATGAGCTTGACTTGAACTTTGGGCCATTTTGCCCTATTGAACTTGATAGGAGTTGAGAACCGAGGATTGTCTCAACTTGGGTTTTCTTGGCAACTTGTTTGCCCCAATTTTGTTCTTGGATTTAAATCTTTCTTAGGCAAATGTTTTCCCCGGTTTGGACTCGATCCAGAAATCGAGGATGACCTTAATTTGAACTTTTGTGGGCAAGCGTTTGCCCCTGTTTGAACTTGATTTTGAGAGTGACCTCAAATTGAATTGTGTGGGCAAGCATTTTCCCCAGTTTGATTTTTTCTAACATTGAGGAATCGAGGATTGCCTCAACTTGAATTTTCACGGGCAAGTGGTTTTTGATTTTGTTCTTGGTTTAGAATTTGAGGATGGCCTCAAATTAAATTTTAATGGGCTGATGCGCTTGCCCCACTTTGAGTTTGACTCCGAATTCGAGGATGACCTCAAATTGAAATTATGTGTGGGCAAATATTTGCCCCAGTTTGGAAGTCTTTTAATTATGATCAACTTGGGCAATTTTACTCGGGTCTTAATTAGTTTTTGAAAGATAAGTAATGAAATTCTTGAATGACAAAATGCTTATTGCGATGTTTAAATGAATGAAAAAGAATATGGTGTTTGTGATGCTTGGATGCATGCAGAAATGATGTGGGGGGTTCTTATTTTGATGCTTTGAAATAGTTATTTGATGAAACAGATGCTGTGGCATAAATGCATGCCATGATGTGGTTCTTATTTTGATGCTCGAAATATTCACTTGATGAAACAAGATGCTATGGGATAAATGCGAACCATGCGATGGTGTAAAATTTTTGTTTCTCTTGATTTTTGGATTTTCTCTCTCTCTTTTTTTTTGTTTGTTTTTTTTTTGACATCCTTCCTCAACAACCCTATAGTTGGTGCGACAGGAATCAAGAATCAGGACAAGCCAGATTGACTTAAGTTCAGTGTTTTAGTCAATCTCTTGGCTTCTTGATCGACTTTGAAACCTTTTTTTCCAGGATCTTTGAGACCCAACAACGGTCAGCAGTATTGAATGAGACACACTCCTTTTGTCTAGGTGGCGTTACGTCTGACAGGAGAATGAACTTTGGGAAACAATCATGTCGTGTTGCGATGATCGAGGATTCGTCCAACTTGTCATGACTTTTCAAAATTAATCCCTTTTAATTCTTTTTACATTTTTCATGTTTCCTTGTGGCACGTGCATTATGAGGTGTGCAAAATGATGCTGGACGGTCAGAAGAAGGAGATAGAGAATTTTGAGGTCGTATGTTTTAAGGTGGTATACTTGAAAGGAAAAGGATGATGAAAAGGGTGGGTTTGGTTGCGCAAATGGAACCTTTTGATGAAAAATGCCAATGCTGCTTTTCATAATCTGGATTGTGAAATTAGCCAAACTTTTGAGAAATGGCAAAATTTTGCCCCA
This sequence comes from Canavalia ensiformis, assembly GCA_026541065.1. Classification (NCBI taxonomy): domain Eukaryota; kingdom Viridiplantae; phylum Streptophyta; class Magnoliopsida; order Fabales; family Fabaceae; genus Canavalia; species Canavalia ensiformis. The sequence goes on from JAMKYM010000586.1 coordinate 216,642, forward strand.
GTTTGAAGAAGATATAAGGTGCAGAATATCATGTTGTCTTGGAATTCCTAGTTTGACCTTAATTTTTGCCTGGGTTATTCTTTTGAGTTTTCAACCTAGGTCTTTTGTATTGCCCTGACTTTTGCCTAGGCCGCCCTTACAAGTTTTCGACCTAGCGGGCCTTCTGCTTGATTGTGCCCTAACTTTTGCCTAGGTCGCCCTTACGGGTTTTCGACCTAGCGGGCCTTTTGCTTGATTGCGCCCTAACTTTTGCCTAGGTATTCTTTAATGGTTGTCGACCTAGCGGACCTTTTGCTTGATTGTGCCCTAACTTTTGCCTAGGTCTTCTTTGATGATTATCGACCTAGCGGGCTCTTATATGATCCTGATTTTTTCCTGAATTGTTGTTGGAAACCGAAAAGACCTTTTCTGATCGTGACTTTGTCGATTCATTATTTTGAACTTTAACCCTACTTTTGCCTGGATTATTTTTTGCTTTTAGTCCAGCAGGCTTCTCTTCTTCATGAATTTTATGTTTCGACCTTGATTTTGCCTGGATTATTTTTTACTTTAATCCAGCGGGTCTTCTCCTTTCTCTTGAATTTTGTGTAGTTGAATATCGATCTTACCGGGATCATTTTGGGCTTCCAATTCAGCGGATCTTTTCTTGCATCCCTGATTTTTCCTGGATTTAAACTTGGTTCCAGCGGGATATTTTTATTTTGAATGGTGATGTAGAATCCCTGGTTGTTTATCCTACTTCCTCATTGGGCTTTTCTCTTTTAGCTCGATTAATTCGACGTTCAAGATTATTTATTATAGCACTGACACTCTCACCAATTGGTATTTATTGTTTTGGTGTAGGAATAGAAAATAGGTTGAGTGATGAAAAGGATGATAAATTTTAAGTAAAGTCAAAATGTAAAGCACGTGCTCAAGTAATATGAAAAATGTAACTTTTGCATTATTTATTGAGATTTATTTACAAAAGATTAACTTTGAAAAGTACGACAATTTTGGATGAGTATCCTTGATAGCTTGATTTGTACAATGCAACTTGTCGTGCTTCTCCCATCTTTTCAGCTGGTCGATGGGCTCTCGTGATTTGGCAACGGATTGTTTTCTGTATTAGGAGCAAGCCTCCCAAAATCCAGCCACTTTGCATCGATTAAGCTTTGTACTTTTCGTTTCAAAGCTAGGCAATCCTCAGTAGAATGACCAATAAATCCTGCATGGTAATCGCATCTGGCGTTAGGATTGTACCAATTAGGATATGGTGGCTCTTGAGGCTTTAGAGGATAAGGCGCAACCAGGGAGCTTTGAATCAGCCGAGGTAGCAAATCAGTATAGGAGGTTGGAATAGGGTCAAATTGGACCGGCTTCTTCTCCTTTTTCTGGCTTTGGTTAGGATTCTGGCTTATGGCTTGTGTTTGGGCCGTGTATGGTGTTGGTGGCCGGACTTGTGTCGGGTAATTGTAAGTAGGAGGGTATGGTGTTTGGTAGGTGGTAGCGATGTATGGATATGGTATGTAAGGTATGTATGGTGTATATGGTGTGTATGGTGGTGGTCGGAAGCCAACTGGACCATAATGTGCCACCTGTGGAGTGTACTGGCCTTGACCAGAAGCCACATTATAAGCTTTGTCTGCCTTCTTCTTTCCTGATCCGATGGAAGCGTTGACTGCCCCTGTAAGCTTATGCGCAATCTTTCCACGACGCATGCCACCTTCGATCCTTTCTCCAATGATGACGACATCAGAGAAGCTAGCAGTCATACTACCGATCATCTTGTCATAGAAAGGATCTTGGAGTGTGTCGATGAACATACTGACCAGTTCTTTCTCAGACAAGGGAGGTTGTACTTGAGCAGCCAACTCCCTCCATCGTTGGGCGTATTGCTTGAAGGTCTCATCTCCCTTCTTGGCCATATTCTGGAGTTGAGTTCTGCTAGCAACCATCTCCAGGTTATACTTGTACTGCTTCAGAAAGGCATTAGCTAGGTCCCTCCATGAACGAATATATGTCCGTTCCAGCTGGGTGTACCAATTTGCAGCTGCCCCGGTCAAACTGTCTTGGAAGAAATGGATGAGTAAGTTGTCATCATGAGCATAGACGGCCATTCTTCTACAATACATGGTCAAATGGTTCCTCGGACAACCAGTTCCCTGATATTTCTCGAATTCAGGAACCTTGAACTTCGAAGGGATAACCACATCTGAGACTAGACATAGATCAGATGCGTCTTTGATATCATAAGCACTTCCTTCGATTGCCCGGATTCTTCCTTCCAAGATTTTCCATTTTTCAGCATTTTCGTTAGAAGGATCGTTTGGGTACTCTCCTGGCCTATTATGAAGATGGAAAGGTATGTATATTGGATGAAGTCCTTGGGTGAACATAGGATTTGTCCCCCCAGTGTTTATTTGGTGAGCTTGGACAGGTTGTTGTATGGTGTTTGGAGTAATATGAGGGATTCCTGTAGGGTTTGAAGGTAGGTTTTGTGTTTGGATTTGTGTTTGGCGGAATGGGGTGCATGCCCACGTAGAGGGAACCTATAGTGGACCCACTCAGCTTGTGAAGGCATGGTCGATGGTAAAGGGTTTGGTGGATTGTAGCTAGGAGAATATGATGGGCCAACTGGTTCCTTTGAATAGGACACCCTTATGTCCTTCTGTTTTGATGATTGGATAGCTCCCATCAGTTTGGCCATTTGATCTTTCAGAGTTTTCACCTCATTTCTCAACTCTTCATTTTCCTTTCAACTCATCCATGATCTTTGATTGGGAATGAGTCCTATAAGGATCTGAGAAAACTATCTTTCTTTAATTTTTATTTTTTCTAAAATTTGAAATTAGTTTTGATAAGCTGATATTTTGCATGAATACCAATGCTTCAATGAGTATGAAATAAAAAGATATGAGATAGTTTTCAAAATTTTTCTTTTTTCGACGATAAATTTATTCAATGAATGTAATGTTTTGAAATGCATAAATAATTTATAGATTTAAATGTTGACCATCTTTTGGAATGATCAAATGCTCTCTCCAATATTTGGGTTTACTCTTTTCCAGCAAAAATTGATTTCTTGATTATTTTTTTTTTTGATTATTTTTTATTTTATTTTATTTTATTTTTTTGGAAATTGTTTTTTGGGTATGAAGAAAATTATGTTTCTTCAATTTTTTTGTTAAATTAATTATGTGATAAAAACATTAATGAGTGTTAATATAAAGAAGGTATGAGATGATCTTTAACGAAAAAATGCTTTGATGAATGAATGAATGTATGTATGTTTGAATGCATAAATAATTAGAGATTTGTAAGTTGATCATTTTGAATGATTTGTTGCTTTATTTATTCTGGCTTCTTTAAATTTTTAGTAGTTTTAGTATATATATTTTTTTTGTTTTGCTAAAAAAACATTTTGGTTTTGCTAAAATTTCCCTAAATTTCCTTTCAAACATAAAAGCATTTTTGGGTTTGTATATGTTTATTTTCCAAAATCTTAATTTGAATTGGTTTAGGCAAAAATTTGCCCCAGTTTAAATTATTAGTATAAATTTTTTTTTGAATTTTCTTTATTTTTATGATTTCATTTGTCAAATCTGTTTATTTTCTTCTTTTTTAGTTTCTAATTTTGTTTTTCTTTTCTTTTCACTACGCTCCCTTATTTGGAATAATTGTACACAAGCAATGTATGCATGGATCAGTTCATATCAACATTATAATAGAAGTGTGTACCCTTTTACGTGTCCTAATTCGAGGTTACCTGTCCTATGGATCTAGGATATCTAATTTATGTATCTCGCCAAAAGGTAGGTCATAGTCCTGGGGCATAAAGGTCACTAAAGCCAAGTTCCAATTCCATAGAGTTGACTGCAACCGTAGAGAACGCTACTGGTTACAGGACACTGGAAAAGGACGCACTCTAGCTGGGGTTTTCGTGATAGCCGACCGGGACGTGCATCCCTGGTGGCACCACTAGACCCCTCTATTCCTAAGTTTCGCTCAGACCCGGGTACAGGGCCCCACTCATGATTATGCATGCATGTGTAGTGTGTGAAGGGTATACAGACCTTTTGGGGATACCTGCAATTGGGGAACTTCTACAAACATATATAACAGTTTATTGTTCATCTATCCTAGGGTTATAAAGTAAACATCCAGACAGATAACAACCACCACACAAAACCTACCAAATTTTCCTTATTTATTTCAAAAATGGTAACCCAAGTAAAGAATATGAATTAAAATATAAATTGGGCTAAAAAAGAGTAAAAGGAGAAAAAAAGAGACATAGGCATGATGAAAAGACAAAATTACTTCTAAAGGAAGCCAATACGCCCTTGCAACATCTGGTAGTTTTTTTACATGGCCATGTAGAAATGAGCACGATTGTGTTGAATATAAGCATGGTCATGCTAAACTTCAGTACAACCTTACAACATCTCTAAAATTCTTGACACAATCATGCAGACCTAAGCATAATTGTGCTAATATGATAGCATAGAAAATGATGTAAATCAAATCCCATTGGTGAAAGAAAATCCCAATTAAAAAGTTATAAAAAGAAAATAAGGAATTGGAAATGATATGCCAGAAAAATCTTACCGTTACCACCTATCCTTACTTATATTTGTCCTTCTTCTGGTATCCTTTTGTAGGATCTATGGAAGCAGAACATTCTTGCAGTACAAGTTTCAGCACCCTATTGTCGGCCTTGCCAGCATTTAGTTTTGTTAATCTAGTTTTCTATATTAGGATTATGGATGCTTTAATTAGATTAGAGGCTTGTTGCTTATCATTTTTCATTATGTGTAACTAATCTCTTTATCATGGAGTTTTGATGAATTTTATGATGTAACCAATTGAACTCATTTTCTTTCTTATGAATGTATATGTTTTTCTATCAAATTGTATTTGTCTTATGATGCTGGGTTAATTGATGAAAATTGACCACTCTTATTAATTTTTAAGTTGAAGGAGTAATAGATCGTATCATTACTTAATTAGAGAAATTATAAAGTAAATTGGATCTTGGGTTTTGAAGGATCAATTGGAATCCCTAATTTCTAATTAAATATTAAATTAATAAAGTCACGTGTTTTTTATGTCTCTCTTAATTATTTACCTTGCATTATCATTGAAGGTGATAATTGAAGGAAAAAATATTACTATTGCATGATCATTGGATAGTAGTAGAATTATAACAAGTGATTAGGAATTAAATTTTATCATTCCTAAGAGGGTTTAACAGGTAATATTGAGTAAATTCCTAAGGAAAGCTAAAGTTTCAAGCTCTTTGTAATTGAATTCATATTTGTGATTTTTATTATCTTGTGATTTCCTTTTCCTCATTTCCTCTTTTATTTCTATTTTAAAACATCACTCACAATAAAATTTTTCTTGGTGAGATCAAAAGTTAAAATTAAATCAATCTCTTGATTATTGGAATAATCTTTATGGGAACAATATTAGGTGTTTCAAATACTCTTATTCTAACTTTGACGAATCCATGGGAAAAACTTAATACACAGTTTGCAAATAAGTTTTGCATAATAAAAACCAAGGAACATATAAGACAAGCATTAAAAGCTAAAAAAAAGAGGATTACACATACTCAAGATAGAATGTCATGACACTCAAAGAAAAAAACAATTAAAAAGTTTTTTATATATCACTTAATGTGAATTAAATTGATCTTTCCTTAATTTGGTTTGCTTAGATCTAGAATCAAAATTATGAATGAGATAAACTAATTTAAATTAGAATTTATCCTAAACTAAAGATAGAAAGAGAAGGAATGGAGAAAGTGTCACACACTAAATCTATGGAGAGTGATCAATTCAGTGTAGAATCACATGTAAAGTATGAAAAACCCTTAATAATATCCAAACAATAGTGTTTTTAAAATTTTTAAGAGACACACAAGCTCTCTTAAAAAAAACCCTTAATTTTTATTATCATCGAAACTATTTTCTTAAAAAGTATAAATGAGTATTCAAATTAAAATCTAAAATAATTAGTACCTACTATCACCTAGCTTATTAACATAATAATAAAAAAATTAAATAAATCTTAAAAATATTAATAACCAATACAACTAAGATCATTAATATAATAAATTAAAATATAATCTATTTAATTTTTAAACTAAACATAAAATTTTACAAAAGGATTAGAATAATATAAATTAAAATTGATCTTATTCTTCTAAATCTTTAATTTGAATATAATAAATTAGTTTAAGTTCTTCTATTTTATATTTTGAATTTCTTAAACATGATTGTAATTATTTAATTTAAGATTTTTTTGATTTTCTTTATTTTTAACCTTGTTTTAAAATTTATAAACACATGAAATCTTTTCTTTTATTTTTTTTATCATTATTTTTTTTACTTCTCATAAGTTTTTTTTAAAAAAATTAATTTTTCAGGTATATTTATAGATACAACATATGATTTAGTGAGCATGTGAAAATATGTGTTAATTGGATATTGCATTCTATAAGTTAGCTATATTTTGATTTTCAATTCATATTCATTTGTGATGTATCTAACAAATTTTTAGTATTTTTTATTCATTTCTTATTTCTTTTCACAATGACGAAAAAATTGATTCATAAAATTAATAATCTAAAAAATTATTTATCAATAGCTTAACATATCTAATAATAGATAAAAAGTTAAAGTTCATTTAAATTTTAGTACAATATTAAGAATTTATTTTAGTTTATTAAAAAGGTGTAATATGTATATATATCACACAATAAGTCTTTTTAATATAATATATATTTGGTTTATGTTAAAAAAAATTAATAATGGTAAAAATTTATGATATGCAATTAGTGAAATATAAATTAATGATGCAACATGTACTGTAGCATGTTCCAAAAATTTGTAGAAAGTTTTGATTTCATAATTATAGAACTGACAATGAGTTGTAAATATTTTAAAAAAGATTCAACTAAATCATTTTGAGAATAAATATGTGTAACAAAATGTTGAACACTAACTCTTATTGACATGCAATATTCATAAAATGCTTTTTAAGTAAACTCATGCATTAACTAAACAAACCATTTTAATGTGACGATTTGAAAACTTAGCTTTATTATTTGGACAAGAAGTTTATTAAATGTGTTATTTAATGTTTAAAATAAGAAAATGTGGAATCATCTAATGAAAGCATTAATTAAAATCATAAAATAGTAAAAAGATCCATAAGATAAATGAATTAAATAACAAGTGCCTTCTTGTATTCTTTAAAAACTAGCATAGGATCCATAAGTAGTTTAGATAAATAAGACTTCACAAGTAATTTATCTTGAGTATGAGAAGTACAACAATAATTACAAACAAAACAATGTTATGGTTATTTAATAGGTGTCTGTTTTCAATGGTATATCGCACCATATTCTCACAAGGATGGACAAAATGACTATGTCAAAGTATTGGTATCTTTATGTTTCTACACTTTTAGTGTATATAATTTGACTTTATCATTTTTATTTTTAATAAAATATAATCTTGACGCTAAACTTGAAATTTTCTATAATATTAACTTTCGCTAATATAAAGATATTCCAATTTCTTTTATTAAGTATGATACTTATTGTTCTGTATATAATTGGAACATATTAGATTTCTTCAATATATACTAGAATAAGGCATCATCAATGCATAATTTCGTTCCACTTGAAACATGATATGATATCTTCCATAACCTTTAATTATATTTGTAGGGTCGAATATAGCACTGAATTAATTTCTTTTAATGTTAATTGTAAAAACCTATTTCAAAGAATTGTATAGATTATGTCATTACCCATTATCCATTAATCATATGTCATCTTTCATATTATCAAGGTTATTAAGGATCTAGTTCAGAACTTGCGTGGGTCACCACGACCTCGTCTTTAACCTTGGGAAGATACCACATTCATATTGAGGAATGATGTTGAGTCCAATGGATAAGATAGATGACTTTCCGTTAAAAGATTATTTTTTTAGCAACAAGCAAACAAGAAATTAACTCAAAATATTTGATGAATCTGTGATCTTGATACTGCTATTGCAGCAGCACATTCAAGATATGAAAAGTTGAATATATATTTTCTAATAATTCTCATAGTTTATTCTCTTTTACCATATAATTTTATTTGAAAGCTAATCATAAACAACGTAAAATTACATTCACTTTCAGTCTTAAAATCTTATGATCGTAAGTTTATAAATCAAATTTGGTTTTCGGAAGGACTACTGCTTCTTCTTCTTCTTTTATATCTTTCCTACAAATTATTCCAAAATTTTAATGAGTCCTTAATAGTAAGGTTCTTAATTTTCAATTTTTATGGAAATGATGTCAGAGAAAAATCATTTTTTCACAATCCTACAAAGATGCATAGTTTCATTCTTCAATAATATTTCCAAGATTATTAATACTAAGATGAATCTTAACATCAAGAACTCATGATAAATAATTTTTTCCAGAAATATCAAAACTAAAAAATTTGCGCTTTACAAGATTTGGCATTCTTGCTAAGGAATAAAAAAAATATAAATTAAATAAAATACTTAAAAATTTAAACAATATATTATATAATATGAAAAATAAATATTAAAATATTATTAAAATTATTTAGATCAAAATTCTAACGTTGATAAGGAATATAGAAAATTTATTACATGGTTAAAAGATTTGATTGTGCGGATAACATATTATAAAATAATATTATAATATATATATATATATAAGATATAACTAAAAAATAAAATGGTCGTACTTTGTTTCATTCTTAAAGAAGTATTTATATAAGTGAATAAAAATTTAAAAAATAATATAAAACTTATAATTATACCATATCTACTTATAATCATACCTTTTATTTTAAAAAATAAAATCATATCAAAATAGATGCTGATTATTATCTATACATATAAAAGATTTACAATAAAATTATATTTTTAATTTATTAAACAATGCTCTTAAAACACTACTATAATTAATAAGGTCGATCTCTTTTTTAATAAGATATAAATCAACACAAGTATTAATAAAGTATGCAATAACTCTTTTCTTACGTCTGTAGTTGGTTCAACCACCAACATAATGAACATTTAAAACATCATACAAAAAGATGTTAATATTACTTTTTAAAATTGATTTTAAATAAAAATTACAAATTTTATTAAAAATAATATTTATTATAATTTATATTTTTAAATTAAAATTTATTGTTTATAGTAACTTTAAAAGTTAAGTTTTTTAAAAAAAAACTTGAGTCCTCATATATAAGAACTTCATGTTTTTCATGAAAGGCCAAATATGTTCAAATATAATTACCTAATGTAATTTTCCAGTAACAAAATTTTCCTCTAGTAACTAAATTCTTGAAAAATAAGCTAAAGTTAAATGTTCAGAAATTTATATAACGCATGCGGGTTTGCGTGTGTGGAGAGAGAGCTAAGGGTATATATATAATTTTATTTAATATTTTTAGTTTTTATATTTTTGTCAATTTAGATTATTTTATTATTATTTTATTTTATCTCTTTTTGTTTTTTATTCAACTCTTCTATTTATCCTTTATGTCTCTCATTTACATCTTCTACACTTCAAATATAAGATACATGATAAAATATAAAACAAAATTATATTCATTAAACTGATTTATAAGATTATAATATCATATATATATAAATTAATCTATTTTAAAATTATTTTTATTAATTTTTTATGAAATAAATTTAATTAATGTTAAATAATATGATAGTTAACTAAAATTTATAATATGTAAATGTACAATTAATACTTATATTATTTAAAATACATTATATATTAAATTAATATTATTTAATAAAATTTTAAATTAATTTTAGATTTTGTATAATTATTAATTTAACAATTAAATTTATGTTATAAAAATATGAAATAAAATAACTTTCATATAATTTATTAGTAAAATCAATAAATCTCTTCCTATATTTATTATATTTATTATAATGTCGTACGGAGCGCACCAAGTAAGGATAGATGTAAATTCAAGGTGAGTTAGATTTTTAAAGAAATTTTTTTTCTGTCAAGATTTGGGTTGATTTAAAGCAGGATCTACAAGTCTGTTTAAAAGTCTACATTCTAGTAAAGGTCAATAAATAAACTTAAAACTTATACAAATAATTGATTAAAAAAGTTTTCAAGCTTAAAGCCTATAAGATAAAATGGCTCTTAAATAGATCTAAAATATATATATATCATGTAAATAAAATATGTTAAAATAAATATTATACAAATATAATATATTAAAATAAATATAAATATATAGTATATAAATATAAATAAGCCCCTGAATAGGTTAAATAAGTTTTTTTTATAAGACTAAGTCTGACTTGTTTATCTAAAAACACTTTTTAACAAGCCTAAACTTATATATTTATTAAACAAGTCAAGTCAAGTTACGCTTTAAACAAATTGAACTAAAAATCCCTATTAAACGATTTTATTCATTTTTATCCCTAACGACGGGACCTTCTTTTCACCACTAAATTAAACCAGAATGTCTTAGTTTCGGTGGATTCTCTGGTATTTTATTCTTGTACAAAATTAATGTTGAGCTTGCTCCTGAAGCTGTTGTATCTTGACTGTTCATGTGGATATTCCTCCCTGGATCTAACATTAGTTTAGTGCACTACCAAAGTTTTCACATGTTTGTGTTGGATGATTATAATTGTCTAATGGTATATAAACTATATATAAATAAAAAAAATAAACTAGCAATATTTTATTATTATCGTAACTGTAATTATAACAAAATGACGAACTCGCTAAATTTTTTTAAAAATGAATTCATTAAATGTGAAGCCGCCACCAACTTTTATTTTTTAAAGGGAAAATATTTGGAAAAACCCTAACTTGAGGAAGAGATCTAGGTTCGGGAGTCGGTTACGAGTAGGGAAGTTATTAGGCACCCTACTCGCCCGTTCTGAACGATACCCTTAAACTGAGTGTGTGATTTTGATAAAATTTTTTGATCCCCTTAAATTAAATAGAAATAAATAGGTTTGTACGAAAATAGTCTGACAGGACTTAATCCTGCTCCTATGTATTTCCTGATGTAATGAAAAATTTAAGGTTATGTAGTTCTGGTTAAGAGACTTGATCTCTTTGAAAATAGGAGGGTGATTTTGGGAAAAATTGATTTTTGAATGAAGTTAGCTAAAATAGCGATTTTTCTAAAAATCACGTGTTTGAAAAATCCAAACCATTGTAAGCCATGTTTGAATCTATACGAATTAAAATACGGAACAGTAGAGAATGCTACTTGCCCGTATTAGATTCTGTTGCACGAATTTCAAAAAATTCAGAAACAGACATTTAGACGGAATTAGTAAAAATAATGATTTTCTAAAATCACGTGCTTACAAAATTTAAACCGTCGTAAGTCGCATTTGAATCTGTACGAATTAAAATACGAAACAGTAAAGAATGCTACCTGCCCGTACTAAAATCCATTGCATGAATTTCAAAAAATTCAAAAACAGACATTTTAGACGGAATTAATAAAACCAGTTATTTTCTAAAATCATGTGCTTGCAAAATTAAAACCGTCATAAGCTATGTTTGAATTTGCACTAATTAAAATACAGAACAGTAAACAATGCTACCTGCCCGTATTAGAATCCGTTGCACGAATTTTAAAAGATTTAAAAGTAGAAATTTTTAGAGGGAATTAGTAAAAATTGAAGGCAACGAGCTTAACCCAAATCCGATATAATAAAAACAAATGGACTTGATTTCAAAATAATAAAAAAAAAAGAGAATTGGGCTTGACCCAAATTAAAAAAAATGGATTTGATTTTAAATTAGAAACAGAGAATTGGGCTTTACCCAAATAAAAAAAAAATTAGGCTTGATCCAAACTAAAAAATGGACTTGATTTCAAATTAAAAAGGAAATTGGGCTTGACGCAAAATAAAAAAAATGAGCTTGATTTTAAATTAAAAAAAGAATTGGCCTTGACCTAAATTAAAAAAAAAACGAGAATTAGACTTAACCCAAATTAAAAAAAAACTTGATTTCAAATTAAAAAAGGAAATTAGGCTTGATCAAAATAAAATAAAAAAAATGGACTAGATTTTAAATTAAAAAAATAATTGACCTTAATCCAAATTAAAAAAAATTGAGCTTAACCCAAATTAAAAAAAATTAGGTTTGATTTTAAATTAAAAAAAAACTTAATTTCAAATTAAAAATAAAATAAAATTAAGCTTAACCTAAATAAATAATCTAATGAATCATTTAAAAAACTATTTTGCCCTTATCATTTACAAATTTTATTCAATTTATATTATTAAATTTATGTTAAAGAAGGTAACTTCTTTTTCAAGTTATTTGTTCATTGCCCTTTATTAATGAGTTATCCTGCCTGGCCCTGCTCTTTGCCATTGCTGCCCAACAATCATAAATTGGGATTAGAATAAAAAGTCATAGGTGGGAATTGAGGGACCTGTCGGTTATGAGCAATAAGCTGACCACTAAACCGAGCTTCCAGCTTAATCCTAGTATTCACAATAATTAACTTAGCTAAAATCTGTAGGATTCCAAGAATTCCTACGTGGCTGAAGCTGATGCAAAACCTGGTGCCAATTATCATTGGCTAACAGTGGGGAATCCTTATCCAGAGAATGAACTTTTCTCCCTCACTGCCTGATATCAATTCCCACATGCTCCAACTCTCAGCCTTGATACTGATGCTGATAAACCAAAGCTAAATTTGATAGGGAGTTGCAGGGATTAACCCTTCCATTGATCTCAAAAACCCAGGCCAATCTCTAGAAGAGGTTTTCTCACCACTCTTAGGTGTTTATGACTGAATGTATGGTAGAGATATTCATATGAGACACTCCCTCCTAGAGGCATTCATATTTATTATTAACTTTAGTCACCTCAGATGCATCTTTCCACAAGACCAGAGCATAAATAATTAAGCTTGAGAATTCAGTCTCCTTGCTATTATCGGCAATAGCTACATATTCCCATTAAAATTGCTATCACATCACTCGCTGTACCAGAAGTAATGCCAATCTCTTATTTTAAAGTAGTGCTCCTATCCTTACCATGCATTTCCTTGGGCACTGATGTTTAGGCTCATCTAATTTGTTCTGATGCGGTGATTTAATTTTTTAATTTGGTGTTAAGATTGCGGGAATAGTAAGCAATATTATACCAGGAGGATTAACATGTCGCTAAATCAGGAATTATAGATCAGTACATACACAAGGGAAATTCAATCAGTGATGCAATTTTGGCTTGAATCTAAATTTCTACCAGAATCAATAATGGATTTGCGTTTACTTGGCCATTGAATTCAAATTTTTAGGAGCAAGTAAGTGGTGACTGAAGATAACATATCTGCATGAAGCCACTGCTACATAGAATATACTTGGGAGACTTTATGTTGGAATCAATGACCTTTTCTCTCTTCGATTAGCATGAAACTAGTTAGCAAACAACGAATGAAATGAAACTTCCAAATCTTCCCCGAGGATAACCACCAGATAGAGAAAAGCTTTTGAGATTTCTCTTTTCCAACTCCTCCCTTGAGTGAAATCAAATTCCACGAGTATAAGCCTTCTCTTCACCTTCAATTGAGGTTGAAATGGACTCTGATCGAGGTTGATCCTCTGAAGGTGTGATGTTTCTTCTTCTGCTGCAGCAAAGAAGAGAACCTTGAGATGAAGAATATAAGCCAAGAATGAAGCGAAGAGAAGCTCCAAAATAGAGAAAGCTGGGAGAATTCAAGGAGCCCTACATGAAATCCAAGAGAAACCCAAGGAGGTTTTTAAGGCCTTTCTGAGCTTTTTTTCCAAAATTGAAAAAAAAAAAATCCTCCCTCTGTTCCCTTTTTATATTTATATGTCACCAAAAGCCAACGACTCCTCCCTCACTTTTCTTTTTTAAATTTTCACAGATTCTGGAAGCTCTTTTTGCAATCTCTCTTTTTTTTATTTTTTATTTTTTATTTTTTTCTGCTTTTTTCTTTCTTTTCTTAATTAATTCTTAACCAATCTTAACTAACTTTAATTAATTTCTAACTAACTTGTAACAGTTTTCTAATTGAAAATTTTTATTTTTCTTCTTTTTATTTGTTTTTATATATTATTTTTACTTTTTATTTTCTCTTTTCTTTATTTTTTTTTCTTTTTTTTCTTACTATTATTATTTTTATTTTTTATTTTCTATATTTATTTTATTATCATTATTTATATTTATTTTATCATCATTATTTTTATTTGCTAGATTTAATCTTAAATATAATTAAGTGTTTAAATTATATCATCCGATTGCTTAATGCAAAAACTCTTACTATTTCTTAAAAAGTTTTGAATTTTATATAATTATATTTTGTAAAATATCATTTATTTTATATGATTTTGTTTTGTAAAATAATAATAAAAAATAATTCTAAAAACACTATTATGAATAATATTTTTCAAAATAAAAATTAAAATATTTCTACTATCTTTTTTTTAATTAAGAAATCATTCAAAAATTAATTAAAATTATTGAAGCACACGATAAGAAGGATTTACTCAATTTTAATTATTCATCATAATATTTTATGTATTAGAATTTGAAACTATAAATTCATCCTTTTTTTTAAGATATATGTTAATTAATTTCTTAAAACTATTAATTAATAAATCAAAAATAAAAATATTATAAATTTTTTTAGTACACTTCTTTCATAATTTATAATATCTTTTTCACCTTAATTTTAAAAAATATGTTTATTTTTTTTTATTAATCAATAATCTTTAAAAACTATTATAATTAATAAGTTTTCTTTTAAGAAATAACATAATTTGACAAGTATCAATAAAGTATTCAATAAATATTTTCTTATGTTTTCAGTTGGTTCAGCCACCAAAATAATGAGCATTTATAACAGCCTAGGAGAAAAATAATTTCATATTAATTTTTTAAATTGATTTTAAATATTTAAAATTATAATATTTTTATGTAAAAAATATTTTTAATTAAAATTTATTTTTAAATATTTATCCTTTTATAATGTAATAATCTCCTAAATCACTTGCATAAATTTCAAATCATTTAAGATGTAAGCGATTTAAATTAGTGTTACTAATGTGGAAATACTATATTTAGTTTTAAAAATTGAATAAAGAAGTAAATTCATCCTTCACTTATTGATTTGTTTCACAAATTCGTTTTTCTAAAGGGACTAATTTGAATTATTCTAAATAAGTGAAAGAACTAATTTACAAAATTTTTAAAATTGAAGGATTAATTTGCATGATTTAAAAGTTAAGGACAAATTTACAAGGTGTACATAAAGTAAATGACTAATTAGCTAGTTAACTCTTGAAAATATGAGGCTGCACCAACTATTATTGATCATGAGCTCCATCACTGCTTGTAACTTCTCGTCATCCACACCATAACTTCATTTCATAATAGCTTCTCCTATTCTTGAGGAATTAGACTATTCTTTATTCTTTAGGTTGGTATCTATCTCCATATTTGTGAAGGCGATCCACCTCATAGATGCGTTATAAGGTTCAACCTCATGCCATGTTGATAGTTGTCTCTATGTTGTGATAGAGTTTTCCACATCATAGATCTACTAGGAAATAGTTTCATTTGCAAGAAAATAATAGATGGGGAAGTGAGACATTTCTTTCAAGTAGTAATTTGAATAAAAGTAGTAATAAAAATCCTTATGCCTTTCTATTAGCATCACATTCATCCACCTTATACCCAAAAACAAGAGTTTTACTATCTAACATACCAACCTAATTCAATGTCCAAACAAATCCAATGAATGAACATGATATTATTCTACATCCTCTTCTCAAATTTCTATGATGACAGAGTCAAGATTAGACTACACTTTATTGCGTTCTATACCACAACAATCTTTACTATTTTAGAATAAATCATCTCTATAATATGCACATGTGTGTGGATCCAAATGTCATCATTTTATCAAAACAATAGGAGTGTTGAGATCCAATTTCTTAAATCAAAGTGTGTCCTTAGAAACATTATCATCATCATCATCAACATTATCATTATTTTATATTTCACATTTTTCAAAAAAATTTGAAATTACTTGATTGGTAATGATAGTTTTTAAGATCCCGTTAGACAGCCAAGGTTGACTAGAGGAGTCTCAACTATAAGGAACAACTTGAAGCTATTGAGAAGTTCAAACCTAGCTCATATAATCCCTAAGTCCATGTGAGTTAACTCTTAGATTTTCCAATTGCCCTACTTAAAGGATATGACAAATTATCCTCCACATCAATGATTCACAAAATAATCTTTTTATGCATATGATGAATGGAAACTAATCATTTCATATTTCATACTCATCTCAATCAAAGACTTCACCTTCTTTCCAAACCAAAGACTTCACATCCCTTCTCCATTCAAAATATACATAAACTCCACGTGGGAGCAATTTAAATTTAAATACAAAGTTTCTAAGAAATTACATGAAGTTCTCAACCTCCATTAAATTTTCTCATCCAAACTAATTCATACTTGCTAGTGATTAGGAAGTTTTCGTCTCCATCATAACATAATCAATATTTTAATTAAAAAGTCATTACATTATTATGCCTACCTTCTTGTACAATTATTTTAATTATGAATTAAACTTAGGTTGGCTCCCTCAAGGTTCCTCATCTATTCAATATTAATCCACTTAAGTTTTTAGAGCCAAAAAATAGTTTAGGTTTTTATATTTTCTAAAATATCCTTTGCAAAGAAAATTTATTCAAGGGTGTATTTGAGATTTATCTAAGGATATGTTAAGAATATATCATCTAGTTCCCGAAGTTATCGTTTGATCCAAAGTAGTCTTGTTTGGTTTGAAACAGCTTTTTCTAGTTTGGAATAGTCTCCTCTAGAATGAAACAGCCTTGTTTAATATGAAGAAACATCTTCAAGAGAAATATTGTCTAAAATAAAGTCATTTATAATATCATCTACAAAAAATTCTAAAATAAAGTCATTTATAATGTCATCTAAAAAAATTCATTTATAGCACTATTTGTAGAAAACTAGTCTAAAAGATTGTTTATTAAAAAAACTTGTTTATAGATTCATTTATAAAAATTCATTTACAAATTTATCTTATCTATAGTATAATCTCATCCACAACATCATCTAAAAAAATCTTTCTATAGACTCATCAATAAAAATCTTTCTCTAAACTTATTTATAAAAATCTGTTTATAAATTCATCTCATTTACAAATTTACAGGAAGTCTATATAAAAAAAAACATAAACAAAACAATTTATTAAAATTTAAAATAATAATAAAATATATATTCTAGAATTAAATAAAACTCTAAACTACTCTTAAATTCTACTTAATTATCCTCCTCATTACCTTGATATGAAGACTGATTCAGGTTCTATTTTGTAGATGTCTCCGATTCAACTTGGTTTTCTAGTCTGATGTTTAACCTTGCATATGGGGACTAGAGCTTTAAATTTTATCTACTATGTATTGAGATTTTTATAATTCACAAGCCACACCAATAGTAAAGAGAAAGATAGAAATTGTTGACGGGAAAGCTAAACAAGAAAAAATTCTAAAATCTTTTAGAATGAATCAATAACATTCCAATGGCAAGGAAACTTTTTCTTCATTTTGGTGATAAGTGGCCACTAGATTAAACGTTTGCAAAGCACTCAGCATGTGTGAGTGAAAGATATGCTTAGAGGTGGAAACTTTATGCAAACTTCTTTTACTATTATTTTTTAATATTTTCAAAGACCTTTGTTGTTGATATCCTAGCCTCATTAGGTGGCTTTTGTTGAATCTCATTGCATTGAAAGAAATATGAAGGCTGTGGGGTATACTGGGTGACTTTGTACTTTTGTTTTGCTCTCAAATGTAACTATTATTTTTATATAAATATAGATATTATATATAAAATATAAGAATCTTAATTCAATCAATGATTTGAAAATTCTTATTAAGCATAATATATTTATAAAATTTTATTAAATTAATATAAATATTAAATTTAATATTTAATGTTAACATATTATAATTATATATATACATATAATTTATGTATTTTTTAAGAATTATTAATTAAAATTTTGAATTCTCTAAATTTATATTTAGAAAAAATTTATTAAGTAATTTAAGTCAATAAATTTTGTATTAGTGTCAATTGATTCTATCTATATACACATTCAAAATATGCAGATTATACAATATCTTAAAAAACCAATAAAAAGCTAAAAATTAACATCCTAACCTGGTATATAAAATGTTTGAGGATAATAACAGAAATATGGAAATTAAGATCTTATAAGAATAATAACAAAAAGATAAAAATCAAAATATAATACATCTCTATTTAAACAAAATCTTTTATTATCTACCATTATTTTCTCTTATATTCTATTACTTCCCCACAAATTAGAGTGGAGATTATGAACATCTAACTAGACAGTTAAATACTAAAACTTTTGTGCTCTCAAAATCATTGTGAAAATGTCAATTTCTTGTATTTTAGGGGGGACATAAAAAAATATCATACCTTCAAATTGTAAATATTCATAAACAAAATGACAATCAACTTTTATATATATATATATATATATATATATATATATATATATATATATATATATATATATATATATTTAATTAGATCTGTTGCTGGATGAAGCGTCACATGACTATCACAATGAAGTACATTTAGAAAATCATAGTTCACTAATAAACATGACAACAGACCTCTTAGCTAAACAATCTCACAAGTTGCACTAACCATTGAACGGTATTCATCTTTACTAGATGATTTATATACAGTTGTTTGTTTTATAAGTTTTCTAGATATGGGTGCAACATCTAGATTTAACAAATAAAGCTATCAAATTAGTTCGTGGTGTATAGACTAATCTATTTAATATTATCTTTTAATTCTTTATTTTGTATTTTATTTTAAAGTAAAGTTTTTTAAATCTTAATTTATGTAATTTTAAAGTTGAGTATTCATCTATTTTTTTCTATTAATTTTTTCCAAAGTTCTTTCTTTCTCAAAAAATGATCTCTTTTTTTAAATTTTATGTTTATAAAATTTCTCTCTTTAAATTATCTTTCTAAAATTTCATCTATTTTTTCCTTGTTTCTTTTTTTTTCTATTTAAATATTTTATGAAATAAATTTTTTAAATTTATTTATCTTTTTCATAATTTTTATCTTTCTTTAAAAATATTTGTTTCTTTATCTCTATTTATTTGTTAATTTTTTTTTGTATTTTCTCTTTTTAAAATTTTTTCCTAATTAATGTAAAAGCAGAAAAAAGTAGAAAAGAAAATATTTTTATAGAAAGAGACAAAAAATTAAATAGAAAAAATTTAAAGAGAAAAAAAATTTGATAGATAAATAAAAATTAAAAAAATAAATTTAAAACAAAAATTTTAATTTACAAAAATTTAATCATGTTATTATGTAGAGGATTGACCTTGTTGTCAAGATCCAGGAAATTACATAGAATATAAATGTAGCATTTTAATATTTGATATAAAAATATTAGACTTGTTCTCTGCTTGTATTTTTTTTTATTATTATTCAAAGTATTAGTTGTGAATTTAAGTAAAATTTTACCAAAATTATTTAATATTTATGAAGTGGGCCAATTAGCCTATCTAGTAGGATGATCTATTAAATGAGTTTGGTTATTTATTTAAATTTTATTAAGCTTTTTTTTTAATTTTAAATCTATGGATTAGGCCTAATTCATAAAGCTTAGTAAGTTCTTGATCCTTTATACTTTATAAGTGTATATTTTATAAATTATTTTGATCCTAACTTATATGTGTCAAAATTAAATTAGATTAGATAAGATAAATTAATAATTTTATTGTAAAGTATTATAAGATGAATCTTTATGTTAATGAATAAGATGTATAATTTAATCACAAACTACAACCGGTTATAGTTCATTCATTCTAATAAGATTATGTCTTGACCTAAGAAGAATTTTAAGTAACATAACACTCACATATCAACATCATAGTGCCCTTGTCAAGGATCTGCATAAATTAACTCAACATCATAGTGTCCTTGTCAAGGATCTGCATAAATTAACTCAAGATGTATATTAAATAAGTGATCTCTATACTTCGACGGTAAGACAACTCAAGCGCTAAAAGTAAAATAAACCTTGAAGGGTTTGGATAGTGTGGTCCAAAATCCGAAGGTAACATATGGTCCTAAATTGAGTATATAGTGTCATTGATACATAAATAACTTAAATGAACCACATGTTAATTCCAAGCCCTACGTTCCAAAATCTTTCCTGTGGAAACATTTACTCATATATAATAATAATAATAATAATAATAATAATAATAATAATAATAATAATAATAATAATAATTTTTATTATTTTTATTTTTTTAAAAATTAAATTATTTTTTTATAAATTTATAAATAAATAAAACCATGATATATAAAAATTATATTTAATTTATAATATTATAATATAATTTTATATTATATAAATTTTATAATATAATATAATATATTATTTATATAAAATAAATATTAAATAATATAAAAATATTATAATAATATATAAAATTATTTATCTTATATATTATCAAATAATATATTAAATAAAAAATTGTATAGGTATATAATCTTTACCATTATTATCACAACTAGAATTATTATTATAATAATTATTATTATAATAATAATAATATTATTATTATTATTTATTATTATTTTAAAAAATAGATTTTTTATTAATTTTTTATTTATTTAATTTTTGTATTAAAAAATATAATATTATTCGATATATAAATTAAATTAAATTTATGATATTATGATATAATTTTATATTATATAATTATTTATAATATAATATTATATATATTATTTTTATATAAAATAAATAATAAATAATATATAAAATTATTTATCTTAAATATTAATAATCAAATAATATATAAAATAAAAGTTTCTATATTTATATAATATTTTTTATATTATCATCATGGCATCATTATTATTATTTTATAAATATTACTTTTATTCTTATCTGTTGTAACCATAATTACAGTAAAATGACGAACTCAATAAAAATTTTGAAAGAATTTTTTTTATTGTGAAGCCGCCACCAAATTTTATTTTCAAAAAAAAAATATTTGAAAAAATCCTAATTTGAGGAAGAAATTTAGATTCGGAAGTCAGTTACGAATAGGGAAAGTATTAGGCACCCTACTCACTCATTCCGAAAAATGGTACCCTTAAACTGAGTGTGTAATTTTGATATTTTTGAAAACTGTTTGATCCTTTTAAATAGAATAGAAATCAATTGGTTTGTGGAAAATAGCCTGACAGTTTAACAGACTTGATCTCTTGGAAAATAGAAGAGGTGATTTAGGCGAAATTAATTCTTGAAGAAAGTTAGTTAATACAGCGATTTTCTAAAATCACGGGCTTGCAAAATTCAAACTGTCGTAAGCTACGTTTGATTCTACACGAATTAAAATACAGAATAGTAGAGAACGCTACTTGCCCGTATTAAAATCCAATCCATGAATTTCAGAAAAATCGAAAACAAACATTTTGGACGGAATTAGTAAAAACAATGATTTCCCAAAATCACATGCTTGCAAAATTCAAACTGTCGTAAGTCGCATTTGAATCTATACAAATTAAAATACGGAATAGTAGAGAATGCTACTTCGCCTATTAGAATCCGTTGCAGGAATCAGAAAATTAAAAAAAAAACAAACATTTTTTAGACGGAATTATTGAAAACAATGATTTTCTAAAATCACGTGCTTGCAAAATTCAAACTGTCATGAGCCGCGTTTGAATATGTACAAATTAAAACACGAAATAATAGAGAATGCTACTCGCCCGTATTAAAATCCGTTGCACGAATTTCAGAAAATTCAAAAACAGAAATTTTTTGACAGAATTAGTGAAAACAGTGGTTTTCTAAAATCATGTGCTTGCAAAATTCAAACCGTCGTAAGCCGCGTTTGAATATGCACGAATTAAAATACGGAACAATAAAGAATGCTACTTGTCCATGTTACAATTCGTTGCACAAATTTCAAAAAATTAAAAAACAGATATTTTTAAACGAAATTAGTGAAAACAATGGTTTTACAAAATCACGGTAAGCTGCCGCTTGAATTTACATAAATTAAAATATGGAACAGTAGAGAATGTTATTTGCCCATATTAGAATTTGTTGCACGAATCTCATAATTTGAAAGATATATTTTTTTTTTAAATCACTTTGTAAATCAACTTTTTAAATCAAACTAATTTCGAAATATGAACCTATTGAGCTTGACCCAAATTAGAGATAAAAGAAAATAAAAAAAAAAAAGGAAATTGAGTTTGATCCAAATTAAAAATAAGTGAATTTGATTTCAAACTAGAAAAAGGAATTGGGCTTGACCCAACTTAAAAAAATGAATTTGCATTCAAATTAAAAAAAAAAGAAAATTGGGCTTGACCCTAACTAAAAAATGGGTTTGATTTCAAATTAAAAATGAATTGGGCTTGATCCAACTTAAAAAAAAGGCTTGATTTCAAATTAAAAAAGAGAATTTGGCTTGATAAAAAAAGAATTAAGGCTTAACCCAAATTAAAAAATAGACTTGATTTCAAATTAAAAAGGAAATTGGGCTTGATCCCAAAAAGATGAACTTGATTTTAAATTTTAAAAAAGAATTAGACTTACCCAAACTAAAAAAAAGGAATTGGGCTTGACCCAAAAAAAAGGAAGAATTTATGTTAATTGAATAAATTGACGTGTATTATTTATCTTGTTAAAAAAATAAAATAAAATGGTATTGGTATTAATTGTTTGATAATTTTGCCATTCATTATGATAGCCCATTTATAATATGTAGCAGTTCATCATAAATTTAAGCCCAATTATCATGGCCCAATTGAGGAGTAGCTATCATAGCCCATTTATAATAGGAGTTTACTTTTCGCACCCTCCATTTTTTTTTACACTCCTTTTTTTGGACATTTGAATATTCTTATTTTATCCTTTACGTTTTTTAATATATATTCCGTAAATTAGTATACGGAATGTAAAAAGTTTACATTCCGCAAATTAATTTGTGTTAATATATTTCATAAATAAGATAATTGAAAAAAAAAATTTTTACAAAAATATGTGCTAAAAGAAAAACGGAATGCAAAAAGCAATATGTCCAATTGAAAGGTGGCAACATTTTGGCCCATTTAGAATCCGTAGAGCCCAAGTGTGGTCCAATTTAGATTAAGAATGACCCAATTGAGGAGTAGCTATCATAGCCTATTTGAAATATGGGCCCAACTGAAAGGTGGATTTTAATCCGTAGGGCCCAAGTGTGGTCCAATTTAGATTAAGAATGACCCAATTGAGGAGTAGCTATCATAGCCTATTTGAAATATGGGCCCAACTGAAAGGTGGATTTTGACCCATTATGATTGTGTAGTTTAATTTACATTTCGCAAATTAAAATTTTACAAAAAGTGAAGGGGTGCGAAAAGAAAAAACCCCAATTGAAAGGTGGCAGCATGACCCATTTAGAATCTGTAGGATCCAAGTGTGGTCCAATTTAGATTAAGAATGGTCCAATTGAGGAGTAGCTATCATAGCCTATTTGAAATAATGGCCCAATTGAGGACTAGCTATCATAGCTAGGACCTGGGGTTATGGGCGATAAACCAACCACTAGGCTAAGCTATGATGCTTAATCCAAATCGGTGCAATTATAATTAAATAAGACGAGGGATGGGTAATCCTGTACAGCCTCACAAGGCCTCCACTAGAATTGTACTAATCTATTTCCTTTGGTGCTAAGAGCAGCAGAATACATGAATTGATGGGCACTATGTGTTGTGACAATCTCTGAAGAAGATGATACTAGCCCCTTCCCAACTAAAGACCCTTTCATCTACTCGTTGCATGATCAGAGTAAGCTTGGCATGGGATGCACTACTGCATCAAGTCCTCAAAGTTCCTCTCAACTAGATGCCACTAACTTTCTAAACTGGATGCCAGCTAGCAGCATGCATTCCAAGTCCCAAGCATCATATTAGTTCAGTACGGGCATAAATAAGAGCAGCATGAATGCATGTAAAATATTTTATGTAAAAGCTCAAAACAGGTTTCTGCCTTCTATTGATATTAGACAAAGAAACGACTTGTATCTCATGGACCATTTCCTGATTGTAGTTGCCTCTTGAGGCTTTGAATTTAGTAAGTGTGGCTCAAAAAGGAAACCTCCAATACAGGGGTTCCCGACCTTTGCTGATCGAGCCGTATAGTGCCATTAGTCTGAGCAAAATTTCCAGACACTGGTGGCCTCAAACCAGCTGCTGACGCCCCTGATCATTCATAGCAATACTTACTGTATAGCTTGATTCGACGCAACCGAAAATCACCTTATGCAGGTGGAGCATTGGTACCTATCTTAAACCAAAAGCCTCTAATGCAGCTTCATAGCTACCTATGATTAAAATTTCATTGGCTATATTCCTCTGGTATTTGGAACCTTCGTTCAATAAATGAATACTGATCAAATAGGATCTAATTGGTAGGCTAAAGCTTGGCAAAAGGTTAGAGGAATCAGAACGAAATTAAAGCTGTTGTTGCTTCTTATCTGAACAGGTTGCTTGAACTAGCATCATGCAATATTCGATCATTTTTTAGGCGAGCTAATTCTAACCAAATTTCGAGCAGAGGAACAATGTTTCAGAACAATGACGCAAAACGTAGAAATGTATATCCTTGCTGATCACAAATAGAGGATCCTCCTCTTTATTCCAATTTTAACATACTGACTACTTAACCGAGTGTATGCAGGTTTTATCTGGAAATTCTAAATCAGTATTCTAACCAGAAATCAGAATCTCGATTAATTCATTTTGTCATTATTCAACCTTTATTCTAATTGTAGATAAGCAGAGCAAACTTCAAGAGGATATGTGACGATTCAAGCACACAAGTCAGATAAAACGGATGGAATAGAAGAGAGCACTAACCTGAGTAAAGCTAATAGGCTGAAGCTACTTGATTATGAAGTTGACCACTGCAGGCGTGATGAGTTTTGGCTGTATCTACAACGATGACCAAACTTGAAGAAGAGGAATCAGAGCAATGACCACAAGGAGCTAAAGAATGTTTCCTTGAAGTAGCGAACATCGGAGGACCTCGAAAAAGGTGAAAGGAATGGAGAGAAGCAACCAAGTCCGAAGTCGTAGAGAGAAGCTTAACAGAGCCTTTGGAACGCAGAAGAGAGTAAAGAGAATCAGAGAGAAGTTGAGAAGATCTTTGAAGACTTTTTGTTTTCTCCCTCCTTTTTCAGAGAGAGCCCCAGAGTTTTAAGGAGAGGATCCTCTTCTTCGAACCAAATGAGAGCGGTCAGCCCAAAAAATTCCCTTTTCCCCGTCAAAAAATCCTTTTTAAATGCATATTTTCTTCCATTTTTTTATTTTATTTTTATTGTTAAACCTAACTAATTTGGATAACTATTTGTAACAACTTTTTAACTGAAATTTTTTTTCTTTTTTTATATATATCTTTTATTTATTTTTATATATTATTTTTTTTTATCTTTCTTTCTTTTCCTTTTTTTGTTATTATTATTTTTATTTTTTATTTTCTGTATTTATTTTATTATTATTATTTATTTATTTATTATTATCGCTATTTTTATTTACTAAATTTAATTAATTAAATAATAATTTAATTTTAAACATAATTAAATGTTCACATTATCATTTAAAATTTTTAAAATTAAAAACCATTTTGAACCTTAAGTTATTAACATACACTAGGACAACTAAAAACGTTGGTCCATACGAGTATGTTAAAAAACTATGGCAGCATAAGATTGTCAAAACTATGGCAGCGTAAGATTGTGTGGGAGACGTATTGAACTAATGCTTACGAAGGTTTCGAATACCAATTTCATGAAGGTTGTCCCGGTTGAAGATAGCTTGTTTGTTATACTTGTATGGTTTTAATAAAGATAAAGGCTTTTTTTATGAATTTTGTTATGAATTGAACGATTAGTTTGTTTTTTTCTAATAGATAAATTTGATTGAATAATCTCAAATTTTCTTTAAACTAATCCAGTATGATTAACTTGATATTTTTGTCTTAGAAATTGGCTTAGACGTTTTACAAAAATGAACAAATTTGGTTTATAACAATGTTTTCAAAAAATCAGTTTACTAATCAACTATGACATGTTTCTAACAAATTAAATTAGTTATAATTTCAAAATCAGTTACTAAGAGATGATTTAATTGATTAGCATACCACCTTAATCAACTAATACAAGCAGAGTTCTTTTTTGTTGATCCTATGGCTCAATTTAATTTATTAAATTCTATCCTTCATCAATTAAATTATGTAAAACTTGTTTCTAGAAATCTAAGGAAACAAACAATCAATTAATTGAAGGTTTAATTAATTAAATAGTTTTTAGAACAATTATTTTAATTGATTAATATGTGCAGTAATAGATTAAATTAATTTACATTCTTGAAATCATTTTCATTTTATTTCTCTCTACTCTAATCAAGATTTTCTATGACAATACATATGTCTTCATTGTTTGTGTAAAGGTTTTAGAGAAAGAACATATAATTAATACAAAGAAAAATACTGAGTTGAAAAATGAAAAAGTTGAGTTTTCCATTATACTTTTCTTAAGATCTTTCACAATAATTGAGAATTTTAAGGTTCATTTTTTTGTTACTTTGTTTTGAGTGTGAAATACCTTTTTTTTTTCTAAATCTAAGTGAGCTTTTCGAACAGACTAGTAGTGTTTTTAGATATTCTCACTTTGTGATAGAAGTGAGAATCTATTGGTAATTCTTGAGTGGGATTCTCAAGAATTGATGTTGGTTGTCAAATCTTGGTGAAGATCAAAATATAATTTGTAAAAGATACAATTTATAATGGAAATATCAAGCTAATTGTGGGAAATAGATGTAGTCTTTATATGGAGAATGTAAACTAGTATAAATTGAGTTTGATCTTTTTAACTTTTTTTTTCTTTGATTTCAACGTTTTTCATAATATTTTTTTGTTAGTATTGTTATTGCTTATCAGTAGAAAGAGGAGTCATCAATATGACAAAAATACACCAAACCACGTATAGGTAATAATATAAATACATAAAAATAATGTTCAAATACTAATGTCTAATAATATAATAACTTTATGAATTTTGGTATTTCTATCTTTTTTTAGTGTCTAAAGAAAACAAATAAAAATATTGTTGGTATTATATTTATCTCTTTATTCATGATATATTACACTGTAGAAAAAGTATTATTTATTTAATGTAAACTATCCATCTTAACATGCATAATAAAATATTAAATTTCATTTAGTGAACCACTCTTCAAATTTCATTTAGAAAGTAATTATTAAATTGTTATTCAAATTATATTATTATGTGGCATAAAATTCACATGTGGAATTAATTTTTAACTAAAATTTAGAAAGAAGTTTATTAATTGATTTCCAGATGAACAATCATTTTGATAAACATAGATTGAAAAAAAAGTTTGAACCACTATCTAAACTTTTTTATAGTAATATTTTTATAAATAGAAAAATAACTTACATTCAAATATAAAAGTTATTTCTTAGTTACCATTTATTTTCATATTGAAAGCAATGGACAATGCATTTCCTAAATCTAGGATTAAATTTTTACCTTTGAACAATTAAGTTAAAAGCAAATTAGTGAACCAATTAGCTGATATAAATCAGCAGGAAATTATCTATAGAGTTTACATGGTGTGTTGTTTTAAAACATAGGAGTATATTAAATTATGTTAAAGAGATATATTGACTTGTGATAGTAAAGAACCAAAAAATGTTTGAGAATTTAGCCTAGAATAATAAGTTGTTAGATGAAGAATTTTTGAATTTTCAAAATTATAAAATTAATAATGAGTAATGATTATAAAAATAGTTAAGTATGAGAAATATTATTAACCGCAATCCAAAAAGAGTTAAATATAATAAAGGAATGTAGTTTGAAATTTATTTTGTTTCACATAAAACTTATCCAATTAAAATTTTATGGTATTTTAAAAAAAATTCTCTTATTATCTAAATATATAAAATCAAATAATTTTAAATTATTCTATTCAAATACAACCTAAAATTTTTATTACATAAGAATGTACAAATATTTGCTTTACTTTTGCTATAATATCTCAATACAGCTCGTTTTGGTATGGCATAGTGGAATAAAAATTGAGCAGAGTGAGTCAAGAGCTATTAAAGGTTTATTTTTCTTTTTGGAACTTTCACTTAGATTTCATGAAGAATATCCCATATACCCCTTAATAAATCATTCATATTGGTTAAAAAATAGTTACAATATTTTTAAAAAAAGTAATATGAAGTAGTTAAAAAACTTTGGCCGACTTTAAAGTGATAATAATTTAAAGTCAAAAAAGAAAATAAATGGAAGAAAGGTGCCACACCTATTAGGAGATGATAAGCCTAAAGTAGATTTATCAAAAAGGTTAGAAAATTATTGATAAGAATCAATAAAATTAAGAGTTGTTCATTAATAACTTCATAGAAAGAACTCAAATTTTAAATACGATATATGACGTAAAGTGTGTAAAAATTTCTAAGTATTTTCATATAGGCACCATTTACAAGGCTCAATAGTTTCAAAATGATATTAATATGATATCTCATTTAAATTAATCTTTTTAATATAAAATAAGAATATTTTAAAAAAGAATTTATTGCTGAAAAATATTTTCATCAAAAAGTAGAATTTATAGGAAAAATAAAAAAGTGATAAACGTGAAGATTAAGACATTTAGTAAGACGCCGATAACAAATTGACTTAAGAAAAAATAACAATTATGATCATAATAAATTAACTAATATAAAAAACATAAATATATAAATAAATTATTTGATAAAATTATTTAAAAATAAGGAAAGTAATAAATACATAAAAGGTAACACATGAAGTCCAAAATCTATTATTTAATTTTTTTTATTTTTAAGCTGATTTTCCCTTTTTTTTAATTTCTTATTATTTATTTAATATTTAATGGGAATTAAATTCAGAAAAATAGTTTAAAAAACATTTAAATTAGAAAACAAGCAGTTAAATAAAGATAAAATGTGATACATTAAATCTAATATTTAAGTTTTTTTTTCAATTTTTCAGTTGATTTTTCCGTCATGTTAAGTTTTTACTATTTATTACAAATTTTAATAGAAAGATAAAAATAAATAAATAAAATTACATTTAAAATTACATTAAAGAATAATAATAATTAAAATAAAATTAAATAGATCCTAATTACTTAAAATAAATTAATTAAAAAATATTTAAAAAATAAAATTAAAATGTGATACACAAAAATATTTCAATTTATAACTTTAGTTACAGTAAAACTAAAACCTGAGTGGTACATAAATTTTATAGTGGATAAAAATGCAGAAAACAATAAAAATAAAATTTTATAATAATAATTTCTAAAAATTTTATTTTGTACTAAATAATAATAATGATGTAATATTTTAATAATAATTCTATTTTTTTAAATTATATTATGAATTTATTATTTGTTTTTTATATTTTATTGCACAAAATTTTTTTTTATAAAATTTTTTTATTAAAAATAGAATACAATTTTTTTTAAAATATTTTTTTTTAAAAATATGAACCTTGTTGTAGTAAACTAACTTAAATAAATGTTTTAAACATCATTGCTTAGGATAAATTTAAAAACTTGCGTCTATGTACCCAATAATATTATTACACATTCATTTACGTAGTAGTACTTGTAATATCTTAAAAATAAAATTTGTTATACGCTTATGTAGTTTATTATTATTCTGTTAATGTAAAATCATTTTAAAAATTATTAATATTAAAAATATGATAACTTTTTTTTTAAAATTACAAGTCTCATCGTAATAATTGTTATAGGTCTTAACCTACTTTGATTAGTCATATAAAATTTAATTATGAATGCTCTTATGTTCAGAAATTAGTGTAAAGGTATTAGTATCCTTTCATACATTATAAACATATACCATACAATTATATCTCATATTACATACTATTACACATATTTACTATCCATCATACATATTACATGATTATCTATATATTAATTTATATTACAATTATTTTTACTATCATATAAAATGTACATTATTGGGGTGAGGCTAAATTTCCATCAACGTTTTACATATAAGGACTCCAAGGGTCCAACCATCCATCTTATGTTGTCAATCTCCACGAACACCACTGCTTTCATGAAAAACATTGTCGGGGTCTAAGAAAAAGAAAATGATAGAAGAGGTGTGAGAAACTAAGTTTTTTAATAGGATTTCTACCATTATAGTGTCACATTTTCAACCTAGCCACTTCAATTTATTTAGAAACATGACATGCATATAGGTTCACTTTTAAATTTTTAGAAAATCTTTAGCTGAAATAGATTTATTTTACAGTTGTAGAAACTAACTTCTATCATAAGTATACAAGGCACTTATTTTGAATTTCATACATCTTCCATTCTCTTAAGATCACATTACATTACATCACAAATATTATTTGACTATCATTTGATTCATTCCTTACTCATAATTCATTCTCATTCTCTAGTTACTCATTCTATGAATTTAATTTAAGGCATATCCTTAACAATTTTAGTCAAACAATATCTTTTACTTTCCACATACTCTACCTTTTATTTTAGGATTTGAACTTATTCTTGATGATCGTTACCATCATAATTTCTTGAAGTCCTATGACTTTCATATGAAAAGTCTTGTGACCTCCATATGTGCACAAGTCCTGTGACTTGGCATGGTAAGATTAGTATTTTAAATTTTCACATAGGATTTTCTTCGGTGATCTCTTGACTAATTAGGTTCCATTTTAAGTCTTTGTGATAATATGCATGGTTAATATTCAAACAATATGGTATGCGCAAATAACACCTAAATCGTCAAACTTCTTATATAATTCATCCACTCATGGAACCATAATTTACATGAATTTTTCATGCATGGTTCAAGAGAGAATATATAACCTCTAATCCAATCTATTTCCTCATTTCTCATCTACACATGAGCATCATATAGCATATAACTTTTCTAAATAATCAAGAGTATATTTCATATATGTTATATTCATATTTGTGTGTTAAAGAGGAAACATAACAAGTTAGCATAATTATTCTAATTAGAAATCTACCTTTTAATCAAGATTTCTTAATTATGCTTGATGTAAATCTCTTGGATAGCATGCAACCTTCCTTTAAGAGTTTGTCCATCTTACTTTATTTCATAAGATTTATGAGAAATCTCTCAAAGGTACCTAGTCCACTCATCCTTCTAAGTTACCTCTCTACCTTCCCTTTTCTCAAAGATTAAGTTTCTCTTAATATTTTTAATGTAATATTATTGTCATAACCGTAATTACAACGAGACGACGAACTTGCTAAATTTTGAAAGAGTTTTAATTTTGATTGTGGAGCTGCCACCAAATTTTATTTTAAGGGAACACATTTGGAAAAACCCTAACTTGAGGAAGAAATCTAGGTTCGGGAGTCGGTTACGAGTAAGGAAGGTGTTAGGCACCCTACTCGCCCGTTCCAAAGAACGGTACCCTTAAACTGAGTGTGTAATATTTTGAAAACTACTTGATCCCTTAAAATAGAATAGAAGATAAATAGGTTTATGGAAAATAGCCTGACAGGACTTGATCCTGCTCCTACGTATTCCCTGGTGCAATGGGAAACTCAAGGCTACGTAGTTCTGGTTAAGAGACTTGATCTCTAAAAGAATACAGGGTGATTTTAGATAAAAAAAAAAACAGACGCTTTAATAGGAATTTATTGAAAGCGATGGTTTTCAGAAATTCATGCTTGCGAGATCCTAAATCGTCGTAAGCCATATTTGGATCCCACACGAATTAAAACGCGATACGGTAGAGAACGCTATTCGTTCGCGTTAGAACCCGTTTGCACGAATTTCGGAAAATTAAAAACAGACGTTCTTTATAAGATTTTGTTGAAAGTAATGGTTTTCAGAAATTCATGCTTGTGAGATCCTAAATCGTCGTAAGCCGTATTTGGATCCCACACGAATTAAAACACGATACGGTAGAGAACGCTACTCGTTCGCGTTAGAACCCGTTTGCACGAATTTCGGAAAATTAAAAAAAAAAACAGACGTTCTTTATAAGATTTTGTTGAAAGTAATGTGTTTCAGAAATTCATGCTTGTGAGATCCTAAATCGTCGTAAGCCGTATTTGGATCCCACACGAATTAAAACACGATACGGAAGAGAACGCTACTCGTTCGCGTTAGAACCCGTTTGCACGAATTTCGGAAAATTAAAAACAGACGTTCTTTATAAGATTTTGTTAAAAGTAATGGTTTTCAGAAATTCATGCTTGTGAGATCCTAAATCGTCGTAAGCCGTATTTGGATCCCACACGAATTAAAACACGATACGGTAGAGAATGCTACTCGTTCGCGTTAGAACCCATTTGCACGAATTTCGGAAAATTAAAAAAAACAGACGTTCTTTATAAGATTTTGTTGAAAGTAATGGTTTCAGAAATTCATGCTTGTGAGATCCTAAATCGTCGTAAGCCGTATTTGGATCCTACACGAATTAAAACGCGATATGGTAGAGAACGCTACTCGTTCGCATTAAAACCCGTTTGCACGAATTTCGGAAAATTAAAAACAGACGTTCTTTATAAGATTTGGTTAAAAGTAATGGGTTTCAAAAATTCATGCTTGTGAGATCCTAAATCTTCATAAGCCGTATTTGGATCCCACACGAATTAAAACGCGATACGGTAGAGAACGCTACTCGTTCGCGTTAGAACCCGTTTGCACGAATTTCGGAAAATTAAAAACAGACGTTCTTTATAAGATTTTGTTAAAAGTAATGGTTTTCAGAAATTCATGCTTGTGAGATCCTAAATCGTTGTAAGCCATATTTGGATCCCACACGAATTAAAACACGACACGGTATAGAACGCTACTCGTTCGCGTTAGAACCCGTTTGCATGAATTTTGGAAAATTAAAAACAGACGTTTTTGAATTAAAGAGTGAATTAAAATAAGTTTGAGACAAAGGCTTAGTAAAATCAGAACTTGGATCAGAAGATTGAAATGAGAAAGACAAAGTATAACGATAATACATTTTCCATTATTTGTTTTGTATAGGACCCGTGGCTCTTTTTAGCCTTTCAAGTTTTATCCAAGATGCCATTGTACCTACAACGTGATGTTTAAGCTTGTTTCCATTCTTTTAGCCAATCCTAAGTATATAGGGATGATCAAAAGGGATTTAGTAACCACTCCTGACTCCTAACTCTTTTAGTTCCTGCCTCTCTCAGGTTCTATTTTCTGTTACAGCCAAGCTTAAAGTGCTCTCTGGTTCAGATTGTGTGCCTGAGATACAGACCTTAGAGCCAGAATAGATACTATGAAGTGATCTGGGTTATGTATAACTGCAGTCCCTGATTATCTCCTCTAGAATTTGTATTAACAACTTCTTTTTTAGTTACTGATTCTTAAGTCTTGCTCTTGGACTATCATACTGATAATTTATCATATTCTATCTTGGTTTCTGTTATGATCATCTGAAATCTGGATAACCTCAGCCTAAAAGAACAACAAGAGTAAATTTCAAATATCCCTCTATAACTTCCCACTTTCTTAAACTTGTCACTTAATGATTCAGCCCGAATGCTAAGGCTAGGTGTAGCATTATACTATACTAATGTTCAGGTATCTACGACTCAATTCTGTTTTCTTCGGAATTGATTTAATCTTCAACAAATAGCCATAGTGAAATGGCGAGCTAATTATCACAAGTTTCTAACTCAAATCTTTATTCACTTCTTCAAGTTGATGAGTGTGTAGAGTCATGAGTCTATCCTAGCTTTGTTCTCTGTATTTCCCAAGGCCAAACCAGAATATACATTAGCAATCTGGGTACCAAAGGTATGATCTAATAAACAATCTACAAGATTCCTAACCTATAACTATTGTTATTGCTGAGAATCCCTTAGGGAATGTACAGGCTGAATGCTAATCTCTGTGAAGTTCCACCAGTTAAAAGGTAAGGGATATAGGCAATGATACTAACTTGATTAGAGGGGGGGCAAGCCGGGAATGTCTATGTCATGTCTGGATACTAAGTCTTAATATTGGCAAACTGTGCAATCTGAAAGATGCCAAACCCGAGGGCTAACTGATAACCCCCGTTGTTGAGGTTTATGGTGTAAGTTGCCTAGCTTAGAGCCCAATTAGGAGTGCTGATGTGTCTTCTCCTATTCTGCTCCCTTTTAGCCCTATGGTGTAAATCCTGGAACTTCATTGATTAAAGATGACTCAAGGCCAGAACCTTAGCAACCTACTGTACTTAAGCTTGGATTTGGATTTCTAAATTTGTAAAAATACATGCAGGTTTAATCAGGTTCATCATCCTAAGACTGATCTAGACTTGATCAAATACCTAAGCTGACTGTTAATGAGGGCAGAGATTCAATCCCCACATCCCATGATAGAGCTAGGTTTGGATTACTATCAAGTGCTGATCTCCTAACTTTCTACATCTGGTTTGGCCATAAGTTACTATCTATTTGAAGTCCAGATGCAGGCTTGTGTGTCCAACCTAATTACAGGCTCCCCTAGGCTCTGAATATATGGCAACTGAACTCCATTCTGTAAGCCAGGTTAGTCTTTAATCTGTGTAGGTGACGTGAGAATCGTACCATGAGTGGTTAAGAATCTGACACAGCAATTCTTAGTCAAAGGAAACTGGTTAAGGAAAGAAAACTGGTTCACCCGAAATTAAGGAAAGAAAATCAGCTTTGAGGACCTGAAACCAGACCAAACCCCTAGTTTCAAGGCTATATGTATTAAATCAAACCATCTGTGGCAGTCTTTGAGCCTGCCAATTTTACCTTCAGCCAAGATGAGCTTTATAGAAATTCCTTCTTATGTACCTAGTGATTTAGTCAATCAAAGGGCGGGTTCGATGAACGGTTTCTCAACCAAAAGCGGGTTGCGATGAACCGTCCCCGTGGTTAGCCTAAGCTCGATCGGTTTCCGTATCGCCAATGTGATTCGGGAACAGATTCACCAGAACCTTAGCCTATCAGTTCACATAAAGACTTTCTAGCCATAACCCTCTCTTGGCCTTCTGCCTATACCAGCCTGCCTGCATTAGGAAAAGCTAAGGGACACCCTCCTAAATGTCATGGTCCTTAGGATTTCCTTCAATCCGTTATAGACCCATATCCAAGCTAAAGCCATGTGTTTGGTGTCATGCCTATCAGGTAGGACTTGGCCATAACACTAAGAATGGAGGTAATACCAGTGCCAACACAATTTTAGGAGGCTGATACTCAAATATTTAGGACTTTATTCGCTTTCTCGAGTAAACTTACTCAATCGGTCGGTCAGAACCGGTTGGAATGATTCCCCTAACACAGAGATCAGTTTCATAGGATTTACCTGCTACATCTGATTCTGGTCAAGACTCTACCACTATTATGCAAGATGAGACGCCTGGTTGGTTCTCAATACCAAATTGAGGACTGGCATACAAGTTATATACTTTCAGCCTTCCTAATCTGACATAAGGTTTAGGCAGTGAAGGCTGATATGTTTCTAAATTTCACTCATGACGTTGGGGACCTGACACTAATGCAGAATCTGTGCCAACGAACTGCTGATCCAGAAATAGCTCACTGTGAGGTTTGATTTGATATTCAAGCTAGCTAGGCGTGAGGATAAGGACCCAGTTGATGTAAAGCCTGGTATGACCTTAGTTGATGATGGCCCAAGGTTAGAACCTCAGTGACCTGTTGTCCTAGGCTTGAATTAGAACCTTAAATTTGTAAGATACATGCATTTCGGGACAAATTCATCATCCTTATTTTGACCTAGACTTGAGATGTTATCTGAGCTAATTGGGAGTGAGGACAATGGCTCCAATCCTTTTAGATATTGGGAGCAAAACTGGGTGGCTAGGAGTGAAAACTTCTGTTGCTGAGTCAAGCGTTGGCCTAGAATTTGTCACAGCCATACAAGGTCAAAGGAATCATGGTTGGAGAAAGCAAACAAGTTTACCAAAACCTATGGAGGAGAAGGGTTTCTAGGCCTACTTCTTAAATGGAGCTTAAAGATTGTAAGTCATTCTTCCTATCCTAGACTGAAACCAGATTTAGAAGCTAAGACTAGGTATTGGATGCTATCAACTTCCTTTCAAACCCCAGGCCTGCTCATCAAAATAGGTTCTTTATTACAGGAATAACCATTCTATTTCTCTAACTCTGGAATTAGACAAACAGCATTCCGCCTCCTTTTTCTTAATCACAGTTTAGGTGTAAAACGACAAACATGCGCCATAGTCAAGCTAAAACTTATACTAAACCAGTCATGTTCGCTTCCTATGGTTCAAGGCCAGCTATCAGAATCATTTCATGCAATTACAACTTTTCCTAAATTATATATGATTGTTGAACACCGATCAGCTGTGCAAGCAAAGTTGTTCAATGACTTTCCAGTTTAATATGTTTCCTAAGATTCTTTACGAACTGAGCTATAGCAATTAAGAGCTGAAAACAACTCTCCACAGGTTGTGCAAATTCTATATCAAATTTAATAAAAAAATTTTAATGTACACAAGTAATGATTCATTATTTTCTAAATTAGAGACAAGAATTGGATCATGATGAGCAAGTGTAATATCCTCCCTTTCTAGGTCTCATACATTAATTAGAGAAAGAGAACGAATTGCATAACTGTAATGCAAGAAACTAAAGAAACTACCTGGAACAGTAGAATAGAAAACCAAAATAACTCCGCTACTCGATCAAGAGAATCAAGAAGAAACTGAATCAATCTCGCCCAAGGAATAATCCAATAAAGATGTGAAAATGCCTCTTCCTCCGCTACCCAAGGGAGAAACTCCGTAGAGAAGAAAGCTAAACTGAAGATGAGCTCCAGAAATTCCAATTACTCCCAGAGAATCGAAGGAGCTTCCAGAGAGAGAGAGAAAAAAATCGAATCTTCCCTAGACCATTGTTTTTTTAGTTTCTTCGTACCAAAAACCCAAAAAACCCTTTCTTCCAAAATCCTTTTATACCCCTGGCCTAACCATGGTAGTATTAGCCTTAACTCATAGTTGATTTTCAACCCTAATTGTAACAACCCTAACTACCTTTAACTAACCCTCTAACCAACCTAACTGAATTTTATTTTAGTTCATTTTTTTTTATTGTTATTTTTAAATTTGAGGATTACCTAACTATTTACTGTGTTTCCTTCTCCTTTCCTTTGATAATGTTGGGCTTTTGGTACCCAACTGTGTTTAGTTCATTAATAACTTAATTAATAAAAAAAAGGTTTTCACCCGGACAGGAATTGGTACTCACAGTTTGCCCCTCTTTACTCAGTTTTTACAAGATAATGAGAGAATATTTCTTGAATTATCTAAGTAAGGAATGAGTGAAGACGTGAGCCAAATCCGTCCGGCCTTGATTGGTAATGCGATAAATAGAAGAATCATTTGGACTTGTTTAGCTGGAGTATGGTAAGTTAGGTGAAAACCTTAACCTTACAAACTCAAACATGGAAAATTAAAATGCAATACCTGACATGGCAAGCTGAACAAAATTTAAACATGCAGGGCCTGATGTGATAGGCCGAAATGCAAGAAACTAAAATGCAGCGCCTGACGTGATAGGCTTTGAACAGAAATTTAAACATGAGGGGCCTGATGTGATAGGCCAAAATGCAGGAAATTAAAATGTAGCGCCTGATGTGATAGGCTATTGAACAGAAATTTAAACATGAGAGGCCTGATGTGATAGGCCAAAATGAAGAAAGTAAAATGCAGCGCCTGATGCGATAGGCTGAACAGAAATTTAAACATGAGAGGCCTGATGTGATAGGCCATAATGCAGGAAATTAAAATGCAGCGCCTGATGTGATAGGCTTTGGAACAGAAATTTAAACATGAGGGGCCTGATGCGATAGGCAAAAATGAAAGAAACTAAAACGCAGCGCCTGATGTGATAGGCTTTGAACACAAATTTAAACATGAGGGGCCTGATGTGATAAGCCAAAATGCAGGAAACTAAAATGCAGCGCCTGATGTGATAGACTTTGAGCAGAAAGTTAAACATGAGGGGCCTGATGTGATAGGCCAAAATGCAGGAAACTAAAATGCAGCGCCTGATGTGATAGCCTTTGAGCAGAAATTTAAACATGAGGGGCCTGATGTGATAGGCCAAAATGTAGGAAATTAAAATGCAGCGCCTGATGTGATAGGCTTTGAGCAGAAATTTAAACATGAGGGGCCTGATGTGATAGGCCAAAATGCGAGAAACTAAAATGCATACCGATGTGATAAGCATTGAGCGGAAATTTAAACATGAGGGGCCTGATGTGATAGGCCAAAATGCAAGAAACTAAAATGCAGCGGCTGATGTGATAGGCTTTGAGCAGAAATTTAAACATGAGGGGCCTGATGTGATAGGCCAAAATGCAGGAAACTAAAATGCAGCGCCTGATGTGATATGCTTTGAGCAGAAATTTAAACATGAGGGCGATGTGATAGGCAAAATGTAGGAAATTAAATGCAGCGCCCTAATGTGATAGGCTTTGTGGAAAAACTTAAACATGAGGGCCGATGTGATAGGCTTTGAGCAATTTAAACATGAGGGGCCCGATGTGATAGGCCAAAATGGGGAAACTAAAATCTGGCGCTGATATGATAGGCTTTCAGCAGAAATTTAAACATGAGGGGCCTGATGTGATAAGCCACAATGCAGGAAACTAAAATGCAGGGCCTGATGTGATAGGCTTTGAGCAGAAATTTAAACATAAGAGGCCTGATGTGATAGGCCAAAATGCAGGAAATTAAAATGCAGCGCCTGATGTGATAGGCTTAACAGAAATTTAAACATGAGGGGCCTGATGTGATAGGCCAAAATTAAAATGCAGCGCCTGATGTGATAGGCTTTGAGAGAAAATTTAAACATGAGTGGCCTGATGTGATAGGCCAAAATGCAGGAAATTAAAATGCAGCGCCTGATATGATAGGCTTTGAGCAAAAATTTAAACATGAGAGGCCTGATGTGATAGGCCAAAATGCAGGAAACTAAAATGCAGCGCTTGATGTGATAAGCATTGAGCAGAAATTTAAACATGAGGGGCCTGATGTGATAGGCCAAAATGCAAGAAACTAAAATGCAGCGCCTCATGTGATAGGCTTTGAGCAGAAATTTAAACATGAGGGGCCTGATGTGATAGGCCAAAATGCAGGAAATTAAAATGCAGCGCCTGATGTGATATGCTTTGAGCGAAAATTTAAACATGAGGGGCCTGATGTGATAGGCCAAAATATAGGAAATTAAAATGCAGTGCCTAATGTGGTAGGCTTTGAGCAGAAACTTAAACATGAGGGGCCTGATGTGATAGGCCAAAATGCAGGAAACTAAAATGCAGCGCCTGATGTGATAGGCTTTGAGCAGAAAATTAAACATGGGGGGCCTGATGTGATAGGCCAAAATGCAGAAAGAAAAATGCAGCGCCTGATGCGATAGCCTGAACAGAAATTTAAACATGAGAGGCCTGATGTGATAGGCCATAATTCAGGAAATTAAAATGCAGCGCCTGATGTGATAGGCTTTTGAACAGAAATTTAAACATGAGGGGCCTGATGTGATAGGCCAAAATGCAAGAAACTAAAACGCAGCGCCTGATGTGATAGGCTTTGTACAGAAATTTAAAGATGAGGGGCCTGATGTGATAAGCCAAAATGCAGGAAACTAAAATGCAGTGCCTGATGTGATAGGCTTTGAGCAGAAATTTAAACCTGAGGGGCCTGATGTGATAGGCCAAAATGCAGGAAACTAACATGCAGCGCCTGATGTGATAGGCTTTGAGCAGAAATTTAAACATGAGGGGCCTGATGTGATAGGCCAAAATGCAGGAAACTAAAATGCAGCGCCTGATGTGATAGGCTTTGAGCAGAAAATTAAACATGAGAGGCCTGATGTGATAGGCCATAATTCAAGAAATTAAAATCCGGCGCTGATGTGACAAAGCTTTTTGAATAGAAATTTAAACATGAGGGCCGACGATAGGCCAAAATGCAAGAAACTAAAACGCAGCGCCTGATGTGATAGGCTTTGTACAAATTTAAAACATGAGGGCGATGTGATAAGCCAAAATACGAGAAACTAAAATGCAAATACTGATCTTGATAGGCTTTGAGCGTGAAATTTAAACCTGAGGGCCCGATGTGATAGGCCAAATACGAGGAAACTAAAATGGAGCGCCTGATGTGATAGGCTTTGAGCGAAATTTAAACATGAGGGCCCGATGTGATAGGCCAAAATGTAGGAAATTAAAATCTGGCTTTGATGATGATAGGCTTTGAGCAGAAATTTAAACACGAGGGGCCTGATGTCATAGGCCAAAATGCAGGAAACTAAAATAAAGCGCCTGATGTGATAGGCTTTGAGCAGAAATTTATACATAAGGGGCCTGATGTGATAAGCCACAATGCAGGAAACTAAAATGCAGCGCCTGATGTGATAGGCTTTGAGCAGAAATTTAAACATGAGAGGCACGATGTGATAGGCCAAAATGCAGAAATTAAAATGCAGCATGATGTGATAGGCTTAACAGAAATTTAAACATGAGGGGCCGATGTGATAGGCCAAAATTAAAATCTAGCTGATGTGATAGGCTTTGTGCGAAAATTTAAACATGAGGGCCTGATGTGAGGAGCCAAAATGCGGAAATTAAAATGCAATACTGATATGATGACAGCTTTGAGAAGAAATTTAAACATGAGGCCTGATGTGATAGGCCAAAATGAAACTAAGATGCAAATACTTTTCGATGTGATAAGCTTTGAGCAGAAATTTAAACATGAGGGGCCTGATGATAGGCCAAAATCTTAGGAAACTAAAATCGCCTGATGTATAGGCTTTGGTAAATTTAAACATGAGGGCGATGTGATAGGCCAAAATACGGAAATTAAAATCGGACTTTGATGTGATAGGCTTTGAGTGAAATTTAAACATGAGGCCTTGATGTAATAGGCCAAAATCACGGGAAACTAAAATCACGGCGCTGATGTGATAGGCTTTGAGCGAAATTTAAACATGAGGGGCGATGTGATAAGCCACAATGCAAAGGAGAAGAAAACTAAAATGCGCGCTGATGTGATAGGCTTTGAGCGGGAAATTTAAACATGAGGGCGATGTGATAGGCCAAAATGTAGGAAATTAAAATGCGGCTGACTGATGTGATAGGCTTTGAGTAGAAATTTAAACATGAGGGGCCTGATGTGATAGGCCAAAATGCAGGAAACGAAAATGCAGCGCCTGATGTGATAGGCTTTGAGCAGAAATATAAACATGAGGGGCCTGATGTGATAAGCCACAATGCAGGAAACTGAAATCCAGCGCCTGATGTGATAGGCTTTGAGAAGAAATTTAAACATGAGAGGCCTGATGTGATAGGCCAAAATGCAGGAAATTAAAATTTAGCGCCTGATATGATAGGCTTTGAGTAGAAATTTAAACATGAGGGGCCTGATGTGATAGGCCAAAATGCAGGAAACTAAAATGCAGCGCCTGATATGATAGGCTTTGAGCAGAAATTTAAACATGAGGGGCCTGATGTGACATGCCAAAATGCAGGAAACTAAAATGCAGCGCCTGATGTGATAGGCTTTGAGTAGAAATTTAAACATGAGAGGCTTGATGTGATAGGCCAAAATGTAGGAAATTAAAATGCAGTGCCTGATTTGGAAAGATTTTGATTTTATTTATTTGGCGGACTTTGAATTCACCACTTCCCTATAGCACGATTCTTATGACCTTTAGAATGAGCTAGAGCCTGCGATTGGCCTTCTCTTTTTGATTTCGTTGGCTGACTTTATGCATCACGCTGCTTATTCTGTAGAGAGAAGAATCATTCAATGTTATTAAATGACCATCAATTGCGAAATTTTCGTGCTAACCATGATTTAAATAGTATTAGTATTTAATAATTGCTGTGATACACGTAATTCTGTATATATGCTTGATCAACGAATACAATTGAATCAATGAAATGACTGAATTTTAAAGGTAAACAGAACGAAGAATTAGAAGAGTATGTATTTGGGGATGGAATTTTGGCTTGTGCCTTCGAGACGACCAATGCTAGTATTGTATTTTCATAACCTTTCCTGTCTTGTCACCCATGCTTATCAGGAAACAAAATTTTGCAGTATCAGCCCAGTCAAA
Organism: Canavalia ensiformis; assembly: GCA_026541065.1. Classification (NCBI taxonomy): domain Eukaryota; kingdom Viridiplantae; phylum Streptophyta; class Magnoliopsida; order Fabales; family Fabaceae; genus Canavalia; species Canavalia ensiformis. The sequence continues at coordinate 259,019 of JAMKYM010000586.1, forward strand.
ATTTTGCCCCAGTATCAGCCAGCCTTTTTTTGATCAGCTTCGACTCAATTTCAATGTTGGCCTATTTCTCCTTTATCTATTCCCTGCTCTTTCATCAATTTGTCCCAGTATCTGCCCAACACTGACTTGACTACTTTTGAATCAACCCCTTTTTATCTTTTGCCCCAGTATCACATTTTCGCTCCCACCTATTCTTGAGGGTCATCTTGTGACGATAAGAATTATCCTTATGTTTGTCTAGGTCGCCCTTGCGGGTTTTCAACCTAGCGCATTTTTGATGCCCTAACTTTTGCCTAGATCGCCCCTGCGGGTTTTCGACCTAGCGGGCTTTTTTGGATGCCCTAACTTTTGCCTAGGTCGCCCTTGCAGGTTTTCGACCTAGCGGGCTTTTTGGATGCCCTAACTTTTTCCTAGGCTGCCCTTGTGGGTTTTCGACCTAGCGGGCTTTTTTGGATGCCCTAACTTTTTCCTAGGTCACCCTTGCAGGTTTTCGACCTAGCGGGCTTTTAGATGCCCTAACTTTTGCCTAGGTCGCCCTTGCGGGTTTTCGACCTAGCGGGCTTTTTTGGATGCCCTAACTTTTGCCTAGGTCGCCCTCGCGGGTTTTCGACCTAGCGGGCTTTTGGATGCCATAACTTTTGCCTAGGTCGCCCTTGCGGGTTTTCGACCTAGCAGGCTTTTATTAAGCGTAATACTTTTTTACAGCATCAGCATTGGTTGGATTTGCCAGGTCATTCCCATCCATATCAGTTAAAATCAACGCCCCTCCCGAGAAAGCCTTCTTGACTACGTATGGCCCGTGGTAATTTGGGGCCCACTTCCCTTGTAGCGCTTTTTGCATAGGTAATAACTTTTTGAGAACCAAATCTCCTTCTCGGAATGCTCGAGGGCGTACTTTCATTTCGAACGCTTTTTTCATCCTTTTCTGATATAGCTGATCGTGGCACAACGCCACCAATCTTTTTTCATCAACCAAGTTTAACTGATCAACCCGGGCTTGTACCCACTCTGCCTCTTCCAACCTTGCATCCATTAACACCCTTAGCGAAGGGATCTTTACTTCAATAGGAAGAACAGCCTCCATTCCATAAACGAGCGAGAACGGAGTTGCCCCAGTAGAGGTACGAACCGAGGTACGATATGCATGTAGAGCATAAGGGAGCATCTCATGCCAATCCTTATATGTGAGCACCATCTTTTGGACAATTTTCTTAATGTTTTTATTAGCTGCCTCCATCGCTCCATTCATCTTTGGCCTGTACGGGGAGGAATTATGATGTTGAATCTTGAATTGGTCACACAATTCCTTCATCATTTTGTTATTCAAATTGGTACCATTATCTGTGATGATTTTGTTGGGCAACCCATACCGGCAAATCAAATCCCTCTTTACGAACTTCACGACCACGCTCCGGGTCACGCTGACGTAGGAGGCAGCCTCGACCCACTTGGTAAAATAGTCGATAGCAACCAATATAAAACGGTGCCCGTTGGATGCCTTGGGCTCAATTGGTCCGATAACATCCATTCCCCACATAGCGAATGGCCATGGTGAAGATAGTACATTCAAAGACGTAGGCGGTACGTGGATATTGTCGGCGTATACTTGGCATTTATGGCAAGCCTTAACATATTTATAGCAATCAGCCTCCATAGTCAACCGTTAGTATCTGCTCACGAGAATTTTCTTGCCATTATCGTGTCCAGTTAGTATGGGCACCAAAAGATCCCTCATGGACTTCTTTTACAATTTTGCTAGCCTCCGCATCTACGCACCTGAGCAGGACCATATCATGATTTCTTTTATATAAAACTTCTCCATCTAGGAAGAAACTGGCAGCTAATCTCCTCAAAGTTCTTTTGTCATTTTCTGAGGCATGACCGGGATATTCCTTGTTTTTCAAAAAACACCGGATATCATGATACCATGGTTGCCCATCCTGTTCTTCTTCCACCGACTGGCAAAAAGCTTGTCGATCTCGACGTCGAATTTGGATAAGGGGCATATCCTCCTCTCTACCTATTCTAAACATGGACGAGAGGGTGGCTAGGGCGTCAGCCAACTGATTGTCCTCTCGAGGTATATGTGCAAAAGTGACATCCTCAAAATGCTCCAACAATTCCTTAATATAAGCTTGGTATGGGATCAACTTTGCATCTCGAGTTTCCCATTCACCTTTAACCTGATGGATAACTAGAGCTGAATCACCATAGACCTCCAAGTTCTTAACGTTAGCATCGATTGCTGCTTGTATTCCCATGATACAAGCTTCGTATTCAGCCACATTATTAGCACAATCAAAGCCTAACTTGGCTGTGATAGGTACATCTTGTCCTTAGGAGATTAATGGCTCTGTGCCATGACCCATCATGTTGGATGCCCAGTCAAACAACATCATCCACTTCTCTTTTACTTCGTTCGCTTACTAAATGTTTGCCATTAGATCCTCATCCAGGAAACCCTTGTCTCATCGGCTGATAATCACTTAGAGGCTGTTGAGCCAAGTAATCTGCAAGCGCACTACCTTTAATTGCCTTTTGTGTAACATACACAATATCATATTCTGATAACAAAACTTGTCATCTGGCAATTCGCCCGGACAAAGCGGGCTTCTCGAAGATGTACTTAATTGGATCCATCCTAGAGATCAACCAAGTAGTATGGCTCAACATGTACTGTCTTAAACGATGAGCAGCCCATGCCAATGCGCAACAGGTTTGTTCTAACAAGGAATATTTTGCCTCATAGTCGGTAAAATTTTTGCTCAGATAGTAAATGACATGTTCTTTCTTTCCAGATGCATCTTGCTGACCGAGCATACATCCCATGGCGTTACCCGTCACTGTCAAGTATAAAATTAATGGTCTCCCTAGGACTGGAGGGACTAGAACTGGAGGATCTTGTAAATAGAGCTTAATCTTTTCAAAGGCTTCTTGGCAATCCTCATTCCAACTGATGGGCTGATTTTTGCGCAAGAGTTTGAAAATCGGTTCGCATGTGGCTGTCAACTGGAAAATAAACCTAGCGATGTAGTTTATCCTTCCAAGAAACCCTCACACTTCCTTCTCTGTTTTCGGGGCTGACATTTCCAAGATTGCGCGGACCTTATCAGGATCAACCTCAATTCCCCTTTCACTAACAATGAAACCTAGCAGCTTCCCTGACTTCACACCGAAAGTACATTTAGCTAGGTTCATTCTTAATTTAAACCTTCGAAGACGTTCAAATAGTTTTTGCAGGTTATCTAGGTGATCCTCCTCGGTTCTTGACTTGGCGATCATGTCATCCACATATACCTCGATCTCCTTGTGGATCATGTCATGAAATAATGTCACCATGGCTCTCTGATATGTTGCCCCAGCGTTCTTCAACCCAAAAGGCATGACTTTGTAACAGAAAGTTCCCCAAGCCGTAATAAAGGTGGTTTTTTCCATATCCTCTTCAGCCATCTTGATCTGATTATATCCAGAGAAACCGTCCATAAACGAAAAGTAAGAGAACTGGGCACTATTATCAACTAATACATCTATGTGAGGCAGAGGGAAGTCGTCCTTTGGACTGGCCCTATTTAGGTCCCTGAAATCTACGCACATTCGCACCTTTTCGTCTTTCTTGGGGACCGGTACTATATTTGCGACCCACTCCGGGTATTTTGCTACAGCCAGAAAACCTGCATCAAATTGCTTTTTCACCTCTTCTCGGATTTTTAGGGACATCTCTGGCTTCATTCTTTTCAACTTCTGCTTCACCGGTGGGCAATCAGGCTTTAAAGGCAACTTATGTTCTACGATCGATGTGTCTAATCCTGGCATATCTTGATACGACCAAGCGAAAATGTCGCTATATTCATGTAATAGTGACACTAATCGAGGGCAATTTTTGAACGCACCTATCTTCACCTCTTTTTTCTCCTCATCAGTCCCCAGGTTTATTAATTCGACGGACTCTTGATGAGGTTGTATCAACTTAGATTCTCGCTCCACCAACCTTAGTAGTTCCCCAGAGGGTTCGCACTCAAATTCTATTTCCTCATCCGCTTGATTAACAAGACAGTCAAAATTACTTAATACAATACTAGCGTGATCGTCATTAGGCAAGTTGTTTTCAGATCTGCAAATATGCGAAAAGGATAAGATATATGGATGTATTGGAGGAAGGAAGAGAATAATTCTGAAAGAATTCAACAGTATTTATTGATCAAACATATGTACAAAATATTGTTCATTTACAAAAATTTAACAGCAATTACAAATTACATGTAGACTGAATTTAAAATCATAGGAAGCTCGATGGTCTCCCAATTGTTTAGTTCATGTCCGTGACGAATGACTATCACCAGGTCATCCATGTTGAGCGGCTCTTCTTTATCAACAACCGCTATCATATCTGGAGTCTCAAACCCAGCACTCCAAAAACTTTCTGAAATGGGACGCAGAGGGACCCTCTTTATCTGGGGCTTTCGCTTTTCCAATCTAGCCCCGCCTCTTTTCTTCCATTTCTCCCTTAAGCTTCCTCTTTTCTTCCTCTGTGGGTTTGTATCCTAACCCGAACCTGTGCTTGTTCTTAATCAACCGCAAAGGCTGAGTTAATCCACCATTGTTTTGCTCCAATTTGTCTCCGGGCTGGAATCCATTTTCCAACATTATCTTGGCCATCATCAACAAAGCTTTAGGGGGCCGATGTTGGTCTACCACCTCTCCCTCCTTAACGGTAGAAACATTAGCAATCTCTAAAGCCTGGAAGTGATTTTCCAAGGCTTCTTCAGCAGCCTCGATATAAGGAGGATTGGTGGGTTTACTGACCAAAAAGTTCTCTTCGGCAGAGACAATTATCAGCCTGTCGTCCACGATGAATTTCAGCCTTTGATGAAGGGAGGATGTCACTGCTCTAGCGGAGTGAATCCATGGCCTTCCTAGGAGACAACTATATGCGGGCAAAATGTCCATCACCTGGAAGGTCACCTCAAAAATAACCGGGCCAATCTGTACCGGCAAATCAATTTCTCCAATTACTTCCCTTCGAGACCCGTCAAAGGCCCTAACCACCATTGAACTTGGCCTTAGGTGGGATGCTTCATAGGGTAACTTTGACAGGGTCATTTTAGGCATTACATTTAAGGAGGAACCGTTGTCTATCAAGACCCGAGCAAGGATATGGTCTCTACATTTTACTGATATGTGTAGTGCCTTATTATGCCCAACCCCTTCTTTGAGGATTTCGTTGTCAGTTAAGGTGAGGAAGTTATTGGCGGTTATATTATTCGCAATCCCTTTAAACTTCTCTACCGAAAAGTTGTGTACCACGTGTGCCTCGTTGAGTATTTTCAGTAGCACCCTTCGATGAGGTTCGGAATTCATCATTAATGCCAATAGGGAAATTTTAGCCGGTATATGGTTTAATTGATCAATTACCGCATATTCACTTTGCCTGATCATCCTTAGAAACTCACAGGCCCCTTCTTCAAAAACATGCTTTTTCAGTTCCCTTCTTTCTTCTTCTTTATTAGCTTCTGGCTCAGGACCAGCCAAAATTGCCTCCCCACAGGGCCGTCCCCTCCTCTCTTCTATAGGGGAGTAGATGCGACCACTCCGGGTCATACTCCCAACTCCAGCTATATTCACCACATCAATAGTTGTACTAGTGGTGACTTCGATTCTCTCTTCTTCTACCTTGCCCCCAGATACCTCAGCATCATACTTCCAAGGTACCTCCTTGTTGCTTTTGTATGGGAATGGCCCTGGCACCTTTATAGTAATCAGCCTCAAGCCATTTGGTGTTGGAACAGCCGGTTCCTCAGAGTACCGGATAACTAAAGGCCTTGGACAACCAGGGAAGGCCTCATTAAGCATATTCACCTCAAATTCCGCTTCTAAGCAATTCACTGTTGGCCCTCCATGATTTGTCAAAGGATTATTTCCTACATTAAGGGTGTCATTCTCAAAGTTCAGCCATTTAGCATTTATCAAGTTCTGAACCTTATGTTTTAAACCTTGGCAATTTTCAGTGGAGTGTCCCACAGCCCCAGCATGATAATCACACTTAGCCGCCGGGTCGTACCATTTGGGAAATGGTGGCTCCAATGGCTTCATAGGACATGGTGCGATTAAGGAGTTCTGTATAGGCGGGGTAAAAGCTCAGTATAGGTCATAGGAATAGGGTCGAAGTGTATAACTCTCCTTTCATTATTTGGCCTTCTTTGAGTTTGGTTAGTGTTTGGGTCGGGGTTTTGGTTCCAAGCTTTTTGTGGAGGTTGGGGTGTGGCTGGTTGTGGCTGTGTCATGAACGGGGTTGTTTGCTGGAAAGCTGTGGGGGGTGTGAAAGGTGGTTGGTAGTTAGGTTGGGAAGCGGCCACCATCTGAGGGTATGGGGCATACTGAGGGTGGTAAGGTGTTTGGTAACTAGGTGGTGTAGGTGTGGAGCGATTTAGATCAAACGTGACATGGTGGGCCTCCCCTTCCTTCTTCTTCCAGGAATTATTGGTTGGCTTCTTCACATTTACATTGCCAACTGTATTATGTACAATTCTTCCGTGGCGCAGGCCGCTTTCGATTCGTTCCCCGATTAGTACCATATCGAAAAAATTTGCTGAGACACTACCCACCATCTTATCATAAAATGGTGCGGGGAGAGTGTCCATGAACATTCCTATCATCTCTCTTTCAAATAGAGGAGGTTGAACTTGGGCTGCCAGCTCCCTCCATCTTTGAGCATATTCTTTAAAGGTCTCGTCTTCCTTCTTGATCATATTTTGCAATTGAGACTGATCCAGTGCCATCTCTTTGTTATATTTGTATTGCCTAAGAAAGGCATCTGCTAGATCTTTCCAAGATCGGACATGGGTTCGTTCCAACTGAGTATACCAGTTGGCTGCAGCTCCTGTGAGGCTATCTTGGAAGCAGTGAATCAGGAGCTTATCATCATGCGCATGTGAAGCCATTTTTCTACAAAACATCGTCAGGTGACTTCAAGGGCATCCCGTTCCTTTATATTTTTCGAACTCAGGCATCTTAAACTTGGGTGGGATTATCACGTCAGGGACTAGGCACAAGTCAGAAGCATCTACTAGTCCATAGCCACTGCCTTCAATGGCCCTAACTCTCTCTTCTAGGTATTGCCATCTACCACTGAGAGGTAGCTCTTGACTAGAGGTATTATTTTTGTTCATTCACTTCTTGCCCGATTGTATGATGCCCCCGGATCGGATGGTCTCGGCCATAAAATTTGGTAGAGGGAAAGGTGGCTGTTGTGGGTTTAATGGATAGGTAGTCATGAGGATAGAATTGGTAGGATTCTTAGTGGTAGTAGTATTCATGTATGTGTAGTTGGGATTAGTATTTTGTGGGTAAGAGGTTGAAGGATTTGTGTGTAGGGGATAAGCAGCAGGATTTGTATTGTAGGTGGTTGGTGGATTTGTATGTGGTAGGTAGGAGATAGGATTTGTATGGTAAGTGGTTGATGGATTTATATGGGGTGGGTAGGTAGTAGGATGGTTTGGGTATTGGGTGTGAGTGAGAGGATTTTCAACGGTATTTGTAGGAACACCCTGTGTCGGCTGAGGGTTTTGACCGAATGAAGGTATAAACCCCGGTGGTATCCCATAAGGAGGCCACTCACGATCGGTTACCAACTAACAGGACCCGATGTGTCAGTCACTGCTGTTGTTTCTGCCCCAGAGGGTCCCTCTGCGTTCTTCTCTAGCAGCTTCATAACCTTTGCCAGCTGATCCCTCAGATCAGCAACCTCATTTCGCAGCTCTTCATTTTATGCTTCTAGCTCATTCATCATTTTGGTCTTTGAACGTGTGCTGTAGGGATGTTGAGGAATGCGTGAATCGGCTATTTTGTTTTCTGTAAATTCAATATTTATTAATTAGTATTAAAGAAAAAAAACTCAAATTTTAAAGCATAAATTAAATATCGGGGATCAGATATCTCGATAAATTTTGTTATTAGCCAAGCTAGCTAACCTCCAAAAACATCTAGTCCAATGATCCGCTGTGTCTCGATACCACTTCATTTCATCTTGCAGATCACTTATCCCCCTTTGGTGCATCCTAATGACCTCAATAACATTCCATTTTTCCTCATTCACTTCATTTTCACATGCGACTAGCAGATTCTCTATTTGTTGCTTTAACTCCTCTTCCCGTTGGCGTAACTCATTCCTTTCATCGATCACTTGGCCTTTTTCTACCATCTCTCTGTCCCTTTCTCCCAAAGCTTGGCCTTTCTCTCGTCTAATTTGGCGAATTCGGCTCCTCATTTATTCAACAACATCCCTCATTCTCTGATTTTCTTGGAGGGCCGCATCTCTTTCTTGTGCTCTCAACCCCAGCTCTTTATTAGCAGCTTGAAGACTCATGTGGACCCTAGCTGCATGCTCTCGCTCAGACTTTTGCTGTTGGCGAATTCCTTCCAAAGTGGCATCTTTTTCTTGGCCATCCCTCTTGAGTGCGGCAACTTCTTGCTGTGCTCTTAACAGCTCTTCTTCCAACCTGTTGTTTTTTATGGTCATGCTCTCCAATTTTGCTTTTAACTCTTTGATGGCTTCGTCTTCAAACATTTCGGGCAACGATTGACTTCCTGAAGCTGCAGCTTGCGGTTTAAAGGGTAACTTGATTTGTTGCACCCGTTCCCTTACCCACTGTCGGTATTCTTCTTTTGCTGCACAACTTCTGACTCCTAACACTTTTCCTTTTCGGGTGACCACCTCCCAAGCTTCTCGTACTTTTCGTAAAGGTTCCGTGAAGTCCCCTTCATAATATATGATAATAGGAGTCAACAATTCTTGAGGCGGAGGACTCCGAATGGGATAAGCTAGCTGACGTTGCCCCAGTATGGGATTATACCTGATACAACCCCTTGTTCCAATTAGAGGGACATTGGGGAAGCCTTTGCAATGATAGATGATCGTTGTCTTTTGCTGCCAAGCCGACTGCCATCTAACCTTCTCCTCGGTCAAACTAGCCAGATGTTCTGCCCACTCTTTTCCGGTCATATTTCTGATTTGGTAGCACAACAAGTCCGAGATAGGGCATTGGACTTTCACCTCTCTTTTGAACACGTGTGCTGTGATCCAAATATAAAGCAGTGGTAGACAACATATCAGTTTTTTCTTCTTCCTTTCATAACAGAGATTCAGAGCACAATATGTATCAGCAAGTATTGCGGTGGTGGGATTCTCGGACCTGCTTTTGCGAGATAAGAACACACCGATGGCCATTGTGTCTATGAAATCATCGACCTGAGGGAACAATACCAAACCGTAGATGACAAGAGCGAGCGTGTCCATGTATGTCTCCCATTTGTTATTGTCTGCCAACTGCTGCAAATGCCTTTCTAGGAGATCCCTTGTAAAGCCTTTGCATTGATATTTTTCTTGGAAATCTGTAAGGAGATCACTATGTTGCAACCCTATAGATTGAACCGCAGCTCGGAATGAAGGGCTATGCTCACGATGATTGTATGGCCTACTTCCCTCCATTGACAGACCTATGATTTGTTCGTACTCTTCTAGCGTGGGTGCTAACTGAAAGTCTGTGAACGTGAAGCATCTCAGTGGGGGGTCGTAGTACTGAACCAAGGCAGTGATGGCTTCTTCTTGCACTCTGACTTCCAATAATTTCAATATATTACCGTATCTTTTGGCAAAGGCCATCTTCTGTATTGTTTGTAGCCTTTTGGCGAAAGATTCTAAACTCGCCAGGTCCATCATTTTTGCCTCGATTCTCCGTTTCTTTCTTAATTCTGATCCGACATTAATTTCCATTTCACCTCCTTTAGACATCACTGAGAATCTGATCCCCTTAAAAAAGAAAAAAATAAAAGAAAGAGAAGAAAACCATGAAAATAAATGAGTTAGTTATTTGAAAGAGTAATCTAGTATCATGTAAATTAAGGCATGATGCAAGAATGACAGCAATTTGAGTATGATGTATTATGGACTAGAGCAATGTATGGTATGATGCGTATTTAAATTTTGGTATGTATGATATACACTGAGAACATGATATTCAGAGCAGAAGTTGTAGCGAACTCTGGGTAATTATCTTTTCACAAACCAATCTAGTCATCACCCTCTTCTCTCCTTTGTTTTATCCTTCTCCCTTTTCATCTCTCTTTTATCTTTTTCTTTTCCTCTTTTTTTTCTTTCTTTCTTTTTCTTCTTCTTCTTCTCTTTTCCTGTCTCTTTCTTTTTTATTTTTATATTTTTTTTATTTTATATATTTTTTCTACGCTCCCCTATTTGGAATAATTGTACACAACCAATATGTGCATGGATCAGTACATATCAACATTATAATAGAAGTGTGTACCCTTTTACGTGTCCCAGTCCGAGGTTACCTGTCCTATGGATCTAGGATGTCTAATTTATGTATCTCGCCAAGGGTAGGTCATAATCCTGAGGTATAAAGGTCACTAGAGTCAAGTTCCCATTCCATAGTGTTGACTGCAACCGTAGAGAACGCTACTGGTTATAGGACACTGGAAAAGGACGCACTCTAGCTGGGGTTTTCGTGATAGCCTACCGGGACGTGCATCCCTGGTGGCACCACTAGACCCCTCTATTCCTGAGTTTCGCTCAGACCCGGGTACAGGGCCCCACTCATAATTATGCATGCATGTGCAATGTGTGAAGGGTATACAGACTTTTTGGGATACCTGCAATTGGGGAAATTGCACAAATATATATAACAATTTATCGTTCGTCTATCCTAGGGTTATCAAATAAACATCCAGACAGATAACAAATAAATAAATCACCAATAAACAGGAAAAGGGATCGTGCAAACAAAGGGGAAAGGGATCAATATGGCACACTCAATAGCTGGGCTTTACTCTCTAAAGTCCCCAGTGGAGTCGCCATCTGTCATAACCGTAATTACAACGAGACGACGAACTCGCTAAATTTTGAAAGAGTTTTAATTTTGATTGTGGAGCCGCCACCAAATTTTATTTTAAGGGAACACATTTGGAAAAACCCTAACTTGAGGAAGAAATCTAGGTTCGGAAGTCGGTTACGAGTAAGGAAGGTGTTAGGCACCCTACTCACCCGTTCCAAAGAACGGTACCCTTAAACTGAGTGTGTAATATTTTGAAAACTACTTGATCCCTTAAAATAGAATAGAAGATAAATAGGTTTATGGAAAATAGCCTGACAGGACTTGATCCTGCTCCTACGTATTCCCTGCTGCAATGGGAAACTCAAGGCTACGTAGTTCTGGTTAAGAGACTTGATCTCTAAAAGAATACAGGGTGATTTTAGATAAAAAAAACAGATGCTTTAATAGGAATTTATTGAAAGCGATGGTTTTCAGAAATTCATGCTTGCGAGATCCTAAATCGTCGTAGGCCATATTTGGATCCCACACGAATTAAAACGCGATACGGTAGAGAACGCTACTCGTTCGCGTTAGAACCCGTTTGCACGAATTTCGGAAAATTAAAAACAGACGTTCTTTATAAGATTTTGTTGAAAGTAATGGTTTTCAGAAATTCATGCTTGTGAGATCCTAAATCGTCGTAAGTCGTATTTGGATCCCACACGAATTAAAACACGATACGGTAGAGAACGCTACTCGTTCGCGTTAGAACCCGTTTGCACGAATTTCGGAAAATTAAAAAAAACAGACGTTCTTTATAAGATTTTGTTGAAAGTAATGGTTTTCAGAAATTCATGCTTGTGAGATCCTAAATCGTCGTAAGCCGTATTTGGATCCCACACGAATTAAAACACGATACGGTAGAGAACGCTACTCGTTCGCGTTAGAACCCGTTTGCACGAATTTCGGAAAATTAAAAAAAACAGACGATCTTTATAAGATTTTGTTGAAAGTAATGGGTTTCAGAAATTCATGCTTGTGAGATCCTAAATCGTCGTAAGCCGTATTTGGATCCCACACAAATTAAAACATGACACGGTAGAGAACGCTACTCGTTCGCGTTAGAACCCGTTTGCACGAATTTCGGAAAATTAAAAATAGACGTTCTTTATAAGATTTTGTTAAAAGTAATGGTTTTCATAAATTCATGCTTGTGAGATCCTAAATCTTCATAAGCCGTATTTGAATCCCACACGAATTAAAACACAATACGGTAGAGAACGCTACTCGTTCGCGTTAGAACCCATTTGCACGAATTTCGAAAAATTAAAAAAAACAGACGTTCTTTATAAGATTTTGTTGAAAGTAATGGTTTCAGAAATTCATGCTTGTGAGATCCTAAATCGTCGTAAGCCGTATTTGGATCCTACACGAATTAAAACGCGATATGGTAGAGAACGCTACTCGTTCGCATTAAAACCCGTTTGCACGAATTTCGGAAAATTAAAAACAGACGTTCTTTATAAGATTTGGTTAAAAGTAATGGGTTTCAAAAATTCATGCTTGTGAGATCCTAAATCTTCGTAAGCCGTATTTGGATCCCACACGAATTAAAACGCGATACGGTAGAGAACGCTACTCGTTCGTGTTAGAACCCGTTTGCACGAATTTCGGAAAATTAAAAACAGACGTTCTTTATAAGATTTTGTTAAAAGTAATGGTTTTCAGAAATCATGCTTGTGAGATCCTAAATCGTCGTAAGCCGTATTTGGATCCCACACGAATTAAAACACGACACGGCAGAAACGCTACTAAATTCGCGTTAGAACCAAATTTGCATGAATTTTGGAAAATTAAAAACAGGACGTTTTTGAATTAAAGAAGTGAATTAAAATAAGTTTGAGACAAAGGCTTAGTAAAATCAGAACTTGGATCAGAAGATTGAAATGAGAAAGACAAAGTATAACGATAATACATTTTCCATTATTTGTTTTGTATAGGACCCGTGGCTCTTCTTAGCCTTTCAAGTTTTATCCAAGATGCCATTGTACCTACAACGTGATGTTTAAGCCCGTTTCCATTCTTTTAGCCAATCCTAAGTATATAGGGATGTTCAAAAGGGATTTAGTAACCACTCCTGACTCCTAACTCTTTTAGTTCTTGCCCCTCTCAGGTTCTATTTTCTCATTTACCTAAGCCTAAAGTGCTCTACGGGTTCGGGATTGTGCCTCGAGATACGATCTTAGAGCGTAATAGATCGTGAAGTGATCGGGTTATGTATAGCTATGAGTCCCGATTATCTCCTCTAGAATTTGTATTAACAAACTTCTTTTTTAGTTACCGATTCTTAAGTCTTGCTCTTGGACTATCATATCTTGATAATTTATCATATTCTATCTTGGTTTGTTATGATCATCGAAACGGATAACCTCGCCCTAAAAGAACAACAAGAGTAAATTTCAAATATCCCGCTATAACTTCCCACTTTCTTAAACTTGTCACTTAATGATTCACGCGAATGCTAAGGCTAGGTGTAGCATTATACTATACTAATGTTGGGTATCTACGACTTAGTCCGTTTTCGAAATGATTTAATCTTCAACAAATAGCCATTGTGAAATGGCAAGCTCGAGCGTCACAAGTTTCTAACTCAAATATGTTTTCACTTCTTCAAGTTCGATGCAAAGGTCAAGAGTCATGAGTCTATCCTAGCTTTGTTCTCTCAGATTTCCCAAGGCCAAACCAGAATATACATTAGCAATATGGGTACCGAAGGTATGATCTAACAAACAATCTACAAGATTCCTAACCTATAACTATTGTTATTGCTAAGAATCCCTTAGGGAATGTACAGGCTGAATGCTAATCTCTGGTGAAGATCACAGATTAAAAGGTAAGGGATATGGGCAATGATACTAACCTGATTAGAGGGGCAAGCCGGGAATGCCTATGTCATGTTTGGATACTAAGTCTTAATATTATTTGTGCAATCTAGAGCAGCATGCCAAACCCGGAGGAGCCCTGGTGATAACCCCTGTTAATGACGGGTTTATGGTGTAAGTTGCCTAGCTTAGAGCCCGATTAGAGTCTTGATGTGTCTTCTCCTATACGCTCCCTTTTAGCCCTATGGTGTAAATCCTGGAACTTCATTGATTAAAGATGACTCAAGGCCAGAACCTTAGCAACCTACCGTACTTAAGCTTGGATTTGGATTTCTAAATTTGTAAAAATACATGCAGGTTTAATCAGGTTCATCATCCTAAGACTGATCTAGACTTGATCAAATACCTGAGCTGACTGTTAATGAGGGCAGAGATTCAATCCCCACATCCCATGATAGAGCTAGGTTTGGATTACTATCAAGTGCTGATCTCCTAACTTTCTACATCTGGTTTGGCCACAAGTTACTATCTATTTGAAGTCCAGATGCAGGCTTGTGTGTCCAACCTAATTACAGGCTCCCCTAGGCTCTGAATATATGGCAACTGAACTCCATTCTGTAAGCCAGGTTAGTCTTTAATCTGTGTAGGTGACGTGAGAACCGTACCATGAGTGGTTAAGAATCTGACACAGCAATTCTTAGTCAAAGGAAACTGGTTAAGGAAAGAAAACTGGTTCACCCGGAATTAAGGAAAGAAAATCAGCTTTGAGGACCTGAAACCAGACCAAACCCCTAGTTTCAAGGCTATATGTATTAAATCAAACCATCTGTGGCAGTCTTTGAGCCTGCCAATTTTACCTTCAGCCAAGATGAGCTTTATAGAAATTCCTTCTTATGTACCTAGTGATTTAGTCAATCAAAGGGCAGGTTGCAGTGAACCAGTTTCTCAACCAAGGGCAGGTTGCAGTGAACCAGTCTCTGTGGTTAGCCTAAGCTCGATCTGTTTTCTGTACTGGCCAATGTGATTTTGGAACAGATTCACCAGAACCTTAGCCTATCAGTTCACATAAAGACTTTCTAGCCATAACCCTCTCTTGGCCTTCTGCCTATACCAGCCTGCCTGCATTAGGAAAAGCTAAGGGACACCCTCCTAAATGTCATGGTCCTTAGGATTTCCTTCAATCCGTTATAGACCCATATCCAAGCTAAAGCCATGTGTTTGGTGTCATGCCTATCAGGTAGGACTTGGCCATAACACTAAGAATGGAGGTAATACCAGTGCCAACACAATTTTAGGAGGCTGATGCTCAAATATTCAGGACTTTATTCGCTTTTCTGCAGAAACTTACTCAATCTGGTCAGTAGAACCAGGTTCTGGAATGATTCCCCTAACACAGAGATCAGTTTCATAGGATTTACCTGCTACATCTGATTCTGGTCAAGACTCTACCACTATTATGCAAGATGAGACGCCTGGTTGGTTCTCAATACCAAATTGAGGACTGGCATACAAGTTATATACTTTCAGCCTTCCTAATCTGACATAAGGTTTAGGCAGTGAAGGCTGATATGTTTCTAAATTTCACTCATGACGTTGGGGACCTGACACTAATGCAGAATCTGTGCCAACGAATTGCTGATCCAGAAATAGCTCACTGTGAGGTTTGATTTGATATTCAAGCTAGATAGGCGTGAGGATAAGGACCCAGTTGATGTAAAGCCTGGTATGACCTTAGTTGATGATGGCCCAAGGTTAGAACCTCAGTGACCTGTTGTCCTAGGCTTGAATTAGAACCTTAAATTTGTAAGATACATGCATTTCGGGACAAATTCATCATCCTTATTTTGACCTAGACTTGAGATGTTATCTGAGCTAATTGGGAGTGAGGACAATGGCTCCAATCCTTGTAGATATTGGGAGCAAAACTGGGTGGCTAGGAGTGAAAACTTCTGTTGCTGAGTCAAGCGTTGGCCTAGAATTTGTCACAGCCATACAAGGTCAAAGGAATCATGGTTGGAGAAAGCAAACAAGTTTACCAAAACCTATGGAGGAGAAGGGTTTCTAGGCCTACTTCTTAAATGGAGCTTAAAGATTGTAAGTCATTCTTCCTATCCTAGACTGAAACCAGATTTAGAAGCTAAGACCAGGTATTGGATGCTATCAACTTCCTTTCAAACCCCAGGCCTGCTCATCAAAATAGGTTCTTTATTACAGGAATAACCATTCTATTTCTCTAACTCTGGAATCAGACAAACAGGCACCTGCCTCCTTTTTTCTTAATCACAATTTAGGTGTAAAACGACAAACATGCGCCATAGTCAAGCTAAAACTTATACTAAACCAGTTATGTTCGCTTCCTATGGTTCAAGGCCAGCTATCAGAATCATTTCATGCAATTACAACTTTTCCTAAATTATATATGATTGTTGAACACCGATCGGCTGTGCAAGCAAAGTTGTTCAATGACTTTCCAGTTTAATATGTTTCCTAAGATTCTTTACGAACTGAGCTATAGCAATTAAGAGCTGAAAACAACTCTCCACAGGTTGTGCAAATTCTATATCAAATTCGGCAAAAAATTTTAATGTACACAAGTAATGATTCATTATTTTCTGAATTAGAGACAAGAATTGGATCATGATGAGCAAGTGTAATATCCTCCCTTTCTAGGTCTCATACATTAATTAGAGAAAGAGAAGCAGTGCATAAGCGTAATGCAAGAAACTAAAGCAACTACCTGGAACAGTAGAACAGAAAACCAAAATAACTCCGCTACTCGATCAAGAGAATCAAGAAGAAACTGAATCAATCTCGCCCAAGGAATAATCCAGAAATTCCAATTACTCCCAGAGAATCGAAGGAGCTTCCAAAGAGAGAGAGAAAAAAACCGAATCTTCCCTAGACCGTTGTTTTTTTAGTTTCTTCGTGCCAAAAACCCAAAAAACCCTTTCTTCCAAAATCCTTTTATACCCCTGGCCTAACCATGGTAGTATTAGCCTTAACCCATAGTTGATTTTCAACCCTAATTGTAACAACCCTAACTACCTTTAACTAACCCTCTAACCAACCTAACTGAATTTTATTTTAGTTCAGTTTTTTTTATTGTTATTTTTAAATTTGAGGATTACCTAACTATTTACTGTGTTTCCTTCTCCTTTCCTTTGATAATGTTGGGCTTTTGGTACCCAACTGTGTTTAGTTCATTAATAATTTAATTAATAAAAAAAAAGGTTTTCACCCGGACAGGAATTGGTACTCACAATTATGAAATGCTAGAATCCTAATTTAGTTGGTCTATGGCCTCTTAAGTTATTTCTTCTTTGTCTTCATCAATTTGGATGTTTTATGCACAACTTTATTATATCACATTTAAGTGTTAGAAGTTTTATACTTTCTTGATTAATAACTTTTCTAATCAAATTTGAATCACTAATTAACCTACTTGTTTGCATCCTTGCCCTTGAATTCAAAGTTTCTTGCTCATGTCTTATTTTAATGTTTTTAAGCATCCAAATTATTCTACTTCACCTAATTAATCTATAGGTCGCCAAATCCACTCACGAAGGTCCTAAAGCTTTATGGTTCATTATTTTCTTATACATTGTTGGGCTTCTCTTTATACCTTAGTCCAAACAAGGGTCTTTTCCTTAATTTCTTCTCACTTGACCTTTGTGTCATGAATTTTAACACTTGGTATATCACATGTCTTTAGATCCAACATAGTTAGTCCTTACTCCATAGTTTTGGTCATGGTCATGGAAGGTCTTAAGTGTCTTGTTCAACTTTGAATCCATAATTCCACCTTTGCTTTTACTAGTTTTAAGGTCCAAGTTTTAAGTTAAGTTTGCAAATTTTATGAGTTAACTTTTTTAGTATTTTAGGATATTTATCATATGGATCCAAATGTGAACTTTTGACAAAGTCCAAGTTCAAGATTAAAGCTTTTAAGAGAAGACATAAACAAGTTTACAACTTTGAACATAAAGACCATAAAGAAAGCATTTTTCAAGATAACCAAGTGTAGATCTACTATATCTACCCCAAGATTTATCCATCCCTTACTTTGATCATCTTAAAACTTTTCGTAAAAACTTCAAAATCTTTCCAAACTTCAAATAAATCATTTTTAGAAATTTTAACCAATTAAATTGTTTCAAAGGTTACTAGAAGCACTTTAATTCATCAAAATTTCCCTTTAACTTCCAAAAATCACTAAAAACTTGATAATGCTTATTTTTAACCATCAAGGAAATTTTTGAATTCCATTGAACTCAAGTTGGATCCATAGAACTTAGAGATATATCCACCAAAAAGAGAATAAAAGCAAGTCATAAACACATAAATAAAAGCTTAGAAGAAGTGTATGGTAAAGACCCAATTTGTTGAAGACTTTATGAAGGTTTAATGGGTATTTGAAGTTTATCTCCTTCCTCCTTGGTGGTCCACACAAAATATCCTAGTGATGGTGATGGTGATGGGACTTGGTTGGTTTGTTTTGTTTTAACTTAAACTTCAAAGATGGAAGTTTAAGTTTAGTGTAGATTTTAGTATTTTAAGAGAAGTTGGAGTTTTGGGTGAGTCTGGAGAATTTTCCTAAGTGTTTATAAGGTTTGTTATGAATAAAATGAGGTCCTTATGGCTTAAGATGCCATTTGATCATTTAGGGGTAGTTTGGAAATTAATTTCTCAATTAAGAGCATTTTGGTCTATTTACATATAACTTTTAGAAAATGTAAATGTAAGAAATTATCTTTTAGGATTGGCTTAACAATAATTAATCTAAATTTATCATTAATTAAGATTAACTTATTCTAAAAATGGTTAATTTTAATTAATCAAGCTTAATTTACTTTAACTATGGTTAAATTTTTCTCCCCTTATTAATATTTTTGTCTTACATATCATTAATGAAGTGATAACTCATAGGATGAGTCACCATCTCATTATCCATATGTCAAATTTGTGCTCAATGGATAGGTTTCAATTCTTGGCTTTTATTTCATATTTCATTACCCTCTTAACCTTCTAGGGGTATTTTGGTAATTTTATGAGAATTTTCCAGAAAGTTCCCAAATTGTTCCTCTGAATTTTCTAATACTTATTGGTTTGTCTTTCAATCATTCTTATGTCATTTTCCAATTTTCTGGAAACATTTTAGCCATTATAGAAGATGGAACTTCTAAGGGTATTTTGGATATTTTCGAACGTTTCTGATGACGTTTTTATTCTCTCTTTATTTTTATTCATTTAACCATCATTGATGAATTCTAAACTTATATAATGTATTTTAACTTTTGTTTTAGGCTTCCTATACATTTATTTGTGTCATCTTAGTTTAGGGGGGCATTTTCATTATTTACTAAAATTTTCTAATTTTCTTAGCTTTTATTTTTATTTCTACTTTATTTCTTACTAAAGGACATTTATAACTTAGGAAATCTATCATGAGAAATTGTGGATGTTATAGTACTTATTGTACATTGTTAGGAAATAGAGAAGAAATCATACATAAGGCTTAAAATGAGTCCTTTCATATAGAACCAGGGCATCAATATCCTTGGTCATCAATAAATAGTTGTAAAATATACATAAATGAAGAAGCTAACTATCGATTCCTCTTAGATACTTTACGAAGTAGCCCATTTTGTATGTTACCCTCTTTGATTCTTCCTGCATCCCTTCTGTGAGCATTAAATTTTTCATCCACATTATCTATTTCTATGTAGACTACTACCATCACAAAGAGCATGGTGAGACTTGGAAAAAAGAATGAGAAATATAACTTTCACAGTAGGTGTCTATCCTAAGGTTGATGATAACATTCTTGACTTAGTTATTTCAGTTTCATTATAAAAACATGTTAAGCATTGAAGTTCAATTTTTACTTTACAAAATATTCCTTTTTTTTTAAGTGGTCACATTATAAATATGAAATTCATAACATGCATAATCATATATTACATTTATTCTTTGGATCACTTTATTATCATAATAAAGCATAACATAAAAGATATCACTTGACATATCAACATCTTTTGTCACAAGCATAATCATTCTCATTCACTAATCATCCTCTTAGTGACACTTTAACATACGACACACCATTATTCTCTTAATGATATATTAGTAATCTTTGTCAAGTAATATCTTCTCACTTCCATACATACTCAACTTTCTTTAGAATATTAGCTCATTCCCCATGGCCATTACTACCTTAGCTTGAAGCCTTAAGCTTCGCATATGGATAGTCTCAGACTTCCATGCATACATAACTCCCAAACTTGCATGGTTCGAGTAATGCAACTTTAGTTTTTACATACAATTAACTCCTTAACTCATTAAGTTTCATTTTGAGTCTTTATCATAGGATTTATGCTCAATGCTCAATCAATATGTTATGCACACATAACATCAAATTCATCCCTCATCATATATTCATTCAAGAACATTCATAAAACCATATACATTTAGACAAGTTGTATCATTCAAAAGATCACATTGAACTTTAAATATAAGTGATACTACTCAAATATCATCACAATAACTAGGAAAAAATATTTACCCATATTCATATACTTAGTGAAAATCTTCACTTAGGAAAGCACTTTATATTTTGGACAACATTCATATTTTTTCTAAAATGCCTATGGTCATCTTATTAATTGTGTTTTATAATAAGTTTCTCAAATGAAACCTACACCTCTCGTTCTCACTAAGTTTTCCTTATACTAGTACAAAAAACACCTTTTGCATCAGTTAAGATTGACATTTTGCATCGATTATTAAATCAATATAGAAGTGGGTGATATAGATTTTGGTAACTTTCTATATTGGTTGTTGAACCAGTGTAAAATATCACTTTTTACATGGTTGTAACTTAACCGGTGTTAAAAGTATAATTTTTTATATCGATTAAAGATAAACGATTTAATATATAAAAATTATTCTAGTGGTTTTAATTGCCACTATTTTTAATTATATATATAAAAATGTAAACTCAAATCCAACTTTAGAATGTCTTTATTCAATAGATCATTGATCAACATAAAAACAATTCTATAAATTTATTTTCCAAAGTTCTGATCAAATAAATTTAGAAAAAACAGAACATCAATTTGAAAATTGTGCTCTCAAGATTACAATAAGCCTTGTAAACTTAAAAACTAAAAATGAAACGTTACATTATCCATCTTCATGCAAGAAGATCATTGAAAATGGAAGAAGAACATTATTGTAAATTGAAATGTACAATACAAGGCTAAATAAATCCTACCTTAGACACACAAATACACTCTCTTTAACATCAACTATTAAATCATCATCATCAAATATGTCCCATTAGTTAGTGATCACATTCTTCAGACCTTTATAATCCAATTGCTTGTATGATATTTCTATATGAACCAAATCACCTGGTATAGTTCTAGGAAATTATGTTTTATTTAATTCTATTTAAAATTATTTTTACTTTTCTTAAGATTTTCAATTTTCTAAAAATCACATGACAAATTCTAATATAAAAGAGTAACGTTCTCTCACATTTTGTATTTTAAATAGCTTACATATGTCTTGAACCCTATGCACATGTGAATTTTAGGAAATTATGTTTTATTTAATTTCGATTAAAATTGTTTCTGCTCTTCTTAAGATTTTCAGTTTTATAAAAGAATCACGTGACGAATTCTTATGCGAATGAGTAATGTTTTCTACCGTTCTTTATTTTGATTCATACAAGTTCAAGTGTGACTTAGCTTAGCTTGAACCATGTGAACATGTAACTTTTAGGAAATTATGTTTTATTTAATTTTGATTAAAATTATTTTCGATTTTCTTAAGATTTTCAATTTTCTAAAAATCACATGATGAATTCTAATACGAACGAGTAGCGTTCTCTACCATTCTATATTTTAATTCATTCAGGTTCAGGTGCAGCTTACGTTTGACTTGAATCCTATGCACATGTGAATTTAGGAAATTATGTTTTATTTAATTTCGATTAAAATTATTTCTTCTCTTCTTAATATTTTCAATTTTCTAAAAAAATTACGTGACGAATTCTAATGTAAACGAGTAGAGTTCTCTACTATTCTGTATTTTAATTCGTACAGGTTGAGGTGTAACTTACGTTTGGCTTGACCCCTTTGCACGTGTTAGTTTTAGGAAATTATGTTGTATTTAATTTCGTTTAAAATTGTTTCTTTTTAAAATTATAAACTTTCTAAAAATTTAGATAACGAGTTCTAATATAAAAGAGCAGCATTCTCTACTGTTCCATATTTTAATTTGTTCAGATTCAAGTGAAACTTACGCTTGACTTGAATCTTATGTGCATTCAGATAAAATTATTCACAAACTTCTCAATTTTCCAAAGTTCTTTTAATTTTTTTAGAGATCAAGTCTCTTTACCAAAACTACATAGTCTTTAATTTTTCACTGTATCGGAAAATATGTAAGAGCAAATCAATTCCTATTAGGTATTCTTTTTTCACAAACCTACTTTTTTTTTTTTAAAGGATCAAAAGATATTCAAAATATCAAAACCACACCCTAAATTTAAGGGTATCGTTCTTTACAACAGGCGAGTAGGATGCTAACACTTCCCTATTTGTAATCAACTCATAAATCTAGAACTCTTCCTCTATTAGGATTTTTTCTAAATATTTTCCTTTTAAAAATAAAAATTTGGTGGCAACTACACGACCTTATTTAATTTTTTATAATATTCAATAAAATTATCATTTCATTGTAATTATCGTTACAACGGTTAATAATAGAAAATAAATTGAAACAAAACAGCTAAAATAAAAATAAAAATTTAAAATTAAATTAAAAATAATAATTATAATTATAATAAAATCAAAAAAATCATAAATAAATAAAATTAAAGTATGATGGGAAAATTTTATTATTAATTTTTATGTTTTATTTGATTTTTTAATTGTTTACTCTTTATTTAATATTTTTAATAGTAAAAATGAAATTAAAATAAAAGAAGTAAAATAAAAAATAATAATCTAAAATTGAATTAAAAAATATAATAACAACAATAATAATATTCTGATTAGAATGGAGAAGAGATTAACTTTGAAGGAATTCAATAACCTTTCAAAACTTAAATTTTATTAATTGAAATATGAAATTAAATTTTTTTTATTACATATTAGGTTTATAAAGACTCATAAAATTTAAAGAATATTTCATACATCATTTAAAAATTTTAATTTAATATGTATTAAAATAAGAATATTAGAGATTAAATTAATAAAATATTAATTTTATTTTAAATTTTATAAAACTTTATAAATTTAATCAATAATAAAATCTTATAATTTGATTGTTGCATTTGATTAAATTTAAAAGTTTAAAATGATGATTAAATTAAATAATTTTAACATAAATTACTCTTAAAATAGGATGAGAAAAAATATGAATATCTTTTATAGATAAAATAAAAAAATAAAAAAATAAAAAAATAAAAGATAAAATATGACAGGCTGATATTAAAATATTTTTCATATTTTCAAAATTGTGACTTTTATTATTTATTTAATATTTTAATAAAAAAACAAATAAAAAATGTTTAAAATTAGATGTACAAGAAATAATAATAATAATAATAATGATAATAATAATTAAAAAATATAAATAAATAGTATAAATCAATTATAAAAATATGATAAAATAAATAAATAAACAAAAAAATAAATAAAAATATTATATAAAAATATTATATTTAAATTCTTTTATTCTGCATTTGATTATTTGAAGATTTTTTTTTTATTATTTATTTAATATTTAATAGAAAGTAAAAAAATTAAAGTAAATAAAACAAGATTTTAAAATTGTATAAACAGTAATAATAATAATAATAATAATAATAATAATAATGATTTTAGTAACAGTAAAATAAATATAAATAAAAAGAATAAATCAATCTAAGAAATATTTACAAAATAGGAAATTAAATAAAAGGTTAAATATATTTAGTCTTTTAAAATTATTTAAAATTTAAAATTTAATTTTTTATTTGTAAAGGGAATAGAATATTTTTAATTCTTTATTATTAGTGTTAAACATTTACATATAATACGTGTGAAGCATTAATTATTTTTTAGATAAATAAAACAGCATATTTTACCAATGAGAAACCAAAACTAGTTATTTTAAGATCAGAAAACTGAAATTAAAATTGAAAATTTTTAAAGAAACTAAAAGTATATTTAACAAATAAATACATAAGAAAATATGATATAAAAATTAAGTTTTCAAATATTTTTTATTTTTTCAGTTAATTTTTCACAATTTTTATTTTTGTTATTTATTTAATACTCTAATAGGAAGGGAAAATTAAGTTAAAATAAATAAAATAAGATTTTAAAATTGGATTAAGAAATAACAACTAGTAATAATTAAAATAACACAAAAAATAGTATAAATAAATAGAAGAAATATTCAAAATAAGAAAATAAATAAATAAAAGGTAAAATATGATACACAAAATTTGGTATTAATTTTTTTCTTAAGTTGATTTATCCAAGATTGTTTTATTATTTAAAATAACCATTTAAAATTTTATTAGGTATGTAATTTTATTAGGGTACATAGAATCTGGTATGTAATTTTTTTTTTCATTTTTCAGTTGATTAATCCAAAATTTTAAATTTTATTTATTTATTTAAAATTTTAATAGAAACTAGATACCTAAAAATAAATAAAATTAAAAATTAAAATTATATTAAAAATAATAAAAAAAATAACATCAAATGCATCATATTTAATATGTAAAAAAAAAAATACATCATATTTAATTAGAATAAGTTAGTTAAAAAATTATTTACAAAAGAGGGATTTCAACAATAGACAGAGGGTAAAATGTGATACGGAAAATTTGGTATTGAATTTTTTTTCTGAATTTCTATTTTTCTAATATTTTATTTTTATTATTTTTAATATTTTAGTGGGAAGTAAATTAAATAAAAATAAATAAAATAAGAATTCAAAACTAGATAAAATAATAATATTAATAATATTTATAATGAGAATAGTAATTAATATAACAAAAAATAATTTAAATAAATAGAATAAACTGTTAAATAATATTTAAAATAAAAAATTTAATAAATAAATAAGTAAAAGATAACATATGATAGGCGGAATTTATTTTAATATTTAAAAATTAAATAAATAAAAGGGAAACTATCATTGAAAAAAATGTAATGTTAATATTCTACCTAAGAATTCAAAATTTAAACGTAACTTGTTTGTTTGGATGAGGAATGAAATATGAAGGAAAAATATGAATAGTTAAAATATATTATTTAAAATAAAAAAATGTATTATTTATATGGATAAAAATATAGAAATATTTTTTTAATTTGAATTATTGAAAAAAATATTTAGATAGTTAAAAAACAGTTGTATTGATAAACATTAATATAATTTAAAAAGTTGATTTATTTTACAAAATCCAGCTATTTGACATGTCGCCAACTCTCTTTGCTCACCAAACTTTTGTATCATCAAGCTTCAAATACATACATATATATATATATACATACATATATATATATATATATATACATATATATATATATATATATATATATATATATATATATATATATATATATATATTCCTTTAATGGAATATTCAGTGATTACTGTTAGAGAACAAGTAGTGCGACGAACATGTCAAAGAATTTGTCACTATTAATCCTCTTCTGTCTCTATTGTTTGCCCTTGTTGACACAAGGATCAAATCAAAATGAGAGAGAGGTAACTTATTTTGTGAGCTATGACTTGTTAATATTCTCTGTGGAGAAGAAGCCTTTTGCTATAAGATTGGAATAATTACATTTCTTGTTATTTTAACAACAAAATTGACACTAATTTTATGAATTTTTTTTAGAATAGCCTTATATTGTGTATATGGGAGAACTGCCTATGGCTAGAACCTATGCCCAAAGCGACCATCACCATAACTTGCTGGCAGCTGTGATTGGAGAGTAATAATCTAAATTCTCAAGTAGAAATTATGCATGTAATTATATAGTCCTATAACAGTAGACCTTGTTTGGTTTATTACAATTAATCAGAATTTCTTAATGGTGACTTGCTCTTTTTTTCTCATCTCTATAGCCAGCAATTAGCCAGAGAATACAAGATACATAGCTATGGAAAGAGCTTCAACGGATTCGTTGCACGACTTTTGCCACATGAAGCTGAGAAATTACTAGGTAATATTATGTTTCTCTAGGAAATTAAAAACAAAATTTTAAAAGTCACATTAATTAGTTTGAGACACAACTTGTGTTTGATGTTCTATGCATATATTCTTCGTTGCTATTTAATTACATGCAGAGGATGACAATGTGGTGTCTGTCTTTCCAAATAAACTTAACAAATTACACACGACAAGGTCATAGGATTTTCTGGGATTTCCTGAAAATGTGAAGAGACAGCCCACTGTAGAGAGCAATTTAATTGTTGGTCTGTTAGACTCAGGTACAAATCAAAATATTTATATTAAATAAAATTATTGGACATCTTTAATACCATCTATTTAATCTCTCTGATACTCATAAACAGGAATTTGGGTTGATTGGCCCAGTTTCAACGATAAGGGGTATGGGCCTCCCCCAAGCACATGGAAAGGCAAATGTGTGACAGGAGACAATTTCACCGAATGCAACAAGTACTCTGCTCTTTTAATTCGTCGTGATATGCTGACATAAGCCATTCATGATATCACAGTAATTTTAATTGAAATATAATTTAATCAATACATATATGAAGCCAATATCGCTCCAACTCATACATATGCAGCAAGGTGGTTGGAGCAAAATACTTCGACCTACTAAACTCCGGCGAGGGCAGGAAGAGTCCGGCGGATGAGGAAGGGCACGGAACTCACACGGCATCAACAGCGGCGGGCGTGGCGGTGAAGGGTGCTAGCCTGTACGGTATAGGGGAAGAAACGATACGGGGTGGGGTGCCAGGTGGGCGCATAGCAATGTACAAAGTGTGTTGTAGTGAAGGGTGCAGTGACGTTGACTTGCTAGCTGCTTTCGATGAGGCAATAGCTGATGGAGTGAACTTTATATCTGTGTCCTTAGGAGGTACACCAGCAGAGTTCTTCCAAGATCCAATAGCCATTGGATCATTCCATGCTTTGAAGAAAGGAATTCTCACCTCTGGCTCTGCTGGCAACAGTGGCCCTTGGATGTTGACCGTCGCCGCTTCCTCCATTGACAGGCAGTACACCACCGTGGTAGAACTTGGTGATGGCAAAACCACTTCGGCCAGTACTTTTCATTGCATTCTCTTCTCAATCAAATTATCTTTCCTCTTTTCTTGTCCTATCATTCAAAAGTAATGCTACATTTTTTTATGTTACGTTTGGAAAAAATAATTTTTAAAACATTAGATTATAAGTATTTGAATAAAAATATTTAAAATTTTAAGTAAATAATTTTGTATCAAAGTGAAAAATTTAAAATGACATTTTTAAAAAAAATTTAATTTTTGTTATATTTATTATTTTAGATTTTTATATTTATTCTTTTTTATTATCACTTATTATTGATCTATCATTTTTTTAATAATTTTAAAGTTATTCATCTAAAATATAGGGTTATAATAACTTTTATAAATCTCCCAAATATTTTATAAAAATAAAATAAAAAATATACACATTTTATGTCTTACAAATATAAATAATATTTAATATTTTGTCTATCAAATTAATATAAATATTATAGTAAATTATTGTAAACTACATGTGTTTTCGGTAGATAAATCTATAAAATTTGTAAAAATATATAAAAATTGAAAAGTTAATTAAAAATTAAAATGTGAAAGTTTGTCGATCAAAATAAAAAATATTTGATAAAATTAATTGTTATATTAGATCATAAAGATAAATTGATAAATAAGTATATAATTATTAAATTAAAGTTTGGATATTATATTTTTTATTAATTATAAATTTTAATAAT
This sequence comes from Canavalia ensiformis, assembly GCA_026541065.1. Taxonomy (NCBI): domain Eukaryota; kingdom Viridiplantae; phylum Streptophyta; class Magnoliopsida; order Fabales; family Fabaceae; genus Canavalia; species Canavalia ensiformis. The sequence continues at coordinate 286,721 of JAMKYM010000586.1, forward strand.
TTATTATTTAAATTAAATTATTATAAAGGATAGTATTTTTAATTTATTATTTTATATATATTTCTATTAAAAATAAAATATAAATAAGTTTATAGTTATTTTAATGATTATATATTATAAAAAGAGAGTTTTTGTTTGTTTATATATCAATTTTATTATTTATAATATGTTTTATAATAAAAGTTATAATTTTAAATAAATAATTTTTTATTTAAAATTAAAAATATTTATTTTAAATTTTTATAAATGATATTTCTATAAAAAAACATTTATTTTATCTTTAAAATTTTTTTATCTGTTAAACAAGATACTACACCAAAATTAAAATAAAAAAAAATTATTTTCGTTATTTTATCTATTATCAAAACATCTATCATGCTAAATTTCATCTTAATACATTAAATACATTTTCAAATACTATCTACAAAATTATTACAACTTCAGTAGTTAATTTCTCATCAAACACCTTATGTTACGAATAGCTTATTTTGCTGTATAATTGATTCGTAGGGACTGTCGATTAATACCTTTTCCCCTGAGAAAAAATTGTATCCACTAATTAGTGGAGCCGCATCCACTGATCCCAGCTATAGTAAGCTCCAACTATTCCATGGATGCTAAAAAAAATACTCATTACTTGAAAAATTACGATCGTCAGTTTGAGTCTAAAACTATGATATGCAGTTCATGTAATTATGATAGTCTCACCAACAAGATGGAGTTGGAACCATCGTGGGTCTTCCTGATAAAATAGACTACTCCTCCCTCTTTCTTATTCCAGGGATCTATGTTGACGCAAATACTACTGGCAAAACCATTCACTCATACATCAATTCCACCAAGTAAGATATATTTGATTGGTAAATGCTAAACCAGTATTCTTAAATAATTAAAAATATTTTTTATTAAAAAGTGTTGTTAATAAACTTTTATTATAATTTTAATAAAAATGTTTTATTATTAATTTGTAATTTTTCAAAGACACTAATTAATAAAATCCTGTTTAATTTAGTATCATTTATTATACCATTTCAAATTAGTTATGTTTAAACTCTTTCAAGCCAATTAATCTGAAGAAATTTCGGCATGAATTTCAATTCAGGAATGCTCAAGCTGTTATACGCAAGACCACAAGTACAACTAATATTCCTGCTCCAAGTGTTGCTTCTTTCTCATCTAGAGGTCCTCAATCTATCACCTTAAATATCCTAAAGGTAATGATTATCGATCCATCAATATCCTCTTCTCTTTGGCTTGCGAGTAATTCTTGAAGTTATTTTAATATCATCTTAAGTTTTTAATTTTTCGTGGCTATAAACATTAAATATACTAAAATAATTGCCACCGGTTTGTGGCTTTCATAATTTTTATTATTTTCTACGTGCAGCCTGACTTAACTGCTCCGGGAGTGGAGATTCTAGCTGGATTTTCTAAATTAAAATCAACAACAGGTGACGAGGAAGACAATCGTCGTAGCGATTTTAGTATACTATCAGGAACATCTATGTCTTGTCCTCATGTCACTGCTGCAGCCGTCTATGTCAAAACCTTTCACCCTGATTGGAGTCCTGCTTCAATTAAATCTGCCCTTATGACCACTGGTGAGAAACCCGTAACATAATTTCATTATATTATAGTCTAAATTGACAATAATTTTTTTTTTTATTCCCTCACTAGAAATTGCAGTTATGTGCTAAGAGTTGTTGGTTTAGTTGTCCACGATCATTGGATTAAAGTAGAACTATTTTTCTTAAAAGGCAGGACCACTTGCAATTCCCAAATTTACTATTTTTATGGGAGGAGTATTGTTAACCAGCTCAACTAGTCGCCTCAACTACCAGCTAAAAATTATTTAATAAAATTTATAAAATATGTTTAATTATTTTAAAACTATTAAATGATGTTTATATTTTTTTTATTGATATATAAATACTTTTTGAAAGCATGTTAACTTTCTTTTCATTATATAGACTTCTTCCTCCATATGAACTGTTTTAGTTTCTCTTATGTATTATTCTGTTATACGTCTTTTTTTATATGGCATGTCCTACCTTAATATGTAATAAAAAATTATTACATAATCAAGACTATCTTGTACTTGTGATTGTGGCTAATTTTTACATGAAATGTGGCCAAATATTTTTGTTCACAAAAAATAATTATAAAAAGTTGGCTACATTCTATATATGTTCAAGTTGACCAAGATTATAAGTACATGATAAGTTTAGATCATGTAATGATTTTTCATGATAATTTTTTCCTAAACTTAAACTTTTGTAAATAAAAAATAAAGGTTAGAATCATATTCGTATGATTTAAGTAATGAAAAAAGGTCATATTTAGTTTCTAATCGATTTTTTGGTCTCTATGCCTAGCCACTCCCCTAAAACTAAAAGATGACACGGCAGAACTAGGATACGGGTCAGGACAGATTAATCCAGTGGGAGCATTAGATCCTGGGTTAGTTTATAACATTAGTATGAACTCTTATATTGCCTTCTTATGCAAAGAAGGTTAGGATTTTAATTGATTGTTATACTTAATTTATTTTATAATTTTGTTAATTAAGTAATGATATAATCTTCTATTTTATAATTAATTTAAAAATTATAAAAATGGTCAAATTCTATCAATTAATAATTTATTAGAAGATAAATACAATTAAATGCGACCATATAATTATTTATATAAAAAAAGTTTAAATAGTTACATCATAATTTTTATCAAAATTTTATAATTTGAGAATTAATTACATATAATAAATTAATATAAACAAATCTATAATTCTATATTTTTTATTACAAATTAGGTTGACCTTGTTTCTTAAGTCGTTAGGGTTATTCTAAATCATCCACTATGTTATTAGGAATGATTAGGATTATCTTTTGTATCATTAGAGCTCACTTAAATTATTTCCTACATTGTCTAGGGTTAGCATGATCATACTGAGGTTTGCACAGTCATGTTAGAAAACTTGGGACGCTGTAAGATTGTGCTCTAGGTTGATATAACCATGCTTATCATTTTTCACATTCGTGTTGGTAAACCATGAATGTTGTGAGAACTTTTTTGAGTTTAGCATGACTGTGCTGACTTTCTCTAAGATTATTTTGGTCTTTCCAATGATCTTCTATCTTTTTAAAACTTTTTTTAATTTAAAATATGTCTAGTTTCATATTCTTTATTTATGTGATCATTTCTAAAAAAATAAGAAAAGTTAGGTAGAATTATAATTAAATAAATATAAATTATACTATAATATAACTAACTTTTTACAAGTAAATCAACAGAATGATAATTTATTATTAGCACTAATTAGCAGTTGAAATATATTTTATTTTATCATGAACAAGATAATCATATTTTTATTTTTTTCTTTCTTATGAAACGAAATTTATTTTAACGAAGTAGCATCCTCCACTAATAATTTTTTTTTTAATTTTATCTTTATCATAATCAACATTATATTCAATTAAATAAAATTTTCTTATAACTTAGATGAGTCTAAAATTAGTAATACCAACTAAAAAATTCTTTTAAAAGCTTTTAAATAAGACTCGCTGAAGTTACTTTAAAATTTGACACATAAACAAATATTAAACATAATGTCTAGAAGACTTGCGGTCGTCATAGTGTCATCATAGGGAAGTGGTCCAATCATTCCTCTGTAGATTTTCTGATCAACAAGTTATCCATTTTCATCTTTTATTTGATATTAGCATGTCAAATGGGTGTATAGATGTTGACAAGTGCCCTTATATGATTTACAGTAGAGTTTTATCTTTTATTTTTTATTGATAATTTTTCTCAATAAAATTATAGTAACTATTATTATGTTTTAGAGTTTTTTAAAGTTTCTAAGCTCTTTCACTAAGTTGTCTATACTTCACTTATTGTTACTTTTAACCAAAGAACATTTTCATCATTTCTGAAATATTTCTATTTTTAAAACTTCTAAATTTTAATTTTTTATTTTGATCTTATTTCCTAAAACATTGTTTCATGGTTTATAAAATTTACTATATAAATTTTGAAATGTTATATTTAGCATAAATTACTCCTCAAATAAGTAGAGGAAAAGTATAAATATTTTTTACAAATAAATTAAGAAAAGTTTTACAAAATATATAAATAAATAAAAAATAAAATATGATATGAAAATTTTGGTACTAAAATATTTTTATATTTTCAAAATTTTAATTTTTATTAATTCATTATATTTTAACAAAAAAATAAAAAAAATAAAAGTTTAATAGTAATAATGATAATTAGAATTATAATATTATAAAAAATATAAATAAATAGAATAAATCAATTAAGAAAATTTTACAAAATAGATAAAGAAATAAATTTTTAGTTGAAATTTTTAAGATTTTAATTTTTAATTATTTTTAATATTTTAATAAAAAATAAAATAATTAAAATATTAAATTTGGATTAAGAAGTTATAATAATGATAGTAACAGCAATAATAACTAAAACTATATTAATAAATAATTAAATAAATCAATTCAAGAAATATTTATAAAATAAAAAGTAAATAAGAAGGTAAATATTCTTTTAGTTTCTATAAAAATTTAACTTTAGTTTCTATTTTATAATTAATTGATTTTAATTTAATATTTTTTAAAATAAATTATTTTTAATCTCTTATCATTAACTTATAAAGCATTATAATATGACATATATCAAATCTTAGTTACGTTAATTAAAATTAATCCATTTTAAAAATAAGTAATTAAAATTAATCAATTTAAAATAAAAAACTAAAAGCAAAATTAAATTTTTTTAAAGAACTAAAAATATATTTAATTCATAAATATATAAAAGTAAAAATATAATATAAAAATCGTGTTTTTAAATATTTTCATTTTTTAGAAATTTTTTATAATTTTGATTTTTATTATTTATTTAAAACTTTAATAGGAAGTAAATTAATGATAACTAAATTAACATAAAAAATCATAAATAAGTAGAATAAATTCATGAAAGAATATATAAAAAATAAAGAAATAAATATATAAATACAACATAAAATATGATATGCAAAACTTGATACTAATTTTTTCTATTTCTTAAGTTGATTTTCCAATATTCTTTTATTATTTAATTTTTTTGAATTGTATTAGGAAATAATAATAATAATAATAATAATAATAATAATAATAATAATAATAATAAATATAAAAAGAAATACACAAATACAATGAATTAATTCCAGAAATATTTACAAAATTGAAAAAGAAAATAACAGATAAAATGTGATACATACAATATAATATTTAAATTTTTTAATTTTTCAATGGATTTTTCTAAGATTTTAAATTTTATTATTTTTTTAATATTTTAGCATCAAGTAAGATAAATAAAAAAATAAAATATAATTAAAATTAATAACAACAACATAAATTATTAAAATAACAATTAAAAAAATAATTTTTAATGATAATTTTAAAAAATAAATAATGAAGATTTTAACTTTTGTCAAATCTTTTCTGATGAATCTTTATATGTTGAAAATGATCTTTTGAATAATATTTTAGCAACTATTTAAATAATATAATTATTATACTTTAATATATTTGTATTAATTTATATAACTGTTACCAAATATTCATCAATTTAATATATTTATATTAATTTATACACTGTTACAAAATATTCGTCAATTTATACATCTGTGATATAATAATCATAATTAATTAGAATAACAATTGGGGAAATATTTACAAAATAAGAAATTAAAAAAAAATATAGAAAGGTTAGAAGGTAATATGCAAAATCTGACCTTATTCCGCTGCTTGTTTGCTCCTCATCTGAATCCCATACTTTTATATCATCAATTTATATATATATATATATATATATATATATATATATATATATATATATATATATATATATATATATATATATATATATATATATATATATATATATATATATATATAGTGATCACGGTTAGAAGATGTGTAGTGCAAAAGATGCCAAAGAATTTGCTGCTGTTAGTCCTCTTCTGTCTTTGCTTGCCTTTGTCGACACAAGGATCAGATCAAAATGAAAGAAAGGTAACTTGTTTTGTGAGCGATAACCTGATAGTATTATCAGTGAAGAGGTTTTTGGTATAAGATTGTATAACTATGCTTCTTGTTATTTTATTCTAACAACAAAATTGACACTAAATTTATGATTTTAAAACAAAAAACAAACAGCCTTACATTGTATATATGGGAGAACTGCCAGTGTCTAGAACCTATGTCCAAAGAGACCATCACCACAACTTGCTGGCAACTGTGATTGGAGAGTAATAATCTAATTTCTCAAGTAGAAATAATGCATTCAATTATAGTCATAAAATAGTCGACCTTGTTTGGTTTATTGAAATTAATAAGAATTTCTTAATGATGAATGCTATTTTTCCTGTATCTCTACAGCCAGCAGTTAGCCAGAGAATCCCAAATACATAGCTATGGAAAGAGCTTCAACGGATTCGTTGCACGACTTTTGCCACATGAAGCTGAGAAATTACTAGGTAATATTATGTTTCTATAGGAAATTAAGATCAGATTTTTTAAAGTCAAAATTAAATACTTTAAGACTCAACTTGTCTTTGATGCTCAATGCATATATTCTTCATTGTTATTTAATTGTATGCAGAGGATGACAATGTGGTGTCTGTTTTTCCAAATAAACTTAACAAATTACACACGACAAGGTCGTGGGATTTTCTGGGACTTACTGAAAATGTGAAGAGACAGCCCACGGTAGAGAGCAATTTAATTGTTGGGGTATTAGACTCAGGTACAGATCAAAATATTAATATTAAGTAAAATTGGATATCTTTAATTCCATCTATTTAATCTCTCTAATGCTCATAAACAGGAATTTGGGTTGATTGCCCCAGTTTCAACGATAAGGGGTATGGGCCTCCTCCAAGCACATGGAAAGGCAAATGTATGACAGGAGCCAATTTCAGCGGATGCAACAAGTACTCATTCTGCTCTTTTAATATATATGATTTTTGAGAAGGATAATCTTATAAAATTAAATGAACTATATATAAGCATATGGTGACATAAACCATTCATGATTCAAGATCAACTCATAATATCATAGTATTTTTAATGAAAATATAACTTTAATCAATACATATATTTTTAATTAAAATATATGCAGCAAGGTGATAGGAGCAAAATACTTCGACCTAATAAACCCAGGCGGGGCGGGGAAGAGTCCGGTGGATGAAGAAGGACACGGAACTCACACGGCATCGACAGCGGCGGGCGTGGCGGTGAAGGGTGGTAGTCTGTACGGTATAGGAGAAGGAACAATACGGGGTGGGGTGGAAGGTGGGCGCATAGCAATGTACAAAGTGTGTTGGCCTGATAGAGGGTGCAGTGACGCTGACGTTCTAGCAGGTTTTGATGAGGCAATAGCTGATGGAGTGAATATCATATCTGCGTCCTTAGGAGGTGAACCAACAAAGTTGTTCGGTGATTCAATATCAATTGGATCATTCCATGCTTTGAAGAAAGGAATTCTCACCTCTTGCTCCGCTGGCAATAGTGGCCCTCCACCCACACCGTTCAAAATGTCGCTCCTTGGGTTTTGACCGTCGCCGCTTCCTCCATTGACCGGCAGTTCTTCACGGAGGTTGAACTTGGTGATGGTCAAAAAACTTCGGTCGGTACTTTTCATTACCTCATCAGTCCATTCTTTCTTTTGAATCAATTTATCTCTCTTCTTTTCATTATTCACAATTTATTTAAAAAATAGTATCCCATAAAAAACTACTAATTCAGTAAAGGAAAAGGAATGTTGGTATCTGCATAGGAAAAGAGAAATTTAATTTTGGCATATCATTTTTCTATTGAACGAAATGAGTCACCTATAATTCATAAAAGCTCTTATTATGTCTAATTTAAATAGTTTATTTTTGACTTTTTTTAATATATAGTACTTAGAGTTATTTTTTAGAAATGGATTTTATATTTTACCCACAAGATTATCGAGTTGTTTGTACACTTTAAAATGTATTTCGCTTTCCTAAAATAAGGAAGTAAATTTTAAAGAATCAAATATAGTTGTAACTATTAATTAAAAAGTTAATTGTTAAAATTAGGATAAGATATCTAAAGATTTACATTAAATTACGGATTTTTTTTCAATAAAATTAACTATTTATAAGTTATCTTAAAGTTGAAAAATTAGCTAAAAATGGAAAAAATAGATAAAATTGAAAAAAAATATGAAAGATAAAAATTTAAAATATTGCAGATTAAAATAAAAAATATTGCTGCATGTTAAATTATCTGATAAACATAAAATAACAATTAATATAATATTATAATTTTTTAATTATAAATTTTAATATTTTATTAGTTAAATTAAATGATTATATTTAAAATAAGAATACTATTTTTAATTTATTTATATATATATATATTTATTTAAAAATATTATATAAATAAATTTATAATTATTTTAATAATTATATATTATAAAAAAAAGTTTGATAATTTTATTTATTTATTTATTTTATTATTTAAAATTTTATTTTTAATAAAAATTATATTATTAAATAAATAATTTTTTGTTTGAAATTCAAAAATATTTATTTTAATTTTTAGAAATAATATTTCTAAAAAAATATTTATTTTATCTTTAAAATTTTAATCAACAAAAATTAAATATTTTATTATAAATAATTTAAATAAATTTAATGACTAAACTAAATATTATAACATTAAATAATGATATAAAAATTCATTTTTTATAATAAATAAAAAATTATTAAAATATATTAAACATAAAAATAGAAAAATAACTTTTTTACTAGCAGTTAAATCTTGAATGTTAATAAAAATAAGATTAAGAAAATGCTAGTTATTTCATCTATTATCAGAACAACCATCATATTAATTAGAATTAACTTAAATTTTTTTTATCTAATTATTCATATTTAAAATAAAATATAAGCATACTCTACAAAATTATTACAATTTCAGTAGATAATTTCTAATCAAAACACCTTAAGTTACGAATAGCTTATGTTACTGTATAATTGATTGGCAGGGACTGTCCATTAATACCTTTTCCCCTGAGAAAAAAATGTATCCACTGATTAGTGGAGCCATGCCCACTGATCCCAGGTATAGTAATGCTCCTACTACTCCCTGGATGCTAAAAAAATATTCATTACTTGAAAAATTATGATTATCAGTTTGAGACTAAAACTACGATATGCAGTTCATGTGACTATGATAGTCTCACCAACGAGACGGTAAAGGGTAGGATCGTTTATTGCCCTGACACAGAAAACAACGACTCGATCATAAAACAATCAGGTGGAGTGGGAACCATCGTTGGTCTTCCAGATAAAATAGACGACTCCTACACTACTCTTATTCCAGGGGTCTTAGTTGATGCAAAGACTGCTGGTACAGCCATTCAGTCATACATCAATTCCACCAAGTAAGATCTATTTAATTGGTAAATTCTAACTAGTATTCTTAAAATATTATTTTTTATCAAACAAGTAGTATTAGTAAACTTATTATAATTTTAATAAATAGTTTTATTATTCATTCATAATTTTTCAAAGCCACTAATTAATAAAATCCTGTTTAATTTAGTATCGTTTATTACACCATGTTCAAATTGATTATGATTAAATTCTCTCAAGTCAATTAATCTAAAGAAATTTCGGCATGAATTTAAATTCAGGAACCCTCAAGCTGTTATACGGAAGACTACAAGTAGAACTGTTCCTGCTCCAGTTGTTGCTTCTTTCTCATCTAGAGGTCCTCAATCTATCACCTTAAAGATCCTGAAGGTAATGACTATCGATCCATCAATATCATGTTATCTTTCGCTTGTGGGTAATTCTTGCATAAGTAGAGTATATAGTGACTGTGGGCACAACTAATCCAAAGCTAAAGATGCATTAAAATAATAACAAACTCTATACTGAAGTTATTTTAATACCATCCTAAGCTTTTAATTGGTTGTGGCTATATAGACATTAAATATACTCAACAAAAATTTGTCATCTATTTATGGTTTTCTGAATTTTAGAATTCTTTCTGTGTAGCCTGATTTAACTGCACCAGGAGTAAACATTCTAGCTGGATTTTCTAAATTAACAACAATAACACCTGAACCTGAAGATAATCGTCATAGCGTTTTTAATATACTATCAGGGACATCTATGTCTTGTCCTCATGCCACTGCTGCTGCCGCCTATGTCAAAACCTTTCATCCTGATTGGAGTCCTGCTTCAATTAAATCTGCTCTCATGACCACTGGTGAGAAATCCTTTACGTAAATTCTTTTTATTATAGTCTAAAGTGAAGATAATTTTTTTCATTCCCACAATAGAAATTAGAATTACGTGCTAAGAGTTGTTGGTTTAACTATTCAGTATCATTGGATCAAAATACAACTATTTTGCTTAAAAGGCATGATCACTTGGCAATTTCTAGATTTGTTATTTTAATACAACTATGATGGAAGGAGTATTGTTAACCAGCTCAACTACGCCTCAACTACTAGCCAAAAATTATTTAATAGAATCTATTAAATATATTTAATTATTTAGAAAGTATTAAATAATGTTTATACTTTTTTATTGACAAATACTTTTTAAAAGCTTGTTATTTTTGTTTTTATTATATAACCTTTCTTCTTCCTATGAACGGTTCTGCTTTCTCATGTGTATAATTATTATCGTTTTTCATGTGGTATGTCTTGCCTTAATATGTGATAATCAATAGATTATTACACAGTCAAAATTATGTATCCATGATCTTGGCTAATTTTCACAGAAGATGTAATTAAATTTTTTTATGGGTTAAATATATTTTTAATTTTTTAAAAATTTAAAAATTTTAATTTTAGTCTTTTATTTTAAAATTTTTTATTTTGATCATTATTTTTTAAAAAAATTATTTTAATTTTTAAAATAATTTATATATAATACATGATATATATCGATGTTTGACATTTGATATAGATTCAACAATGAATGATTAAAAATAATTTATTTTAAAAAATAGAAATAAAAAAAACTAAATTAAAATTTAAAAATTTAAAAAATAAAAATATATTTAATTTTTTTATTTACAAAAAATAATTATAAAAAATTGACTATATTCCATATATGTGCAAATTGACCAAAATATAAATACATGATAATCTAAGATCATGTAATATTTTTTCATGATAATTTTTTCCTTAATATAAATTTTTGTAAATAAAAAAATAAAGGTTATCATTTTATTTATATAATTTGAGTAATGAAACAAGGCCATTTTTTAGTTTCTAATCTATTTTTTGTCCCTATGTTTAAACACGGCAGAGCTAGGATGTGGGTCCGGACAAATTAATCCAGTGGGAGCCGTAGATCCTGGGTTAGTTTATAACATTAGTATGAACTCTTATATTGCCTTCCTATGCAAAGAACGCTACAACAGCGCAAACATTGGAGTAATAATTGGCACCAAAGGCTTCGATTGCTCCAACATTTCATCTCCAGAAGGCACTGATGGAATCAACTACGCTTCCATGCATATACAAATACCACCTTCCAATTCCAGCATTTCTGCAATATTTTATCGAAATGTGACCAATGTTGGATTCAGCAACTCAACTTACAAGGCTAAAGTAACTGCACCAAAGGGTCTTTCCATTGAGGTTGTCCCAGACACATTGAAGTTTAGTGGATTGAATCAAGAGTTGTCGTTCAAGGTTGTCCTGAAAGGATCTCAAATACTAAAGGAGAAGGAGATATTATCAGCATCACTCGAATGGAATGACTCAAAATACAATGTAAGAAGCCCAATAGTTGTCTACAAACAGACATGATATGAAGTTAGTGCCAAGCATATTAAAAATAATGGAACACACACAGTAGAGCAATTGTGTTGGGAATATTTAGTTAAACTTGTTTTATTTGATACATATTTTTGCGTATACTAACCCATATACATATTTTTGCGTATACTAACCCATATTTGGATGATCAAATAGAATTTAGAATATTTCAAAAACTTGGAAAACCAACTACAAGAGAGATGTAGTCTAATAAAATATGTTTTTGCTCTTTTTCGACTTTTTTTTTTTATGATTCAAATTAGAAAGCATGAAACACCAATGTGAGCAGGATATGATTTTCAATGAAGTCCTATTTAACTCTTATATATATCGTTGTTATTGTTTTGTAAGAGGTAGGGGTGAAGGTTTTAAGTTTAAGGAGGAAGGGTTCCTCCCTCTAATTCTATTTTATAAAAATTCTCACCTTACATTAATTTCTACTTTGTTTTGTATGTTCTCCATTTAAATTTATTGAATGAAAAAAAATCAAAGTTTAAAGAGAAAAGTTTCCCATCCAAATTTTGTGAAAAAAATATGCTTGTCTCTATGTGATAATTTCTTTCACCTCTTGAAATGTATGTGAAGGTACCTTTTATGTTTGCACCAACATTTATTAAGTTGATTAATAGAGGAACATAGGATTTAACTAGATACACAACTAGGACTAGCTGATGGAGGGAATAATATAATGACAAAGATATAATAAACAAACGAATAATAAATGTAGCAAAAGTAAATTTTTCTAAATTTACAAAAATCTTAAGAAGTAATAATAAATAGAAAGCAATAACTATAGTAACAGAAATAAATAATAGATACTAAAATTATTAACGTAAAAAAAATTTGTCAGCATGAGAAGTAAAATTTAGAAGTCGTCCAAACCATAAAGAATAGTCTTACTATGATCAAATAAAAAATATAAGAAAGTTTCAAACACATGAATAAATTATGCGTACAATAAATCAATTTAACAAGTAACAATGTTTATGAAAGAGAATCAAAAAGATAAAAATACCTTAAATTAAAGAAATATTTTTTCTTTTTTTCTCTTAAGATGACTTATTTTCCTCTATATTTTTATTCTCTCTCTCTCACTTCCTTTCCTTTTTAACCCTTCTACATTGAAATAAATGAGACACAAAGTGGGGTAACATATTTGGGCTTATATCTATCTAGGAAGGGATCACTATATCGAAAAAATCTTCCCCTCACAACTATGTGGAGATGACTGCCAATCGGACGATCTCACAAAAAGTTTAAAACTTCCATCTTGGTAATGTTTTAATAATCATATCAACACCATTATCATCAATATAAACTTTAGTCAATTCCTATAACCCAACCTCTAGTACATCGCATATCCAATGATACCTTACATCAATATATGCTTGGACTTAGAATGAAAAGTTAAATTCTTATTAAGAAAAATAGGACTTTTACTATCATAGAATAACAAGTATTTGTCTTGAGTGAAATCAAGCTCTTGCAAGAATTTATTAACTTATAGTAATTTCTTGCATGCTTCTGTAATGACAACGAACTCTGTCTTAGTAGTGAACAATGCTGCATACCTTTGCAATTTAGATTGTTAAGTTGTAACTCTCCCTTCAAACTTAATCAAGTAACTTAAAGTAGGCTTTATAGAATCAATATCTTCAATCATATCTGAATCTGTATATCCCACAAGAGTATAATTACCTCCTTCAAAGTAAAGTCTCAAACTAGTAGAACCACGAAAATATCTCAAAATTCATTTCATAGCATTTCAATGCTCTTTATCTGGATTTGATAGAAATCTACTAACTGTACCAATAACATGTACTATATCTGGCCATGAACACACCATTTCATACATCAAACTACCTATAACAGAAGCATACAAAACTTATTTCATATATAATTTCTCAACTCTATTTGAAGAACTTTATTTAACACTCAACTTATATAAGAAGTAAGATAAGGGCTTACCGTCTTAGCATTTGTCATTTGAAATCTCTGAAACACCTAAATAGGTTCCTGTGATAGTCAATGTTCTTCTCTTATCTATTACATATGTATTATGTATGTTGTGTTATGGATGACTATAACTTATAATAGAGACTAACGTCCTTGTCTGGTTTTAAAGGACTAATTAAGAACTTTTGACTTGTTATTTTTTATATGTTGTATTGTTTATGTCAATAATAATTACATATTGTAACATCCAAAAATTTTATGATAAACTTTATAACTTATTAATTAATATTTTCTAGAGGAAAAAATAAAAATAAAAATTTAGAGAGATTAAAAATCTTTTTTCAGAAATGATGAAAGTACTCTTGAGTTAAGACAATAACAAATAAAACATAAGTAACTTAGAACAGAAATCTAGAAAAAAATCTCAAAGAAATATAAAACTATTAATAATTACTACAACACTACTAGAAGAAATTAGTGATAGACAAAAGATAGAAATTTTATAATAAAAATCTATAAAACTCACAAAGAGCCCAAATCTCCCGGAAAAGGATAAATTGCCCTAAAACACAACTAAATAACCTATAAATAAATCGGGAGGGACTAATTAAGGAATATAAACGTGCCACTAATGAAGCTGAGTCATCCATACATTTATTTTCTAAAATAAAAAAAAATTAATATGGAGAGAAAACTAACCATAATTAAATTACCTTAATCATGAATAGGTTATAATAAATTATGGTTAGGTTAATTAAACTGTGATTAACATTAGAAGATAAGATTTCATAATTTATAATTAATTCTAAAAAGTGAAATTATAAGTAAAATAACTATTTTACCTTTGGTGAAAAATTAAACCCTAATTAACCATTAGTGGCTTCTACAGGGAGTAAAAGCTCTCATTTTCACCTCATAAACACTCACCCAAAATACTTATCCAAACTTTCAACATTAAGTTTTCACCTTCAACTTTTTCTTAGCCAAAAAAATAACTATGTTTAAGATTTTATCTTTGCATTTTAAGCTCAAACATTAAGCAAGTAAGAATCCTCCTTTTCTCTTGAAGGAATTTTGTTTGGCACCATCAAAGGGGTGATTCTCCATTACTAAATCAAACAAGTTTCCATTCTAAAACTTTACCAAGTAGAAAGTTCTTCCCTTGAAATTTTTTAACTACTTTTGTTAATTACTTTTGCCTATTTTTCTTCTTCTTTGTGGTTCTCTTCTCTAAAAGTCAAGATCCAACTTTTTTTTAATATTATTTTGCTTAAAAATTTCATAACATTTTAAAATCATCATTTTTAATTTTAAATAATTTTTGAGAGTCCAAAATGAAGTTTTAATAATTTAAAGTTCTTATTGGAATTTCTTAAGCATTTTAATCGATTAAATCTTCTTGAAGATAGTTTTTAGAAATTTTTAATAGATTTGATAAGTTTTAACTAAGTTTTGAAATATGCTTAAGTAATGGTGGATTTAGAGATTTGAGAAGATCTTGAAAGTATTATCATATTTTAGCTTAAAATGATTGTATTGTTATATCTCTTCTAAAAGTGCAAACTAGTTTTTCTTTTTTTATAAAAAGTCAAAATCTTGAAATTTAAAATTTAAAAATCTTTGATCTAGATTATTATGATCATTATCTTAAAAAGCTTTAAGTGAAAAGTTAAATTTAAAATATAAAGATTGGATCTTTAAGATCAAATGACTAAGAAAATGACTTATGAACTTGGAAAGTGTAAAGAAAGTTTCAAACTTTATAAGGACAAAAACCATATATTAAAAAAAAATACTTGATGAACTTCCAGATAAAAGCACATGCATTAAATTCCTTAACTCTATATCTAAGAGTTATGGTAGAAAAAGTATGAAAAACATATTATCTTGGTGTAAGGAAGGTCATTAGGATATGGCCTCCTCCATGAGAAAATAAAAGTGTAAAATTTATAAAGACATAAGAATTAATATCCTCCATAATTTTTAATATAAAATGTTGATAGATGAAACTAAGAAAATTAAATTAAGAAATTTTATAGAACAAAAATGACCATTCGACCTTAGCTCCTAATTTAAGGAAAAAAAGCTTAAATTTTTTTAGAATTATTTATTTAACTTTCCTAAGATAAGATTTTAAGAAAAATAATTTTTAAAAATAAAAAAGAATAAATTGACCTTTAAAATGTAATATAAACCATTCCATCGTAGCTCAGAAAGAATGATGTAATGAAATTGCAAATTTGTAAGCCTAATTGATCCAAAATTTTTGAAAAAACAACTTTTAGAAATGATAAAAATAAGGTACAAACCTTCAAAAGAACACGATGGTCATTCAACTAAATTTTGGTAAAATGTTAACAAATCATTCTCCTTAAACATTGGACTTAAAAAGTTGATCATACAAAAAATAAAAACGTCAAACTTATTAAAATTAAAAAAGATCATTAAGCTAAAAAAAATTAAAATGTGATAAATAAATTTTAATAGATAAAATATACATATTTATCTTTTTTAAAAATATATTTAAGAAGTAAAAATATTTATGAAATCTAGATGAAACAAAAAGTTTACTTAAAAAATATAATGATTATTAGATTACCATAAAATTAAATATAAAAAAATATCAATAAAACCTTTGAAAAAATCAAACGTATAAAAAAAATACCACCTTTAAAAAAAATGAAACGATGAAAGAAATCTAGAATAAATAAACGCTATTAGTTTTCTTAAAAAAATTATTATACAACTAGTCTGTTTGAACATTTTGTTTTTTTAAAAAAATTTATGCATATTGTTAAAAATATATAAATATTTTTGTTTGAATTAACACGTATATATTGATCATAATTTTAAATTTTAACTAATATACTTAATATATGTCACATTGGCATATATACACGGGTTAATAACGTAAGTACACTTACAAATATTTCTTGATGAATACATAAAATGTTATATGAATTGTGCAAAATAAAATTACTATTCATTCAAATATTTATATTTTACATCTTGAAATGATTTATTTAAACTATATTGTTTATATAATTTAAATAGTTAAATATTTAAAATTTAGTTGATTTATTTTTAACTATTTTTAATATTTTAATTTTTTATAATAACTAATTTTAATAAATAAAAATAAAAAAATTAATATAAACTTTTATATTTAAATTAATATAAATATTAATTTTAAAATATTTTGTATAGTTATTCTACTTTTAATTTTAATTACAAAAATGAAACTTTATTTTTATTTTTTTCAATATTTTAAACTTATTGTATAGAAAATTTAAAAAATAAGAAAAATTACTCACTCTTTTCTATACAAAATTTTAAAAATAACAAATAAAATAAAAATAAGGTAGTAATTTATAAATAAAATAATAAAATAGAAACCCACTACAATGAAAATAAGATTAAAAAAATCATTAGCTTGAAATTTAGTTTAGATAAGAATTAGTCTCTAAATTTAATCTAGAGAACTGTTACTAATAACCAAACTTTAAGTGGTAATTAAGAGAACATTTGATATGTGTCATTACTTTAACAATAAAGGAGGCTAATTGGAACTTCTTTTGAAAACTAGTTACATGTTATTGTAAACATCCATTTCTGTCCAAGGCCCCCAATCATAAAATTAATCAAGAAATTAATATTAATTTAAAAAAATAATTCAGAAAGAAATAATGAAGAAATAGGAAAAAACAGAAAAAATAGAAGACAGAAAACAAATACAGAAAGGCAAACGAACAGATAAACAGACAATAATATAAATAATGAGAAAAAGAAAAGAAAATAGAAAACAATAAAAAAACTTTTTTTTAAAACTAAAAATCAAAAAGGAAAGAAAAATAAACATAATAATAATAAATAAAAACAGAAATATCAAAATAAATAAAACCTGGAAATAAAAAAATAATAATAACAAAATCTCGAAATTAATAAGAAAAAAGTTTTTTTTTAAAAAAAAAGAATAAAAAACTAAAAATATTAGTTAAACAAAAATAAAAATTGTAAAAAGAGGAAATTAAAGGAAAAAATCAAAAACTGAAAAAAAAATATATAAAAAGAAAGAAAAAGAGGACGGAGGGGGGTTTTGGGGGCCAAGAAAAAACTCTCTCGTCAAGGTACCAGAATCTCAAGAAAGTCCATAGCTGAAACTCCCCAATGATCCTCTGCTAGGAATTCCAGGAGGGGACGTTTTCTTGAAGAGAGCTCAAAGAAAGAGGGAAGAAAGGGAAACTGCTCAGGAAGGCACCTCATCGCAGTGGCTGAAGACTCGGAGGAACCGGTAACTAGATCGGACTTCAACGACAAGCAAAGAACGTGCACGCCAATCTTGCACAGGTTAGTATCCTCGTCTCCCTTCTCCGGTGATCATGCTTTACTTCCTTTCCCGAATGCTTCATGTGCACAAGCAAGAAAACAGAAATACCTAGAGGAATTAGCCGCTTCGAACCCTAGCCCTTAGTTATCCAAAAGAGGAAATGAGAATGCATGTATCCTAGTTGACCATTGAGCAACATCTCAGAATTCATCATCTAAAAAGGAAGTTGAATTACTTGAGCCTTAAACCTAGCTTATAGATCTGAAATCATACCAACCCTCTGTCACGTACTAATTCCGGAAGTTCGCACTCTCGGCTTTTCTTGGAAGATTTGCTAAGTTCTCTAAATAAAATTGAATAGGAACTTTAATGCATGAATGAAATCCTGCCATTTCGAGCGTCCCGTGGTCTATGTATATTTTGTCGATAACCCCAAGCGTAGGCATTTAGATGAGCTGCATGCATCTAGCCTTCATAGCTAACCATACGGCCTTTGGGTATCTGATGCATAGTCAAAGCATTAGTCTCGTGTCTTTGATTACCATCTGTACGGGCTAAGTAACGAGGGAAGAAGCGGAGTTTTTGGGAGGGTTGTCAAGGGATCAATCGCCTGATCATAATTACACTTATCGTTCATATGGGATGCCATCAGAAGCTCAGGTTCATTGTTCTACTCATCGACGGAGGAGCTTAGCAACTTCTATTAGAATTTCCTTCGCCAGGGGAGCATGAAGGTAAAACATAGGAGTGATAAGGCTGCCCGCAATGTCCTCACGTATTTGGTTTTCTTTCTGTTGAGGGTTGTTGTATCTGACGATGCCTGGAGCTTATCCTTTGAGAAACTCACTCATTAAGTCCCACTATGCATGCGCTTAAATGACCAAGCTTTGAGGCAAGCAACCTTGCCTTCGGGGAGGATCTCTGCTGCTGAATAGTCAACGTGTGTGCACTTGACTCTCACGTAGGAAATAAAACGAGCCGGCGTAATGGAGGATGGAGGATGCGGTGGTCATGGTTCTTCTCACAGACGGCTCCGAAAGCATTTGAGTTATTTGGTGATCTCGAGTGATTCGACAAAAAGGGCAGGTGGTATACCGAGGCCCTCGAAGAGGCAAGCACAGGGGAGGTGTCCTTGAAGCAATGGCTTGGGCCCTCAAAGGCAATTGTGGATTATGTACCTAAGCAAAGGAATTGTGATCCTAAGGCTTCTCAGAAAAATATTAGAGCAGTCCTTGCCCATGTGTGTGAGGGTCATTAATAATCTCGTATGCAAACTCAAGCCATGAATGGAAAGACAATAAGGGTGGGCCCCGTCCTTGGACCAGGCTTAAACCAAAAGACACGTCTTTCATACCCATAGATATCGTTAAAACAATGTTATATTACACAAGGTCTGAGTGGCTCAAGTGGTTGAGCGCTCCACACAGGTCCCTGAGGCGCGGGTTCGAATTGGCCAAAGAGCGTTTTTTAATAAACCATGATTTAAGCCTCCACACCACACACTGGGCCAAGTGCGACCTTGGGCCTGATTTAAGCCTCCACACCACACACTGGGCCAAGTGCGACCTTGGGCCTTTTTAAAGTTGGACATGTCAATGAAGTGAGTCCAGCTCCAGGAAACAAAGTCATGCAGATTCAAATTACATAAATGCCCTGACCATTCCATTAATCCCAATTCTGTTTCAAAATATCAAATTACCAAAAAATGCTCCCAATCTTTCCACAAATTCCAAATAAGACCCAAAAAATTAACAGAAATTAATAAAAAAATTTAAAAATTCTAGAAATTAATAAAAAAATTCAAAAATTAAGAAAATAAATAAAAAATTCAAAATTTTCAGAAATTAATAAAAAATTCAAAATTTCAAGAAATTAATAAAAAAATTCAAAAATTCTAGAAATTAATAAAAAAATTCAAAAATTAAGAAAATAAATAAAAAATTCAAAATATTCAGAAATTAATAAAAAATTCAAAATTTCCAGAAATTAATAAAAAATTCAAAAATTCCAGAAATTAATAAATAAAAAATTCAAAATTTTCAGAAATTAATAAAAAATTCAAAATTTCCAAAAATTAATAAAAAATTCAAAAATTCCATAAATTAATAAAAAAATTCAAAAATTCCAGAAATTAATAAAAAATTCAAAATTTCCAGAAATTCCAGAAATTAAGGAAATTAATAAAAAATTCCAGACATTAAGGAAATTAATAAAAATTCACAAAAATTCTAAAATTCTAATAATTCTTAAATAAATCATAAAAATTCTAAAAATCCTAGAAGATTTACAAGAATTCCAAAAATCCTAAAAAATTCACAATAAATCATAAAATTCTATAATTCCTAAATGATTCATAAAAATTCTGTAATTTCTAAATAATTCATAAAAAATTCAAAATCCCTAAATAATCCATGAAACATAAAATTCCTTAGTTGATAGATTCCCTCATAATTTCTAATAATTACTTGTGAGTTGTACTTTTTATTTATCGTTCTTCAAAAATAAAAATCTTATTTTGCAATTCTTAATCTCGCATGACGAACTCTAAGCTTGAAGTAAGTAGCTTTTGCTTGTTCATTGTTTAGAGATTCGTATGGGTCAAATCTGGCCGTAGTTGTCTTGGGCCTTGTGCATATGTGGATTCGGGTTGCCTTTCCTTTTACAAAATAAAAACCTTGCTCGTTTTATTCATCGTTCTTCAAAAATAAAAACTTTGTTTTGCAATTCTTAATCTCAAACGAGCTCTAAGCCTACCGGTAGCTTTTTCTGTTCGTTGTTTAGAGATTCGTATGGGTCCAGGTGCAGCCGTAGTTGTCTTGGGCCCTGTGCATATGTGGATGAGGATTGCTTTTTTGAAATATTCTTAAAAAATCAAGCTATTTTTACTTTCCAAGTAGCCCCGAAGGTCAAGCCCTCAAGCTTTTCAAACATTCCTTTTAAACACTTTCGAAGGTCAAGCCTTCAAATCAAACCAGAACTACGTAAGCCTTGAGTTTCCCATTGCACCGGGGAATACGTAGGAGCAGGATCAAGTCCTGTCAGGCTAACCTCCATCAAGCTATTTATTTTCACGTTAACTAAGGGATCAAACAATTTTCAGAAATCACACACTCCGGTTTAGGGTGCTTAGTTCTTGAACGGGCGAGTGGGGTGCCTAACACCTTCCCCATTCGTAATCGACTCCCGAACTTAGAATCTCATCTTCAAGTTAGGGTTTTTCCAAATCTTTTTCCCTTAAATAAAAATTTGGTGGCGACTCCACACACATCATCAAAATCAACTTTTTTAAAATTTTAGCGAGTCCGTCGTCTCGTCGGAATTGCGGTTGCGACAGATGGCGACTCCACTGGGGACCATTAGAGAGTCAAGCCCGATCAATTGAGTGTACATTATATTTGATCTCTTCCTTATTTGTTTTCACATTTTATTGATTGCACGATTCATTTACTTGTTTATTTATTTGTTGTTTGTTTGTCTATTCTTTGTACAACCCTAGGATAGATGAATCATAAATTTCAATATATATCTGTACAATTTCCCCAATTGCAGGTATCCTAATTACTTGTGTGCCCTCATACACATTGCATATGCATTATCATGAGTGGGGCCATATACCCGGGTCTGAGTGCAGCCTAGGACTAGAGGGACCTAGTGGTGTCACTTTGAGGCTTACGTCCTGTTTGACTATCACGAAAATCCCAACTAGAGTGCGTCCTATTTGTAATGCCCTACAACTGGTAGCTTTTTCTACTGTTGTGGCAAGCATTATGGACTGGAACTTGACTCTAGTGACCTTTATACCTCTAGGATTACAACCTACCTTGGAGAGGTTCATGCATTAAAAGCCATAGATCCTTAGGATAGGTACACAAGAAGCAAGAGGGCACACACCCCTTTCAAGATACAAGGGATTTGAAGGCTACAAATGGGGATACAAAAATCAAATCAAGATAAAAATCAAGAAAAACAAAATAGAAGGAGGAAATTCCTAAGAAAATTAGAAAAAATATTTTGAAAATATTGAAAATATCCCAAAGAAAACTAAAAGGGACGTTTTAGAAATAGGAAATTAGGAAAATAATCTTTTGAAAATAAAAAAATAAAAAGGATTCAATAGGAGAGAGAAAACGAAATTTGAAAACCTAAAAGACACTTTCTAGAAAAAAACTCTCAAAACTGAAAAGTTCTTTTAAACAAAACTAAAGGTTTTTTTAGCAAAATAAAAAATACCAAAACTCCTAAAAACAAATTCCTTAAAAATCAAGAATGAATAAATAAAGAAACTCTGATTTATTTTCAAAATAGTCAAACTTCAAATCTCTAAAACCTATTTGTGCATGATATTCATTCATTCATCCAGTCATAAATTTATCGTAAAAAAAGAAAAAAAAAAGAAAAAATTTCAAGAAAAATCATTCCATACCTTTTTTTTCATACTCATTTACATTAACATCTTTATCATTCATAATTTGCATTCAAATTATTTCTCAAAAATTAATTTTTTAACTTCACCAGAAAATTGGAGAAACACAGCTTCCTCGACATCCTTATAGAACTCGAGCACAATCAAGAATCATGGATGAGTTGGAGAGACAAAATGAGGAGTTAAGAAATGAGGTCAAATCTTGGAAGGAGCAGATGCGCCAAGCTAATAGAGACCATCCAATTGTCAAAACAAAAGGAGCGACGGAATCCTTGAAAGAACCAGTGACCTATCATATCCTCAGGTTCACTCCACCATCAACTATGCCTCCGCTTGAAGGAGTTCATTACGGGTATCCTCAAATGGCAGTATGGTCCAGCTGGCTTTCAACCACCACCATATACACCATACACACCTTACTTACCATATCCTTACATTGCAACTACATACCAAACACCATACCCTCATGCTTACGGTTACCCGACACGATTCAGGCCACCAACACCATATACGACCCAAACCTGAGCCATGAGCAGAATCTAATCAAAGCCGAGAAAAAGGAGAAGAAACCCGTCCCAGTCGATCCTATCAACCTCCTGAGCTCCTACCTCGGCTGATCCAAAACTCGTTGGTCGCGCCTTATCCTCTGAAACCTCGGGAGCCACCATATCCTAATTGGTACAACCCCGAATGCGGATGTGATTACCATGCGGGATTCATTGGTCATTCTACGAGAGGATTGCCTAGCGTTGAAGCGAAAGGTACAAAGCCTGGTTGACGCAAAATGGCTGGATTTCGGGAGGCTCGCTCCTAACATAGAAAGCAATCTGTTGCCAAATTACGAGAGCCCATCGACCAGCTGACCGAGATGGGAACAACTGCGAGTCTCTTTGTACAAATTGAGGATATTCATCTAGAAAATTGTCGTACTTTCAAAATCAATCTTTTGTAAATAAATTTCAATGAATAATAAAAATTTACATTTTTTCATGTTTCTTGAGCACGTGCTTTACATCTTTGGCTTTACTTCTAAAAATTTTACCCTTCCTTTTCATCACTTAGCCCACTTCTTATTCCTATACCAAAACAATAAATACCAATTGGTGAGGATGCAAGTCTTTGTAATAAATAATCTTGAACGTCTAATTAATCAAGCTTAAAAGAGAAAAGCCCAATGAGGAAGTAGAATAAACAACAAGGGATTCTAGATCACCATTCAAGGTGTATTGTTAAACAAAAATATCCCGCTGGAACCAAGTTTAAATCCAGGAAAAATTAGGGATGGAAGAAAAGATCCGCTGAATTGGAAGCCTTACATGATCCCGGCAAGATTAATATTCAACTACACAAAATTCAAGAAAAAGGAGAAGGCCCGCTGGATTAAAGTAAAAAATAATCCAGGCAAAATCAAGGTCAAAACATAAAATTCAAGAAGAAGAGAAGCCCGCTGGATTAAAAGCTAAAAATAATCCAGGCAAAAGTAGGGTTAAAGTTCAAAATAATGAATCGACAAAGTCATGATTAGAAAAGGTCTTACTGGGTTTTTCAACAACAATTAGGGAAAAATCAGGATCATATAAGAGCCGCTAGGTCGACAATCATCAAAGAATACCTAGGCAAAAGTTAGGGCACAATCAAGCAGAAGGCCCGCTAGGTCGAAAACCCATAAGGGCGACCTAGGCAAAAGCTAGGGCGCAATCAAGCAAAAGGCCCGCTAGGTCGACAATCTTCAAAAGAGACCTAGGCAAAAGTTAGGGCACGATCAAACAAAAGCCCGCTAAGTCAACAATCCTCAAGAACGACCTAGGCAAAAGTTAGGGCACTGACCAAGCAAAGGCCGCTAGGTCGAAAACCCAGTAAATAAGGCGACCTAGGCAAAATTTAGGGCACAATCAAGCGAGAAGGCCCGCTAGGTCGAAAAAAACTCGTAAGAGCGACCTAGGCAAAAGTTAGAACACAACCAAGCAAAAGGCCCGCTAGTCGAAACTTCGTAAGGGCGGCCTAGGCAAAAGTTAGGCGCAATCGAAGGCCCGGCATTTGGGTCGAAAATCTTCAAAAAGAGACCTAGGCAAAAGTTAGGGCATAATCAAACAAAAGCCCGCTAGGTCGAAAAGCTTCGTAAGGCGACCTAGGTAAAAGTTGGGGGCGAAACGAAAGACTTCTTTGGGTTGAAAACTCAAAAGAACAACCCAGGCAAAAATTAAGGTCAATCAGGGAATCCCAAAGAAGACAACATGGCGTTTACGCACCTCATATCTTCCTAAAACTAGGGCAAAGTTTAACCATTTTCTCGAGTTCGATTAATTCGACAATCAAGATTATGAAAAACAACATTGGCATTTTCATCAAAAGATGCCATTTGGGCAATTGAAACCACCCCTTTCATCATCCTTCCTTTCAAGTACACTACCTTAAAACATACAACCTCAAAATTCTCTTTTCTTTTCTATTGACCATCCAAAATCACTTTGCACACCTCAAAATGCACGTGCCACAAGGAAAATAAAAATGTAAAAAGAATAAAAAAAGGGATTAATTTTGAAAAGTCATGACAAGTGGACGAATCCTCGACCACTTGCGACACGACATATTTGTTTCCCAAAGATTCGTCTTCCTACCAGCCATGATGCCACCAAAGAAGGAGTGTGCCTTATTCAATCTCTTGACCATTGTGGGATCTCAAAGATCTGACAAAAAGCAAATTTCTGAGAATTGACCAAGAAAACTCCGAAATCGAGTCAATCAACTCGTCCGATTCTTGATTCTTTTCCACACCACTATGGGTTGTCGAGGAAGGATGTGTCGGGAAAAATCAAAAAATCAAGAGAAACAAAATTTTACACCATTTCGTGGTTTTGCATTCAATAGCATCTGTTTCATCAAATAAGGATTTCAAAGCATCAAAATCTGTATCATTTTATATTTCAAAGCATCGAAATAAGAACCCTACATCATTATTGCATTCTCGTCATTTTACTCAAACAACACAAAAGCATCATTATTCAAGCATTGCATAGCCCATTTTCAAAACTAAATTTTCGAATCAATCATAATTTGAAACCAAATCAAGTTCAAGCCTAGGGCAAATGCTTGTCCCTAAAAATACAGTTTGAGATTATGGATCAAGTCAAAGGGCAAGCCTTTGCCCACAAAAATTTTTAATTTGAGGCCATCCTCAAATTCTGAACCAAGAACAAGATTGGGGCAAACACTTGCCTAGAAAATTCAAGTTGAGGCTATCCTCAATTCCTCAACGTCGAGAAAATCAAGCAGGGCAAATACTTGCCAACGATTCAATTTGAGGGCATCCTCAAACTCTAGGTCAAGCCCAAATGGGGCAAATGCTTGCCACAATTCAATTTGAGGTCACCCTCAAACACAATTTAAGGTCTTGGAACAAACTAGGGCGAACATGCGCCTAGAAAATTCAAGTTGAGGCAATCCTCAATTCCAAAATTCCAAATTCAAGATAAGGCGAACATGCGCCCAAAAAATTCAATTTGAGGCCATCCTCGGATTCTAAAACAAGTTCAAACTGGGGCAAATGCTTGCCCACACGAATTCAATTGGGGGTTATCCTCAATTCTGAGTCAAGCTCACTGGGAGACACGCTTTGCAAAAGATTTAATTTGAGGTTACCCTCAAACACAATTTAAGATCATGGAACAAACTAGGGCGAACATGCACCCAGAAAACTCAGGTTGAGGCAATCCTCAATTCCAAATTCAAGATAAGGCAAACAGGTGCCCAAGGAAACTCGAGGTTGAGGCAATCCTCAATTCTAGAATTCCAAAATGTTGGGCGGGCGCTTGCTGAAATCCCTGAGTTAAGGCATTCCTCGACTACCAAGACCTTCAAGCAGGGCAAAACGTTGGCCCAAAATTCTTTCAAAGCAAAAACATCTCTCGGTTATCAGAAATTTCCAAAGCTGGGGCAAAATGGTTGCCCAAGCCACTTCAAAAATAATCATCAAGTGCCAAAAAACCTTCAAGCGCAAGGTAGAATGCATCATTCATTCGTGGCCTATGTTGTCAGGCCATAGCATTGCATCTTTGCACTCTTGCTCACTGGCCTATGTTGTCAGGCCATAGCATTACATCTTTGCATTCTTGCTCACTGGCCTATGTTGTCAGGCCATAGCATTGCATCTTTGCATTCTTGCTCACTGGCCTATGTTGTCAGGCCATAGCATTACATCTTTACATTCTTGCTCACTGGCCTATGTTGTCAGGCCATAGCATTACATTTTTGCATTCTTGCTCACTGGCCTATCTTGTCAGGCCATAGCATTACATCCTTGCATTCTTGCTCCCTGGCCTATGTTGTCAGGCTAAAGCATTGCATCCTTCACTTACACTCCTTGGCCTATGTTGTCGGGCCATAGCATTACATCTTTGCATTCTTGCTCACTGGCCTATGTTGTCAGGCCATAGCATTGCATCTTTACATTCTTGCTCACTGGCCTATATTGTCAGGCCATAGCATTACATCCTTGCATTCTTGCTCCCTGGCCTATGTTGTCAGGCTAAATCATTGCATCCTTCATTTCTGCTCACTGGCCTATGTTGTCAGGCTAAAGCATTGCATCTTAGATTTCTTGCTTTCGGGCCTATGTTGTCGAGGCCACCACAGCAGCCCTTAGATTTCTGCTTTGGGCCTATGTTGTCAAGCATTTGTAGCTTAGATTTCTTGCTTTGGGCCTATGTTGTCATTTCTTTGTAGTTTAAATTTCTTGCTTTCGGGCCTATGTTGTCGGGCCACCTGTAGCTTAGATTTCTTGCTTTCGGGCCTATGTTGTCGGGCCATTGTAGCTTAGATTCTTTGCTTTCAGGCCTATGTTGTCATTTCTTGTAGTTTAGATTTCTTTCGGGCCTATGTTGTCGAGCCACCTATCTTAGATTCTTTGCTTTCGGGCCTATGTTGTCGAGCCACTATAGTTTAGATTTCTTGCTTTCATGCCTATGTTGTCGAGCCACTGTAGTTTAGATTTCTTGCTTTCGGGCCTATGTTGTCGGGCAGCATTGTGGTTTTTAGATTTCGGTGTGGCCTATGTTGTCGGAGCCACCTATCTTAGATTTCTGCTTTCAGGCCTATGTTGTCAGGCCACCATCTAGTTCAGATTTAATGCTTTCGGGCCTATGTTGTCAGGCCACCTTCTAGTTTAGATTTACTGCTTTTAGGCCTATGTTGTCAGGCCGTCATCAACTTTTAATTTATTTATTTTTTTGTGTCATGGCCTATGTTGTCGGGCCTCATCAAACTTTATTTTCCGCGGGACGGAACCCCATTTGCATTCTCTGTCATCCAACGGGACTTCAAGCACGTTTATTTTTCTGTCCTGTCAGCGAGGTTTTGCATTTATCTGGCAGCGACGGGATTTCATTTGCATCTTCTTAACATGGCGGGACCTCATTTGCATTCTCCTGTCAACAACGGGACTTCAAACATGTTTAATTTCCGTTCACTGTCAGCCGGGTTTGCATTCATCTGGCTTGTGGGGATTTCATTTGCATTTTCCGTCAACAACGGGATTCCCATCAAGTTTAAACTTCTGCATTATGGCCTATGTTGTCAGGCCACCATCAAGTTTAAATTTCTGCATCATGGCCTATAGTGTCAGGTCACCATCAAGTTTACATTTCTGCATCATGGCCTATGTTGTCAGGCCTCATGAAGTTTAGTTTTCTGCATCACGGCCTATAGTGTCGGGCCACCATCAAGTTTCCTATCGCACATTCAAGTTTTCTTTTACGCACTCAGGCCTATAGTGTCGGCCACCTTGTACATACCTTACTTTTTAGTTCTTGCCGCTTCCTGCCTCAAGGGGCCCTTTCCTCCAGAGCTTGTCTCACGGGCCATTCACTTCTACTTTGCCCATTTTAACGAGGCCATTTTCATTTCATCTTTTCTTGTCCTAACAAGCAATCCACGACATTCCGCTTTGTCCTACGGGCCTTTATTCATCTCTCGTAGCCTAATTAGGCTATGTGATCAAGCATTACAAACCCTATCAGTTTATTTCTGAGTCTAATTAGGCTATCGGTAAAAAGGTCATACAAAAACCACCATCTTCCCAGGCATCAATCTTTAAGCTCAAAGCTTCTAAATGCTTCTCGGACTTCAATCAAGCTTGCCTCGGACATAAGGTGTTCACGTCTTACTCACTTCCTACCAAAAATAATTTAAGAGAATTGCTTCTCATATTATACGCCGAGGAAAATGAGTAAGAAGAGCAAAGCCTTAAACACCCATTTACATCAGAGGCCCCAATCATAAAATTAATCAGAAATTAATACTAATTTAAAAAAATAATTCAGAAAGAAATAATGAAGAAATAGGGAAAAACAGAAAAATAGAGCAGACGAGAAAACAAATACGAGAAAAAGACGAACGAGAGAAACAGGACAATAATATAAATAATGAGAAAAAAGAAAAGAAAATAGAAAATAATAAAAAAAAACTTTTTTTAAAACTAAAAATCAAAAAGGAAAGAAAAATAAACATAATAATAATAAATAAAAACAGAAATATCAAAATAAATAAAACCTGGAAATAAAAAATAATAATAACAAAATCGGAAATTAATAAGAAAAAAGTTTTTTTAAAAAAAGAATAAAAAACTAAAAATATTAGTTAAACAAAAATAAAAATTGTAAAAAGAGGAAATTAAAGGAAAAAAATCAAAAAACTGAAAAAAAAAAAATATATAAAAAGAAAGAAAAAAGAGGACGGAGGGGGTTTTGGGGGTCAAAGAAAAACTCTCTCGTCAAGGTACGAGAATCTCAAGAAAGTCCATAACCCTGAAACTCCCAAATGATCTCTGCTAGGAATTCCAGGAGGGGACGTTTTCTTGAAGAGAGCTCAAAGAAAGAGGGAAGAAAGGGAAACTGCTCAGGAAGGCACCTCATCGCAGTGGCTGAAGACTCGGAGGAACCGGTAACTAGATCGGACTTCAACGACAAGCAAAGAACGTGCACGCCAATCTTGCAGAGGTTAGTATCCTCGTCTCCCTTCTCCGGTGATCATGCTTTACTTCCTTTCCAGAATGCTTCATGTGCACAAGCAAAGAAAAAGAAATACCTAGAGGAATTAGCCACTTGAACCCTAGCCCTTAGTTATCCAAAAAGGAAATGAGAATGCATGTATCCTAGTTGACCATTGAGCAACATCTCAGAATTCATCATCTAAAAAGGAAGTTGAATTACTTGAGCCTTAAACCTAGCTTATAGATCTGAAATCATACCAACCCTCTATCACGTACTAATTCAGGAAGTTCGCACTCTCGGCTTTTCTTGGAAGATTTGCTAAGTTCTCTAAATAAAATTGAATAGGAACTTTAATGCATGCATGAAATCCTGCCATTTGAGCGTCCGTGGTCTATGTATATTTTGTCGATAACCCCAAGCGTAGGCATTTAGATGAGCTGCATGCAGCTAGCCTTCATAGCTAACCATCGGCCTTTGGGTATCTGATGCATAGTCAAGCATTAGTCTCGTGCCTTTGATTACCATCTGTACGGGCTAAGTAACGGGGAAGAAGCTGGAGTTTTGGGAGGGTTGTCAAGGGATCAATCCTTTGATCATAATTACACTTATCGTTCATATGGGATGCCATGAAGCTCGGGTTCATTGTTCTACTCATCGACGGAGGAGCTTAGCAACTTCTATTAGAATTTCCTTCGCCGAGGGGAGAGCATGAAGGTAAAACATAGGAGTGATAAGGGTGCCATGATGTCCTCACGTATTTGGTTTTCTTTGTTTGAGGGTTGTTGTATCGACGATGCAGGAGCTTATCCTTTGAGAAACTCACTCATTAAGTCCCACTATGCATGCGCTTAAATGACCAAGCTTTGAGGCAAGCAACCTTGCCTTCGGGGAGGATCTCTGCTGTTGAATAGTCAACGTGTGTGCACTTGACTCTCACGTAGGAAATAAAACGAGCCGGCGTAATGGAGGATGGAGGATGCAGTGGTCATGGTTCTTCTCTAGACAGCTCCCGAAAGCATTTGAGTTATTTGGTGATACGAGTGATTCGACAAAAGGGCGGGTGGTATCTGGGAGGCCCTCGAAGAGGCAAGCACAGGGGAGGTGTCCTTGAAGCAATGGCTTGGGCCCTCAAAGGCAATTGTGGATTATGTACCTAAGCAAAGGAATTGTGATCCTAAGGCTTCTCAAAAAAATATTAGAACAGTCCTTGCCCATGTATGTGAGGGTCATTAATAATCTCGTATGTAAACTCAAGCCATGAATGGAAAGACAATAAGGGTGGGCCCCGTCCTTGGACCAGGCTTAAACCAAAAGACACGTCTTTCATACCCATAGATATCGTTAAAACAATGTTATATTACACAAGGTCTGAGTGGCTCAAGTGGTTGAGCGCTCCACACAGGCCCTTGAGGCGCGGGTTCGAATTGGCCAAAGAGCGTTTTTTAATAAACTATGATTTAAGCCTCCACACCATACACTGGGCCAAGTGCGACCTTGGGCCTGATTTAAGCCTCCACACCACACACTGGGCCAAGTGCGACCTTGGGCCTTTTTAAAGTTGGACATGTCAATGAAGTGAGTCCAGCTCCAGGAAACAAAGTCATGCAGATACTCCTTCCCTTATCCCAATCCAATTCTGTCCCAAAATATCAAATTAATCCCAATTCTGTTACAAAATATCAAATTACCAAAAAATGCCTCCAACCTTTCCACAAATTTCAAATAAGACCCAAAAAATTAACAGAAATTAATAAAAAAATTCGAAAATTAATAAAAAATTTAAAATTTTCAGAAATTAATAAAAAATTCAAAATTTCCAAAAATTAATAAAAAAATTCAAAAATTCTAGAAATTAATAAAAAAATTCAAAAATTAAGAAAATAAATAAAAAATTCAAAATTTTCAGAAATTAATAAAAAATTCAAAATTTCCAGAAATTAATAAAAGATTCAAAAATTCCAGAAATTAATAAATAAAAAATTCAAAATTTTCAGAAATTAATAAAAAATTCAAAATTTTCAGAAATTAAAAAAAAATTCAAAAATTCCATAAATTAATAAAAAAATTCAAAATTTCCAGAAATTCCAGAAATTCCAGGAATTAAGGAAATTAATAAAAAATTCCAGAAATTAAGGAAATTAATAAAAATTCACAAAAATTCTAAAGTTCTAATAATTCTTAAATAAATCATAAAAATTCTAAAAATCCTAGAAGATTTACAAGAATTCCCAAAATCCTAAAAAGTTCACAATAAATCATAAAATTTTATAATTCCTAAATGATTCATAAAAATTCTATAATTTCTAAATAATTCATAAAAAATTCAAAATCCCTAAATAATCCATGAAACATAAAATTCCTTAGTTGATAGATTCCCCTCATAATTTCTAATAATTACTTGTGAGTTGCCCTTTTTTATTTATCGTTCTTCAAAAATAAAAATCTTATTTTGCAATTCTTAATCTCACGCGACGAACTTTAAGCACGAACTGGTAGCTTTTTCGTCTTGGGCATTGTGTATATGTGGATGAAGATTGCTTTTTTGAAATATTCTTAAAAAATCAAGCTATTTTTACTTTCCAAGTAGCCCCGAAGGTCAAGCCTTCAAGCTTTTCAAACATTCCTTTTAAACACTTTCGAAGGTCAAGCCTTCAAATCAAACCAGAACTACGTAAGCCTTGAGTTTCCCATTGCACCGGGGAATACGTAGGAGCAGGATCAAGTCCTGTCAGGCTAACCTCCATCAAGCTATTTATTTTCACGTTAACTAAGGGATCAAACAATTTTCAGAAATCACACACTCAGTTTAAGGGTACCGTTCTTCGGAACGGGCAGGTGGGGTGCCTAACACCTTCCCCATTCGTAACCGACTCCCGAACTTAGAATCTCATCTTCAAGTTAGGGTTTTTCCAAATCTTTTTCCCTTAAATAAAAATTTGGTGGCGACTCCACACACATCATCAAAATCAACTTTTTTAAAATTTTAGCGAGTCCGTCGTCTCGTCGGAATTACGGTTGCGACAGTTATTATTGTAGTTATAACAAGACGATGAACTCATTCAAAATTTAAAAAGAAATTTATTGATAGATAAGTAAAACTACCACGAAATTTTATTTAAAAGGAAAAACGTTTGGAAAAATCCTAACTTAAGGAAGAGATTTTAGTTCAGGAGTCGATTATGAATGAGGAAGGTATTAGACATCTTATTCGCTCGTTCTAAAGAACAGTACCCTTAAACTGAGTGTATGATTTTGATATTTTAAAAAATTGTTTGATCCCTTTAAATAGAATAGAAAATAAATAGGTAGGTAGAAAGTAGAAAATAATGTGACAAGACTTAATCCTGCTCTTACGTATTCCCTGACGCAACGAGGAATTTAAGTTTAACTAGTTCTGGTTTAAGAGACTTGATCTCTTGAAGAAATAAAAGGATGATATCAGAAAAAAGTTAATTTTAAATAAATTAGAATTACACGCTTGTATAATTCAAACCGTCATAAGCCGCGTGTAAGTTTGCACGAATTAAAACTCGAAACAGCAGAGAAGACCCATATTTGTATTAGAATCTATTGCATGTGTTTAAAAAAAAACAAACATTTTTAAAACAGACATTTTTTAGCATTTGAACAAACATTTTCTTTATTAAACTACTTTGTGAAGATTGGATCATTCAATAAATTTTTATCAACCATTTTATTAGATTTATTATTTAGTATATGAACGAATGTGAGTTAATTCTATATTTGCGTTGAACATGTTTAAATATGATATAAGTTATTGTAGAAGAATTAAAAAAATATTTAATATGTAATAAATTTGAAAAAATATATATTTATTGAATAAATATAGTGAGACTCAGAATGAAAATAATTATAATGATTGATAATTTAATATAAAATATGTTAAAACATTTAAACATAAATAAGGTTTATAATGTTAAAAAGGTTTTAATGACCATTAAAAAGAATCTTAAAAATTATCTAACAATGTTTGAAAAAATAAAAAATAACGTAGAAAAAGATCTTTACACGATGGATACAATACATTTACTAAATTAGTGTCAATGTTAAAAATATATAATTTAAAAACAATAAATAACTGATTGATAAAAGTTTCATTGATTTAAATTAAAAAATTATAATAATAATAGTAACATTATTAATAATTAAAATAATATTAATATAAATATAAATATAAATAAAAAAATAAATTAATTCAAGAAATATTTACAAAATAACACAATAAATGAGAAGGTATATATTTTTTTAGCTTCTATAAAAATTTAAATTTGGTTTTTCTTTTATAATTAATTGATTTTGATTTATTATTTTTAAAATAAATTATTTTTAATCTCTTATCATTAATTTATGAAGCATTATAATATAACATATATCAAATCTTAATTAAGTTAAAAATTAAAAGTAATCCATTTTAAAAATAAGTAATTAAAATTAATTATTATTTTAAAATAGTAAACTAAAAGCAAAATTAAATTTTTTTTAAAGAACTAAAAATATATTTAATTCATAAATATATAAAAGAAAAAATATGATATAAAAATCATGTTTTTAAATATTTTAATTTTTAAGAAATTTTTCATAATTTTGATTTTTATTATTTATTTAAGACTTTCATAGGAAGTAAATTAATGATAATTAAATTAGCATAAAAAATCATAAATAAATAGAATAAATTCATGAAAAAATATATATAAAAATAAAGAAATAAATATATAAATATATAAATAGAAGGTAAAATATGATATGCAAAACTTGATATTAATTTTTTACTTCTCAAGTTGATTTTCAATATTCTTTTATTATTTAATTTTTTTGAATTGTATTAAGAAATAATAATAATAATAATAAAAATAAAAATAACATAAAAGGGAATACACAAATAGAATGAATTAATTTGAGAAATATTTACAAAACTGGAAAAAAAAATTAACAGATAAAATGTGATCCATAAAATATGATTTTTTTAATTTTTTAATTTTTTAATGGATTTTTCCAAGATTTTAAATTTTATTATTTATTTAATATTTTAACATCTAGTAAGATAAATAAAAAAGATAAAAAAGTTAGATTAAAATAATAACAACAACATGAGTTATTAAAATAACAATTAAAAAATATTTTTAATAACAATTTTAAAAAATAAATAGTGAAGATTTTAACTTTTATCAAATTTTTTCTGATAAATCTTTATATGTCGAAAATAATCTCTTACATAATATTTTAGTAACTATTTAAATAATATAATTATTATACTTTAATATATTTGTATCAATTTACACAATTGTTACAAAATATTTGTCAATTTATATATCTGTGATAAAATAGTCATAATTAATTAGAATAACAATTAGGGAAATATTTACAAAATAAGAAATTAAAAAATATAGAAAGGTTAGAAGGTAATATGCAAAATCTGACCATATTCCGCTGCTTGTGTGCTCCTCATCTAAATCCCATACTTTACACATTCAGCTAATTCCCCGCTTACAACTCCATACTTTTATATCATCAATTATATATATATATATATATATATATAGTGATCACGGTTAGAAGATGTGTAGTGCAATGAAGATGCCAAAGAATTTGCTGCTGTTAGGCCTCTTCTGTCTCTATTGCTTGCCTTTGTCGACGCAAGGATCAAATCAAAATGAAAGAAAAGGTAACTTGTTTTGTGAGCTATAACCTGATAGTATTATCAGTGAAGAGGTTTTTGGTATAAGATTGTATAACTATGCTTCTTGTTATTCTAACAACAAAATTGACACTAAATTTGTGATTTTCAAACAAAAACAAACAGCCTTACATTGTATATATGGGAGAACTGCCAGTGTCTAGAACCTATGTCCAAAGAGACCATCACCACAACTTGCTGTCAACTGTGATTGGAGAGTAATAATCTAATTTCTCAAGTAGAAATAATGCATTCAATTATAGTCATAAAATAGTCGACCTTGTTTGGTTTATTGAAATTAATAAGAATTTCTTAATGATGAATGCTATTTTTCCTCTATCTCTACAGCCAGCAGTTAGCCAGAGAATCCCAAATACATGGCTATGGAGAGAGCTTCAACGGATTCGTTGCACGACTTTTGCCACATGAAGCTGAGAAATTACTAGGCAATATTATGTTTCTCTAGGAAATTAAGATCAGATTTTTTAAAGTCAAAATTAAATACTTTAAGACTCAATTTGTCTTTGATGCTCAATGCATATATTCTTCATTGTTATTTAATTGTATGCAGAGGATGACAATGTGGTGTCTGTTTTTCCAAATAAACTTAACAAACACACGACAAGGTCATGGGATTTTCTGGGATTTCCTGAAAATGTGAAGAGACAGCCCACGGTAGAGAGCAATTTAATTGTTGGTGTATTAGACTCAGGTATAAATCAAAATATTAATATTAAGTAAAATTATTGGACATTTATAATTCCATCTATTTAATCTCTCTAATGCTCATAAACAGGAATTTGGGTTGATTGCCCCAGTTTCAACGATAAGGGGTATGGGCCTCCCCCAAGCACATGGAAAGGCAAATGGATGACAGGAGCGGATGCAACAAGTGCTCATTCTACTCTTTTAATATATATGATTTTTTAGAAGGATAATCTTATAAAATTAAATGAACTATATATAAGCATATGGTGACATAAACCATTCATGATTCAAGATCAACTCATAATATCATAGTATTTTTAATTAAAATATAACTTTAATCAATACATATATTTTTAATTAAAATATATGCAGCAAGGTGGTCGGAGCAAAATACTTCGACCTAATAAACCCAGGCGGGCCGGGGAAGAGTCCGGTGGATGAAGAAGGACACGGAACTCACACGGCATCGACAGCGGCGGGCGTGGCGGTGAAGGGCGGTAGTGTGTACGGTATAGGAGAAGGAACAGTACGGGGTGGGGTGGAAGGTGGGCGCATAGCAATGTACAAAGTGTGTTGGCCTGATAGAGGGTGCAGTGACGCTGACGTTCTAGCAGGTTTTGATGAGGCAATAGCTGATGGAGT
Organism: Canavalia ensiformis; assembly: GCA_026541065.1. Lineage (NCBI taxonomy): Eukaryota > Viridiplantae > Streptophyta > Magnoliopsida > Fabales > Fabaceae > Canavalia > Canavalia ensiformis. Next base: position 323,332 of record JAMKYM010000586.1, read on the forward strand.
GAATATCATATCTGCGTCCTTAGGAGGTGAACCAACAAAGTTGTTCGGTGATTCAATATCAATTGGATCATTCCATGCTTTGAAGAAAGGAATTCTCACCTCTTGCTCCGCTGGCAACACGGGCCCTTCCATCCACACCGTTCAAAATGTCGCTCCTTGGATTCCGTATAGCATGTATTAAATTCCTTAACTCTAGATCTAAGAGTTACGATGAAAAAAGAGTGAAAAAAATTATTATCTTGATGTTAGGAAGATCATTAGGGTATGGCTTCCTTCATGAGAAAATAAGAATGTAAAATTTATAAATACATAAGAATTAATATTTTCTATAATTTTTAATATAAAATGTTTATACATAAAACTAGAAAAAATAAATTAAAAAATTTTGTAGGATAAAAATGGCTATTCGACTTTAACTCTTAGGGAGAAATGGTTAAATTTTTTTAGAATTATTTATTTAATTCTCTTAAAATAAAACTTAAAAAAAATAATTTAAAAAAAATTAAGTGACCTTTATAAGATAATATAGACCATTTAATCATATCCTAAAAAAATATATATAATAAAATTGTAAATTTTGAAGTTTAATTGGTCGAAAACTTAAGCCAAAACTTTCAAGAAAACAATTTTTGAAAATAATAAAAATAAGATACAAATCTTTAAAAAAACATCAACCAAGTTTCGATAAAAAGTTAACAAATCATTTTTCTTAGACATTAAATTTAAAAGATTGATCATAAAAATTTAGAAAGAGAAATGCTAAACTTACCGAAATTAGAAAAGACCATTTAGTCAAAAAAGATTAAAATGTGCTAAATAAATTTTAAAGGATAAAATATATATATTTATTTTAAAAAAATATATATTTTAGATGAAAAAAAAATCTACTTAAAAAATATAATAATCATTAAGCTACTATAAAATTAAATATAAAAAAATATCAATAAAATATTTTAAAAAACATTAAAATATGAAAGAAATCTAAAATAAATAAGTGGTATAAATTTTTTTAAAAAAATTATTATAAAACTAGTCTGTTTATATTATTTTTTTAAAAAAAATTATGCATGCTGTCCGAAAGTATATAGATATTTTTTGTTTGGATTGACACGTATATATTGATCTTAATTTTAAATTTTAGCTAATATACTTACTATATGTCACATTGGCATATATACATGGGTTAATAACGTAAGTACACTTACAAATATTTCTTGATGAATACATAAAATGTTATATGAATTGTACATAATAAAATTACTATTCATTTAAATATTTATATTTTACATGTTGAAATGATTTATTTAAACTATGTAGTTTATATAATTTAAATAATTAAATATTTAAAATTTAGTTTATTTATTTTTAACTATTTTTAATATTTTAATTTTTTATAATAACTAATGTTAATAAATAAAAATAAGAAAAATTCATATAAAATTTTATATTTAAATCAATATAAATATTAATAAAATATTTTATTTTATTAACATTATTTCCATTTTATATAAATAGTCAAAAATAAAATTTTGCATGAAGAAAAAATTAAATTTTATTATCTAAATAAAAAATTTAAAATACATAAATTTAAAATTTTCCATCTAAATTAAAAGTTTAAATTTTTTCTCAACAAAATATATTTAAAATAAAAATATTTAAATTTTTTAAAATATGAAAATGCTTCCTCTGAACTCAATATACAGGATAAAGGATCTATTTCCTTGTACGGCACATGTTCAATTTGACATTAACTTGTTTTATTTGTCTTTTTCTTGCATATTGCTAATCAATGAAATGTTCACTGAAATCAGCATGATGGTAATTGTCATGCCACGACTTAGACTAAAAGATCCAAAATCGAAGCCACCAAATACTGAGTCTTGGATCTTATTACTCTGCTGTTTTGCTCCAAAGTCAAAATCCCTTACTTTACGCATTCTCCTAATTCTCCGCTTAAAGCCCAAAACAATTACCTGTCAACCACCCTCTTTGCTCTCCAAAATATTTATATCTTCATATTTTAAATAGACATTATTTTTCTTTCACTCAAACATATATTGATCACAGCTAAAAAATGAACAATGCGATGAAGATGTTAAAGAATTTGCCACTATTAATCCTCTTCTGTCTCTACTGCTTGCCCGTGCTGACACAAGGATCAATTCAACATGAAAGAAAGGTGACTTGTTTTGTGGGCTATAACTTGTTAGTATTCTCAGTGAAAAAAAATTTCTATAAGATTAACTAAGTATGTTTCTTGTTATTCTAACAACAAAATTGACACTAAATTCTTTATTCAAAAAATACAGCCTTACATTGTATATATGGGAGAACTGCCACAGGCTAGAACCTATACCCCTGAAGATCATCACCATAACTTGTTGGCTACTGTGATTGGAGAGTAATAATCTCAATTCTCAAGTAGAAATAGTCCATTTAATTATATAGTCCTAAACTAATGGACCTTTCTTATTGATCGACGTTTTTTTCCCTCTATCTCTACAGCCAGCAATTAGCCAGAGAATCCAAAATACATAGCTATGGAAAGAGTTTCAACGGATTTGTTGCACAACTTTTGCCACATGAAATTGATAAATTATTAGGTAATATTATGTTTCTCTAGGAAATTAAAAACAGATTTTTGTCAAAATTAATTACTCTAAGACACAATCTGTCTTTGATGCTCTTTGCACATATTCTTCGTTATTATTTAATTGTATGCAGAGGAGGACAATGTGGTGTCTGTCTTTCCAAATACACATAACAAATTACACACGACAAGGTCATGGGATTTTCTGGGATTGCCTCTAAATGTGAAGAGACAGCCCAAAATAGAGAGCAATATAATTGTTGGTCTGTTAGATACAGGTACAACACAAATCAATATTTTAACTAAAAGTGGACATCTTTAATTTAATCTGTCTAATGCTCACAGGAATTTCGCTTGATTGCCCAAGTTTCAACGATAAGGGGTATGGACCTCCCCCACGCACATGGAAAGGCAAATGCGTGACAGGAGCCAATTTCACCGGATGCAACAAGTACTCATTCTGCTAGATAATTTTAAAATTATTTAGTAGTATTTTTTTTATAAGACAATTTACCATTCTCACAAAACATTTATAATTTAAAAAAAGTAAAAATAATAAGTTAGATAATTTTTAAAATATAATAAAACTAACTAACTAACTTTAACTATATTTTTTTATTGATCTTTATAATTCAATTAAAAGGGCTTTATAAAAAATGATAAAGAAAGTAGATTACAAGATAAATGTTCCTACCTTTGGTTTAACTTTTTTTCTAGTTTTAGATAATCATTTTCATATCATTTTAGTAATATACATTTTTTAGGTATAGTCTCCTAACATTTTCACTAAATAAAATAAGAAAGGAGCACCTAAAGGCGTACTATGTTTAATAATTTAATAGAAAATAATCAATTAATTAAATATAATCATATTTTTTTATATCTAATTAATTTTGTAAGCTTTGTAAAAAACCATTGAAGTACAAATATTTCAAATCGAAAAGAGTATGATAATTAGCTACCATATATAAGGAAAGTATTTGTTATACAAATTATATGACAAAATTAATGAAAATATATGTACATTAACAATTGAATAAGAAAATTTTGTAATCAGATTATGAAAAATGTATATATATATATATATATATATATATATATATATATATATATAAAGTGTTATGGGTTGAAATTAACATATTCTCTACATATTAGCAGTATTAATATTTTGATCTTCTAATTATAATTTTAGTTTAACTTCCTCTATTTTTTTTATATTTCATTTTAATTTTGTTTGGTTTTAATTTAGTCCTATTTATCATTTATAATGATAAAAACTTGTCATAATTGGAAAAATATGTCAAAAACTTTTACACTAAACAATAAGAGAAAATTGAAACCGAAAAAAAAATTAAAAAATAAAGTAAATATGATACGAAGAAAGAGTCCAACCTAATAATATGGCATGCAGTGGTATCACATTCTTGGCTGGTAAGGAATAATATAATCTTCACTGTTTAAGCATGGAATATGATAGGAATGTTAGACAGGATCAAAGATATAAATGACATTTTAGTGCTGGATCAGATTAAAAAATGTTAGTCCTTTTTATTTTATAGAGTTCTGCATTTCATGTAAATGAATTTGAGTATGCTTTATATTTAATTAATATTTTTTATTAAAATAAAAAATTAAACTAAACGACCGAATTATTAATTTTGGCTTATATAGTTATTAGTATACGGTCACATAAACCGTTCATGATATAAGTAAGATCAACTCATAATATCACAGTATTTTTTTTAACTAAATGTCACTTTAATCCCTACATATCTCAAGCCAATAAGTATATATACAGAGAGAGAGAAAGAGAGAGAGAGAGAGAGCAATAATATAAATATGCACATGCAGCAAGGTGATCGGTGCAAAATACTTCAACCTACTAAACTCGGACGAGGGCAACATAAGTCCGGCGGACGACGAAGGGCACGGCACTCACACGGCATCGACGGTGGCCGGAGTAGCGGTGAAGGGTTGCAGCCTCTACGGTGTAGGAAAAGGAACGGCACGCGGTGGAGTGCCAGGTGGGCGAATAGCGATGTACAAAGTGTGTTGGAGCATGACAGGATGCAGTGACATGGACTTGCTAGCTGGTTTTGATGAGGCAATAGCTGATGGAGTGAATCTCATATCTGTTTCCTTAGGAGGAACACCAAGAGATTTGTTGAGTGATCCAATGTCCATTGGATCATTCCATGCTATGAAAAGAGGAATTCTCACCTCTTGCTCCGCTGGCAATGATGGCCCTTCCACCATCACCGTTCAAAACGTCGCTCCTTGGATTTTGACCGTCGCCGCTTCCTCCATTGACAGACGGTTCACCACCTTCGTATCACTTGCCAATGGCAGAAAAACTGCGGTCAGTACTTCTCATTTCCTCATCTATCCATGTGCATGCGCTCAAATATATTTTGCTGTGGCTCAGCCATTTATGATATCACGAATGTTAAATACTCATATCAGAATTTTTGTATATTTTGATGTATAATTGATTGGCAGGGAATGTCCATTAATACCTTTTCCCCTAAGAAAAATATGTACCCACTGATTACCGGAGCCTTTGCTTCCGACGCTGGCGGAGACGGCTATGGTAATGCCAGGTATAGTAATGCTTATACTCCATGCTCGATGCTAAAAAAATATACATTGCTTGAAAAAATATAATAGCCAGTTTGAGACTAAAACTATGATGGATGTAGTGCATGTGATTATGGGACTTTAAGCAAGGAGAAAGTATCGGGTAGGATCGTGTATTGCCTTGGCACGGGAAGCCAGGACTTCATCATAAGAGAATTAGGTGGAGCAGGAACCATAGTTAGTGTTGAAGACCCAATGGACTACTCCTCCACCACTATTATTCCAGGGGTGTTTGTTGATGCCAAAACTGCAGGCAAAACCATTGAATTCTACATCAATTCCACCAAGTAAGATATATTTAATTACTAAATGTTAAACCACTACTTTTAAAATATTGTTTCAACAATTAAAAATATTATTAATATTTTTTTACCATAATTTTTAATAAAATTTTATTATTAATTCTATAATTTTCTAATGTATTGATTGATAAGATCCTATTTAATTTGCTACCATTTATTACATCATATCCAATTTGGTTATGGTTGAACTCTTTCAAGCCAATTAACTTGAAGAAGCTTTGTCATGAATTTAAATTCAGGAATGCTCAAGCTGTTATACACAGGACCACAAGTACAAGGATTCCTGCTCCATACGTTGCTTCTTTCTCATCTAGAGGTCCTCAATCTATCACCTTCAACATTCTAAAGGTGATGACTATCATCCCATCAACATTCTGCTCCGTTTGGCTTATGAGTAATTCTTGCACGAGTATAGTGACTATTGCTACATGCAACCAATATTCCAAAGATCACGATGCATTAAAATAATAACAAAGTTTATATTAAAGTTACTTTAATGTCATCTTAAGCTTTTAATTTTGTGCCTATAGACACTAGATATGTGCACAAAAATTGTCCTTGATTTATGGTTACCTGAATTTTAGAATTTTCTATGTGCAGCCTGACTTAACTGCTCCAGGAGTGGACATTCTAGCTGGATATTCCAAATTAACAACAATAACAGGTTACTTCGAAGACAATCGTCATAACGTTTTTAATATAATGTCAGGAACTTCTATGGCTTGTCCTCATGCCACTGCTGCTGCTGCCTATGTCAAATCCTTCCATCCTGATTGGAGCCCTGCTTCAATTAAATCAGCTCTCATGACCACTGGTGAGAAACTTTTAATAAATATCCCTCATATTGTAATCTAGTGTGATACTAATTTTTGCATTCCCTTAGTAGAAATTGGAATTATTTTCTCAAAGTTGTTGGTTCAGTTTTAAGGATCATTGAATAAAAATACAACTATTATGCTTAAAAGGCCTGGGCACTTGCAATTCACACAGATTTCATATTTACTATAGAACTTTGATGGGAACAGTAATGTTAGCCAGCTAATTACCTTAACTACTAGATAAAGAGTGTTTAATATAATTTATGGTTCTTATGTACTATGACAAGCCCTTTTTATGTGACATGTCCTCACCTTAATATGTGGTAGTTAACAAATTATAACATGGTCAAGACTATTATATATATCCATAATCCTGATTAATTTTCACATGATATGAGGCAAGGTTTTCAATTCATAAAAAGTAATTATAAGAAGTTGGCCATAAGTCGTATATGTGAAGATTGATCGGAATTATAAATACATAATAGTCTTTCTCTCAGTTTTTATGATTTGAGTTAGAGAAACAAAGTTATTTTCAGTTCCTAATCTATTTTTTGGCATCTATGTTCAGCCACTCCTATGAAAATAAAAGATGACACAGCCGAGCTAGGATCTGGTTCAGGCCAGATTAACCCAGTGAGAGCATTGAATCCTGGATTACTTTATAACATCAGTATGAAGTCTTATATTGCCTTCCTATGCTATGAAGGCTACAACAGCTCCAACATTGGAGTTCTAATTGGTACCAAAAACTTCGACTGCTCCAACATTGAGTCTTCACAGGGCACTGATGGAATTAACTACCCTTCCATGCATGTTCAAATAATACCTGCCAATTCCAGCATTTCTGCAAAATTTTATCGGAGTGTGACCAATGTTGGATTCAGCAACTCAATTTATAAAGCTAAAGTCACTGCACCAAAGGGTCTTTCCATTACGGTTATCCCAAACATATTGAAGTTTAGTGGGTTAAATCAAGAGTTGTCGTTTAAGGTTCTGTTAAAAGGACCTCCAATGCCAATGAAGGTAAAGATCTTATCAGCATCACTTGAATGGAATGATTCAAAACACAATGTAAGAAGCCCAATAATTGTCTATAAACCGACGTTGTGATCTGAAGTCAGTGATAGGCACATTAGATAGCTTAGGAACTGAGTATCTGAAGTTTTGAGTTTTCATTTTCGTTTCGTAGAGGAAAGTTAACTGGTGAAAGGTAATTTCATTTTCATTAGTGTAATCAAAATATATTTAGTTGCATGGATTATCCAGTCTTTTAACATTAGCTCGTGCATTGCCCTAACTTAGTAATCTTTATCTTACTCTTTTTCTATTTAATTTATAGTCAATGATTGATATCTATAATTAACTTGTACAAATATTACTTGAGTGATATGTGTCTCTTCATAAATATGATCAACATTATTTTATTATTTGTTTTTCTCTAGCTTATGAAAATTTACAGTAGAGTTCTTTTATACACAGGTTACTTTTAATATTTTAAAATCAATTAATTTTTTAAATTTTAACTAAAAATTAATTTTTATTTAATTTAACTTAATTAATTTATAAGCTAAATTTATCAAATTTACTCGTTAACAAGTTGAATCTCTAACTTATATTGAGCTTCACGTTTAGCTATCAATCCTAGTAGTTGCAGTTGCAAATTGGTTCCGAATGTCTAGCGTGGCCTTTCCTCGATCTTCTTGTTGCCCACATTGACCATAAAATTGGAGAAATGGATGAAGGTCCTTTCGGGACTCGAAAAATGCACAAAAGCATGCATATCCTATTTAAGCTGTGACAAGGAGAGAAAGAATAACACCTTAATTCAACACCACAGTATCTATGGAACTCGAGAGACCCTGGTGGGAAAGTTCGAGTAATCAAACAAACCATAGGGACAATGAGGGTGAAGGCAAGACTGAAGTTACCGCCCAAATTAAAATTAACTCAATATATTAAATAAATAAAATATTTTTAAATATTTATTTTAAAATTTCAAAAAACTAATTAAATTTTAAATGTTAAAAGAGATTTATCTTAAAAGAATTTTATTATAGATCCTCACAAACAAAAAATTAAATAACAAGATCATATTCATTCCATTAAATACAAAGAGACACATCACACAAGCATTGATCTAAATTTTCTATCCTCAAATTTATAAAGGTATGACAAAGCACCCATTAACTTTTAGGACCATTATACACTTTCAAGATGTAAAAACTTACAAGTACATTCCTAGTAAAAATGACTTAGTAAAAAATTTAGATGCTATTTCATTGCAAAAATGTCTTGTATTTTTATTCTACTTTTAACTTTAATTACAAAAATGAAAATTTATTTTTATTTTGTTCAATATTTTAAACTTTTTTATAGAAAATTTTAAAAATAAAAAAATTACTTTCACTCTTTCCTATACAAAATTTTGAAAATGACAAATAAAATAAAAATAAGGTAGTAATATATAAATAAAAGTAAAAATAAAATAATAAAGTAGAAACCACTACAATAAAAATAAGATAAAAAAAATTATTAGCTTGAAATTTAGTTCAGGTGAAAACTAGTCTCTAAGTTTAATCTAGAGAGTAGTTACTAATAACCAAACTTTAAGTGGTAATTATGAGAATGGTTAATATGTGTCATCACTTTAACAATGAGGGGAGGCCACTTGAAACTTCTCCCAAAAAATAGTTACATATAATCGTTATCCAAATGATACTTAAAGTATGATTCCGCATCTAAGTGCATTTGAAGTGCTACATGAAGAATGGTTGACCTAATCGCATTTAATATTAAGATTCTCTTCAACCTCTAGCATCACTTCTCTCATTCGATATTTCTCCACTATTTTTGTCATTGTTCTTATGTATTTTACCTTTTTCTTTTTGGTCGTATATCATTGTTCTCTATTGTATCACTACGTCACTCTAACTTATTCAGACATCCTTAATAGCTGCGCAACAAACATATATTTTTAAGGGTTAGTTTTCTTTTTTCTAGTTCAATCTTTGTTTCTCCCAACAAAAAGCATATATCTCTGAATTAAGATGTGATGAGCTATCAATCATTTAGCTTTTCAAATTTTAATATAATTTTAAAAAATCAAGCAAAACAATCTTACTAGTATGAGAAATGAGGAATTGTAGTTTGTTCAATTATCCCTATGAGACTTGAGAGAATTTTAGGAAATGACCTTTAAAATTTTCAAAGAAATGATACCTGATTATGAATTAAATCCTTTGTATATATAGAGAGGTAGGTGAAGAGCCCAAAGTTGCTAAGATGAGACTACATAGAACTTTGAATTTGGATTTGTGTATCACTTATCATTGACCCTATGACCATGATAGTTAATGGATGAGGAGGTGAGATATGTGGAATGTTTATGTAAATCCACCTTACCACTAACTATTGTTTACAAATAGATAAGCATCCTATGATACCACCAATATTTCATTATATTTTTGTATTGTTGTAAATATGTTTGATAGAAATTAAATCAAATTAAGATTACAATCTAATAATAAAGAAGGATGGATGAAAAATAAATGAATATATGATTGTTTATTATGGAAGACATGTAGCTTCAGCATTGGCATAGAAGATGGATTAACTTAACCATTTAAATAAATAAATATATAATTGTAAAATACAAAAAAAAATATATTCTCACCTAAAATTTGGATGCAAAAGATAATTGATTTCATAATCAACCCTAATACACATTATTTTAAGTAGCTTCACAATCATCTCTTAAGTTTTTATCTTAGTACTAGATATTTTATACTAATTTTTATTTAATATGTATGAATTTAATTTTTATGTATTGATCTTTAAATTTATAATATTGTATTCAACTATTTTTTAATATATATTTTTATGTATATGTGTATGCAAACGACTGTTCATTCTTTTCTTTTCATATTACTGTTCAATCTAATAAATTTTCTAATGAAATAACAAGGATTTCTTCTTTGGATTTAAGGAAAATGTAAATATCCATTGATTAATCAATTCTATTGCATTTAATTTTTATTGTGAATTTATTTTTCTCTATTATTAAATTTATGAGATTGTGGTTATATTAAAAACTTGCATTAGATGTTTATGTTTGGAGTTTACGTTTGAGTTAAAGGTAAGTATAAACTACTCTAATATTGTTTTTGATGTAATATATACATGTAGATTAATTGAACTATTTTTTATATAATTATTCTGTTGTTTATTAATGAAGAATATAATTCAATAGAGTATGTTCGTAATTGAAAAGTATGATATTAGTTATGTATTATTATTTAAATTTTTTTTATATATTTAATATATATTTTGTTATTTGTTGATGAGATAAGAACTCAATATAATATAATCTTATTTGAAATATAGGATGTTAATATTTTTAATATATACTATGTTGTTTGTTAGTAAAAAGTTAAATTTAATAAAATGTGAACTTACTTAAAATATAAGATATTAAAATTATTTATTATTAATTTAATTTATTTTAAATATTTTAATGTATTGTTAGGATTTATTTTGTAAAGATAAAATTATAGAAAAGTTAGTAATATAAATGGTGCCAACTTTTGTTCCAAATTCATGTAGTACATATACTAATTTTAAATTTATTTCTAACTATAAGACATGTTTCAATTTTGAAGTATGGATCTAACATTCATCATTTAAATTTAATTTTGAATAAAATTTTGGTTTTTCATTTAAGATTTAACAAATTGGTTAAAATAATCATTTTATTAAATCTTAAATTATCTAAGTTTGATAGTTTAAATTTTTTTTTATCTTTAATTGGTTAGTGATTATTTGTTAAATCTTGTAGGTTATTCTTAATCAAATTTCGGTTGATTATATTTTCCATTCTCTCTAGGTGTATACTTGATTATGATTCATTTGATATTACATTCTAGCTTTTTACTTTAAAACTAATGCAAAATGCTAACGAATTGTTTTCAAGAATAATATACTAGATTTAAAAAGCAATTGTTAAACAATTATTGGAAGTTTCTACTTAAATCAGATAGGACCCTAAATTATTGTGAGAAAATCTTGTAGTTAAAAAAATATATTGAATATGTAATAGTTATTTGATTTACTTAAATAAAATTTTAGAAGTATAGATCAAAGTTGGATTTAATAAAATTGTTTGACCCAAGAATATGAAGATAAGATGAACAAATGAAATGACCTTGAACATCATCTTGCAAGATCAAACTCAGGAAGAATTTGACTTTAGGTGAAGATCCATTGACAAGAGGAAGGCTAAAAGGACCCAAGAGACAATTATGACTCATGTTAAGGAAATTATGATCTAGGAGAATAAAATTCAAGAAAAGGAGAAATAAAATTGTGATTTTACTTACACAAGCCAAGAGATTTAATTGACAACAAGAGCACAAGATTCGGTATTAATTTTAGTTAAAAATTTAATTAATTTAATTTTTAATTTTTAGAATATGTTTAAATTATTTGACCAAGATTTGTTCAAATTTAATTAGACTTATTTTGAAGGTTTAAATCATATTATTGATAGATTTTATTAAGATGTGTCATGGCTTTCTTATATTAGAGATTAAAAGATTCTATTAAGATTTGGTCATAATTATATCATATTAATGATTTTACAAATATAAATAGCTCCTTTATTAGCAATGAAAGGGACATCAAAGTTTCTCTTCACCTAAGAATGAATTGTTCTATATTGTGAGGATTATATCTTTTATAACTCTTGTAAAACTTTGTGTTGTCAATTTTTTTTATAAGGTTGGTTATTTAAATTTCTAAAAGCTTCCAATTGTTGTATGTCAATGCAGGTGCGTGAATATGTAGATTAATTATCTTGTGGTCATAGTTAGACGAGAGATTTTAGTAGCAGGTCATATTCTACATAACATTGGCTGATTATTTTATATTGTCAAGTCATTGTATCTCATATATTTTCTATTGTATTTTTCTTTATTAAACTACATTGTGGAGATTGGATCACCCTAATGAATTCATATCAATGAGTTTATTAGATTTATTGTTTAGCATATGAAAGAACGTGGGTCGATTCTACGTTTGTGTTGGATATGTTTTAATATGATATAAGTTATTGTGGAGGAATTAGAAGAACATTTTATATGTAATAGATTTGAAAAGAAGTACATTTATTGAATAAACATAGTGAGACACATAGTGAGAGTAGTTATGATCATTGGTAGTCTAATATGAGATATGTTGAAACATTAAGCATAAATAAGGTCTATAATGTTGAAAAGGTTTTAATGGCCATTAAGGAAAATATTAGGGATTGTCTAATGATGTTTGAGAGATTGAAAGATGATGTAGAGAGAAACCTTCATATGATGGATGCAATTAATTCACTAAATTAGCTACAATGTTGAAACTGTATAACTTAAAAGCAGTAAATAAATGATTGATAAGAGTTTCACTGATTTACTAAGTTTATTGAGTAAGATGCTATTAGATGGTAATGTGCTTCAAAGGAAAATTGAATAACTTTTATTGAATCTTGAATTGTTCTAGAATGAAAACCACATGGAGATATGTCACTTATGCTTAGCGCATCTAGTGTATGTTTTTATATTGGGTAATAACCTCAACTTCATTGTATACATTTGATGTTATTATTGGTAAACAAATATTAACTCTATGTTTGTTTTCTTTTTCAAGGTATTTGTGTGATATTTACTATTATGACCTTTAAAAATCAAGTAGACTCTCATTTATATTATCTTTTGAATAGGATAGTAGCTCTAGTCCTACCACACATTAACATATTTTTGCAATGTTGAGTCGTCATGTAGAATAGAATCACTTGCCGATGACACCTTATAATGTTGGTTGATTTAATTGTTACTATATTTTTTTTAGTATCTTAACATTTTTAAGATGTTGGGTCGTCATGCATTACAAGATCACTTACTTATGAAACCTTATAATGTTGCATGATTTAATTATTACTATATTCTTTTAGTAACATCCTAATAATGATATTTATACTACCTAGTAGAAAACATTTTTTGAAACCATACGCCACCTTAAAATTTTTACATAGAATTTGTTTTAGTGAACTCTTAATTTATTAGGTTCCATTTTAACTCTTTATAATAGGATGCATGCTATATACTCAATCAATATGCTATGCACATATAGCATCCAATTCATCCATCATCAAATATTCATTTGAGTACATTCATGGAACCATATACACATACATAAGTCATTGCATCATTTGAAAGATTATATGAGAATTTATAAGTGATCATACTTAAGCATCATCATAATAATTAGGACAATAATATTTATAGAAAAATTTATATATTTAGTGAAAATATTTATTTAGGCAAGGTCTTTAAATTTTTGGCAACATATACTCTCTTTTAAAAATGTCTAAGTTGAACTTATTATTTATGTTTGATGATAAATTTATTAAGGAAAACGTACGCACCTCATTCTCACTAAGTCTTTCTTGACCTTTCTTTTTCTTAAATATTTTTCTATAGATTTTTCTCAAATATTTTCTTATGTTGGACAAATGACCATTATGCCTCACAAATAGACCTTTTACTCATCTAAACCTCATGGTCAATTTTATTTTTTAAGATTCATTCCTAGGAAAGATAAACATATAGATTTTGTCCATTAAAATCTTATTTAGCTTTCCTTTTGTTGAATGGACTTTTTAGCCCTAATAAGGTTGTTGTTCATCTTTCTATACCCTTGTGACCAATCTTTTAGAATTAAATCCTATTTAGAGTGAATTTGTTAGTCCTTTACCCAATTAATTAATTTACCAGCATAGTTACAAGTATTAAAATTGTTTATATCTTAACTCACTAAATTATGTTCACTTGCTTGGAATTACTTTTGTAACTTAAATTTTCTAATGACCTTAGTTTAATAAATTTTTAACTTCTTTTAACTCCTTTTTCAAGTGCTTGACTAAGTGGCCATTATAACCTTTCCACAGCCACTTAGTTTGTTTATCTTGGCTCTATGTATCTATTTTTAATGTTATAATTTTTAACTTCTTTTTATTTCTTTTCTAAGTGCTTAGCCGAATGGCCATTGAACTTTCCAAGGCCACTAATTTATTTGTCTTGAATCTATGTTCATATTTTTAATGTTATAATTTATGGCCATTATAATTTATATTTCTTGGCTCATGAAAGAGGCCTTGATCAAATGCCCATTTTGTACCCAACTTAGCACCTAAATATAAACTATAGGCATTTAATGGTTATGATTTATCTCAAATTACAATAAGTTTTGACAAATCCTTGTCCTTTTTTAAGGATCTTTTGTTTTTAGTGTAATGTTTGGATTTTTCATGCATTTTCCAAGTTCATGTGAATCCTTTTCCTTGAATTATTGTCATAAAGGTTTAACTTTTAGAGGGTAAAATTTAACTTCTATAATTTTCCCTTAGTGTTTTGGGACTATGGCCATAATGGTCCAGGTTTAAGGTTTCATACATGTGAAGTTCAAGATCTTATTTTTTAAAATAAAAGAAACAAACTTGCACCTTTTAAGAAAAATACAACACATGATGGATTTATACTCAAATAAGACAAAGATTAATAAGTTCCCTCTAAACTCTAAAATAACCCCCACTTGAACACCTTTCAAGAATTGAAATAAAACATCCCAAATTTGCTCAAAATTTCTAAATTTTATTTTTAAGAAGTTTTAACCGATTAAAATTCTTTAGGAGTTACAATAAGTACTTTAATCTATCAAAAATTCATTTTGAATTCTTAAAAATTATTAGAAACTTATAAATCCTTATTGTAAAAGTTTGGGGCAGTTTTGGATTTAAATATGCTCAAGGGAGTTTGGTCTTCACTTTAGAGAAAATATTCTCAAGAATGAAGGAAAACAAACAAAAGTAAGCAACATGAACACTTAAAAATATTTTGAGGAGAACATCCTACTTGGTAGGAAGCTAAGAGGATAGATTTATGGATTTTGATGGACAAGACAACTCCCTTGAAGTTATGGTCGTGAGCTATTCCACAAGGAAGGAAGGAGTTTTCTTTTTCTTTTTGTGTTTAAGACTTCAAAAATGGAAGCTTAAACTTGAGTGATTTTTTGTTGGATGAGAGGTAAGGAGAGATGACTTCAAATGCTTATCCCCTTGTAAATGAATTTGGTAGATCAAGGATGTTAAGGGAATTTCACTTTTTAATTTTATTTAATTTTAATTAATTATCTTCTTTTGTCCATATTAATTACCCTTGGATAAAGACTTAGGATGCACATTCTTATCCAAAGGTTTAACCATGCTTCATACATCTTAATCATGGTTAATATTTTCTCTCAATAACATTTATTATTTTTGTCTTTTAGTGTCATAAATACAAGCTTCATCATCACCTTATCTCCTAGGGATACATACACATTAATGACAAATCCAATCACTTGTCAAATCATCCTACTATTATTTTTATCCTAGTTTGAATAGGTATGGAACTTTAGATCTTTTTGTGACTTTACCATTTTTATCTTATAATTTCCCCTATGAATGATTAAAAAATGCAATTCTTAATCATCTACTCTAATGCTATTACTACTCAATGATCATGTAATAGAAATATTTTTTTCCTTAAGCACTACGCACAATGATCACACAAGGTAAATATATAAGAGAATCATAAAGCACAATTTGTTAAGTTAATAACTAGCTACAATCTTAACATTCTGATTGATCTTCCAAAATCTTTAAACTCAGTTTACCTTATAGTTCCACTAATTAGAAAATGGAACGATTGTCTACTTTTCAAGTTACTTAAAACTCAACAAGAGTAGCTAATTATTATCAATTGATTAAGCCTAATAAAGTAAATATAATTGAATAAAAATATATATAATCATTCATAAGACAAATTGGGGTTCAATTAGTTACACATACTAAATGAAATAAAATACAAGTTTGCTAACATAATAAAATTATCCATAACCCTAATCGTAAGATAGAAATACCAAATTTTAATGCCAGAAAGATTGGAAAAGGGCTTTGCAACTTGCACACTGTGAAGGGTTCCTGCCTCCAAGATCTTATAAAGAGGATGCTAGGATAAGAAATGGAAATGGGAAACAAGGGAAGTGGTAAATAAGACATGAAATGGAGAAATGTGCCTCCAGGATGGTGTATGAGAGAGATATGTATGATCGTTATGTTAATGGTGTTCAACTGTATCTTCTTCCATGGCCTAACCTCCCTTTCTATAGACATTAATTAACATTTTCTCTATTATGAACTGGGTTGACTTAAGTTTCCTCATGAGCCGTTAGGGCTACTTTGAATCATCTACTATTTTGTCAAGGCTAACTAGGATCATTTCTTTGAGTCATTACGGCTTACTTGTATCATTTCTAGCATTATCCAAGGTTGGCATGTCATGCTCAAGTTTGCACAATTATGTCGATAACTTCAAGGAATTGCAAGGCTAATAAACTGTAATTTTATTTGTGGGACTTTAAGTATGATTTAGTAAATTCATTAGTAAATCCACCTAATATCCCTTATTTTTGTAGAAATGGTCAAGAAAGAAGAGAACTTGAAAAATAGGCAAATCTTGAGCTAAAAAGAAGGAAAAAAATAGCATAAATAGACAAGGATGTAGAAAAGAACAAATTACCTCCCTTAGCAGATTAACATGATCGTGTCAGCATGAGGTTACACAACCATGCCAACATGATGTAGCACGACTGTGCCAGCAAACAGATCATATCATCCCTAGCAACATAGAAGGCATCCCAATTAGCTCTACGATATTGCAGAAAACCTAGAACAGCTACAAAGGCTACAAGGAAGCTAGGTCAAGCCCAGTATACGACATTGGAAACCCTAATCTTTGCTTATAAAGTGAAGGTTCTGCCACACCATTTAACATATAACAACACCAGGGAGCACCATCCCTTACTCCCAGGATATACATCTCTCTAGCATAACCCTGCCTTTTTCCCATTTCTCATTTATAGATTCTCTATTCCTAGTTCTCCCATTGGCATCCTCCCGTAGAATCTTGGTGAGAAAAATCTCTATGTGGTGCAATTTTAGAACAGTTGATAGCTTGGTTGGCAACAACAATTTTGTATTCTTTTACTTGCTTACATTATGGATATTTGTAGGCTATTTTTATCTATGAATAACTAATTAATTTCCTCTTTCTGAGGCTTTGGCAAACTTTATGATGTGTATTATTTGAACCTCTGTTTTCCTTTATTTCTAAATAATGTTCTCATTATTATATTATATTATTCTATTATACTTAATCCATTAATATGAATTGGTCAATTCTATTAATCTCTTAGTGGTTGGGGGTTAGGAAATTGTACCCCTCCCAATTGGAAGAACTATAGGATAACTGAACTTCAGGATTTTGGAGGATCAATCAATAACCTAAGTTTCTAATTGGTTAATTACCTAACATATAGTTGACTCCCTCTTAAATTTCACACCTTTTTATTTATATATCTTATCAAATTAAGGAGGATAGTATTTAGAAGGGAGATTACCGCTACGCCAAATCAATGAAGAGTAGTAGAATTAGCGTAGGTTGTTATCCATCACATAAAGGGTGAAACAGGGGGTAAAAACGAGTAAATTTATAAGGGGATAACCCTATAACTTTTCATAACTTGCACCGCATTCTCTTGTTTATCAAGTATAGAAATCCTATTTCTATTTCTTTTATTCCTATTGGTTTTACCATTTTCACAAAACAACTCTTTGCTTCGTGAACTCAAAATTAGAATTCAAATCTCATACATAAATTGTTGGCATAATCTTTGTGAAATTGATATTAAAGGCATAAAATACCTTTTTTCTATACCGATGAGTATACTTTTCCATGGGTAGAACTTGCAAAGAGTTTACACTCATGTTTTTTACGCAATAAAGTCATGCTCCAGGTTGGCACTACCATGCTCATAATTTAGCATGGCTAGGCTCAAATCTGCATGATTGTGTTTGAAAGCTATGACCGATTGAAGGTGTGCCTTAGTTCAACATGGCTATGTTGGATCCTTCTAAAGGTATTCTAGTCCATCCAATACTTTTTAGTCTTTTTATGTGTTTTTTCTCTTCTTTTAGACCAAAATCTGTCTAGTTTTTTATTCTATACTTTCTTGACCATTTGTGAAAGAAATAAGAGTAATTAGGTAAAATTACAATCAAATAATTATGTATTGCATTACAATTACAACTAATTTTTTCATAGATAAATCAATAGAATGGTGGTTTATCAAGCATTAACATTAATTCTTTTTCTCAAGCTTCACCCATTTTTCCTTAAAATCTTCAATTTTAGTTTTCCTTTCACCTGTCATTCTTCCATTATTACTGCACTTGTATAGTCAAGGAGTAATCACACTTTTGTACATTTTGGTTTGGTGAAAAATAATGAATAGAAGGTAATATGATGATTTAGTTTTCTATTTCTATATTTGAAGTTAATTTCATTGTTAAATCAATCTAATGACTATGGCCCTTTGAAGGAAAAATCCTACTGGTGATGTAGTATGCAACTTGTGAAGCTGGGTAAAATCTATATAGTTGATAGCATATAGGTAATGTTATTTTTCTTTTAGTTTCATTCAGAGTTTTTTTCAATGCTTGAATCCATGATCCCAGAAGTTGAAAGACTCTGACAAACTATCATTCTGTTATTTTTAGGCATAATTATTGCATGACTTAGCATAATTCATTTGTAATTACACCTAATACCTTTTATTTTTTCAACAATGGTCAAGAAAATAGAGAATTTGAAAATGGGAAGATTATGGGGGAAAAAGAGGAAAAAGAGGCATAAAACAATGAGGGAGTAAGAAAGGACAAAAGTTACCCTCAACAAATTAGCATGGTCATATAGACCTAAGCACAGTCATGCCAGCATGAGGCTGCATAACCATGCCAACATGACTCAACACAACCATGCCAACATTTCATGCAATCAGCAAGCAATGCCACATCGCCTAAATGACCGCAAAAGGCGTCCCAATCAACCTTAATGATGTAGAAGGCATCCCAGTCAATCCTATAACGCTATAGAGACCTAGAACAACTACGACGACTACAAGTAGTTTCCATCTTTGTTGGGAACCTTGGGTTTTTATTTCTTTTATATACTTTTTGTTATGAATATTTGTGGGTTGTTTATTTTTCCTTACGAATAATTAATTTCCCCATTGTGGGGCTTTGCAAAACTTTATAATATGTATTGTTTGAACCTTATTTTTTTCTTTTCTAAATGATATCTTCATTTCAATTATGTTGTTCTGCTATGCTTTAGCCATTAATAAGAACAAGTAAATTCTATTAATCTGTTAGTTGGTTGGGAGGTTAGGTGATTGTACCACTCTGAACAGGTAGAACAATAGGATAACTAAACCTAGGGGTCGAAGAGTGTTGTAACCGTAATTACAATGAGAAGACGAACTCGCTAAAAATTTTAAAAGAATTTAATTCGATAATGGAGCCGCCACCAAATTTTATTTTAAGGGAAAACATTTAGAAAAACCCTAACTTGAGGAAGAAATTCTAGGTTCGGGAGTCGGTTATAAATAGGGAAGGTGTTAGGCACTCTACTTGCCCGTTCCAAAGAACGGTACCCGTAAACTGAGTGTGTGATTTATTTGAAAACTGTTTGATCTCTTTAATTAGAATAAAAATAAATAGGTTTGTGGAAGATAGTTTGACAGGACTTGATCCTGCTCCTACGTATTCCCTGGTACAATGGGAAACTCAAGGCTATGTAGTTCTAGTAAAGAAACTTGATCTCTTGGAAAATTAAAGGATGATTTTAGGTAACAATTGACATTTTTTGACGAAGTTAGTGAAAACCATGATTTTCTGAAATTGCGTGCTTGCAGAATCCAAATTGTCATAAGCTGTATTTGAAATCTGCACGAATTAAAATACGGTACAGTAAAGAATGCTACTTGTCTGTATTAGAATTCGTTGCATGAATTTTAGAAAAATTGAAAACAAATATTTTGTACAGAGTTAGTAAAAACAGTGATTTGTCTGAAATCGCATGCTTGCAGAATACAAATTGTCGTAAGACATATTTGGAATCTGCACAAATTAAAATACGGTACAATAAAGAACGCTATTTGTCCGTATTAGAATTCCTTGCATGAATTTTAGAAAATTTGAAAACAGAGACAAAGATGAACTCGAAAATCGAGAAGAAGCAAAGAAAATTAAGCGGAATAAAAGCTGGATCTAACCTCCATTGATGTTCCTTGTTCAATTGTCTCCAATCCAGCTTAGATCATAAGGTCCAAATGTAAGAATTAAGTGTTTTTTTTTTAATTTGATTCAAGCATACACTTAACTCTTTAGGTTCAATGACTTAATCATGCATGGCTTAAGCTAAACTTAGCATATAGGACGTATGCACATGGTCATGCACTCTTAGGAATTTTTTTGAAAGGAGGACATATAAACATAAAAAAATCAGAAAGAAATACATATAGAAGGATCAACAGATGAAAAATAATACCTAAACAAAGTTAAAAGAACAAGATCTACACAAGAACTTCAAGGACATAAGAGATTTTGGCGTAAAAATTTGAATTCAAATATCAGAATTTTTTCGAAAATATTTTTTGGTAAATCTGAAAAATTAAAACTGACCAATTAAAAGATATGGATCATAGAAATAAAAAAAACATGTTTTACAAAAATCAGACAAGAAATGAGCAAGGTATGCACAAATCAAACAACCTAGATTCATTTGCGGACCAAGACGAAAATGCTTCAGTAATCAGACAATATAAATTTTATTTCAGATCCAAATTAGACAAATAATATCATTCCAGAAACTAGAGAGAAATACGAAAATAACGGACTAAAATTGGAGATCATTTTACCAATCAAATATGAAAGCAAAAAATAGAGACGAAATGAACACAAGAGATTTTGGCACCAAAATTTGAATTCAAATATCATAATTTTTCAAAAATATTTCTTGGTAGATCTGAAAATTTTAAACTGAAAAATTGAAATATATGGATCATATTAATCAAATAAAACAAATTTGACAAAAATCAAACAAAAAAAGAGCAAGTTATGCACAAACCAAACAAGCTAGGTTCATTTGCGCATTAAAATGAACATGCTTTGTTAATTAGGCGATAGAAATTTCATTTCAGATCCAAATTAGGCAAATAATATCATTCCAGAAACTAAAGGGAAAGAAAAAGAGAAAGTAATAAAAATCACCAAAATCAGAGATCATTTGACCGATAAAAAATGAAAACGAAAAATAGAGATGAAGATGAACCCCAAGAACACAAGAGATTTTGGCGTCAAAATTTGAATTCAAATCTCAGAATTTTTCGAAAATATTTTTTGGTGGATCTGAAAAATTAAAACATAAAAATTGAAAGATATAGATCATAGAAATCAAACAAAACAAATTTTGCAAAAATCAAACCAGAAATGAGCAAGTTATGCACAAATCAAACAAGCTAGGTTCAGTTATGCACCAAGACGAACATGCTTAAGTAATCAGGTGATAGAAATTTCATTTCAAATCCAAATTAGACATATAATATCATTCCAAAAACTAGAGAGAAAGAAGAAGAGAACAAAACAAAAATCACCAAAATCAGAGATCATTTGACCGATAAAAAATGAAAACGAAAAACAGAGACAAAGATGAACTTAGAATTCCGAGAAGAAGCAATAAAATTAAGGGAAATAAAAGCTAGATCTCACCTTCATTGATGTTCCTGAATGCTACTTGATAGCACCTTAGAAGGTAAGGAAGAACTGGTTCAATGGAGGGCAAGGAGGTGCTGAATTGGATGCAAAAGTAGAGAGTTTGAGGTGCTCCTTTTAGAAAAAATCTGAAAAATCCTTTTTCAAAGTATCCCTCTCCCCTTATATATACCTCTTTTTTTTTTGAATTTGTGGTGGGTTCTCTCCTTTTTTCCTTTTTTATTCTTTCTCTTTTTCTTCTTTATTTACTTATTTATTTATTTATTCTTTATTCTTCTCTTTATTTTTTGCCTTTCCTTTTTCTTACATACTTTTATTTTTATTTTTGACTTTGTTATTATTTCTTCTTTTTTCTTTAATTTTTTAGCTATTATTTGTATCTTTTTCTCTTTTTCTTTTCATTTTTCCCTTTTTTGATTTTATGTTTGTTTATTCTTATTTATTATTTCTGTTTTTAATATTTATTTTATTTTATTTTTCATTACTTCTATTTTAATTTTTTGGTCGATTTTAGACTAAAAACTGGAATGATTTATTTTGGGTTTAAATTTATCCTCGGACATAATTTGGTATTCACAAAGAGGATCCATCAAGAACCTAGGTTTCTAACCAGTTAATTAGCTGACACATAGTTAACGTCCTCTTACACATCATGCCTCTTTTATTTATTTATCTTTCTAGATTAAGAAGGGTAATAATTAGAAGAAAGATTACTGTTGTTGTAAGATAAATGAGAAATAGTAAAATTAGTGTAGGTGGTTAGAATAAAAGAAAAAACAGAAGATCAAAGTAAGTAAACTCACTAGAGGAATTGAAGTCCTATAAACTTTTCATAATTTACATCACTTTATTTTATTTTATATATAATAAAAATATTATTTATATCTCTTTTTTCTTTTCTGCATTCATAAACAATATCTTTTTAACTACTTTCACAGACAATCCCTTTTTTAATGAGCTCAAAAATTAAAATTAAAATTTTATATATTAATTGTTGGAATAATTTCTATAAAATCGATATTGAAGGTCTAAAATATCCACTTTTTACATAAAAAAAATATATTTATCTGTGGATAAAATTTGATAAAATTTTTGTATTCATATTTTTGCACACAACACTTTAAAAGTGTAAGCAAGATTAAAATGCTAAAATACTAATGTGTAGGATTAACTTTTAATTATTTATTTAACCATGATTCATTCTTTTCATATGGATTCTTTTTAAATTTAAAATTTCAATTTATATCCTATGTAGACACTTATACTATTGTGATCATAGGTGTTGTGTAAATAGCAAAGATCTTTGTTCCCAAGAAAAAAAAAAGCATTGACATATGTTTGGAAGGTTCAATTTAATCTAAATTTCTCTTTTATGGTTTAAGTGGTGAATTATGAGTTTGACCACCTACATTTGAACCACAATAAATTTATGTGGTTAAATAGGGAGTTGGAATGTTCTTATTAATTTTTATTGAATTTTTAGTGAATAATATTCATTAGTTGAACTACAAATTTGGAAAACTGCATTATGTAACATAATATATTATATTTCTTAAAAATTCTTGAAATATATAATTTATAGAAGATATAGAATAAAATTTTCAGATATAATCTTGTTAGTCTTGTTTGATATTAGTCTTTTATGTTAAGAGTGTTGTAATGAATATAAATAGAAGCCTCAAAATCTTATCTCAATCTTGCAAGAAAATGACATTTAGAAAATGATCAGAATTTGAAAACATAGAAAAGAAGGAGAATAAAAAATAGGATATATATATATATATATATATATATATATATATATATATATATGTGCACGCGTGCACAAAGATAAATAAATGATACACCAAATCAGAATAAAGAGTCTAAATTTAAAAGTTATGCATACATACTAAACCATCCTTAAATCAAAAATGCAAAAGCAGTAATTTCTAAACAGTAACTACGTATTGATTTATCATCATTGACATTGCAAGACAATTGAAATTAGGAGGCAAGAAGGTACCTGGTCACCTGTATCGAGATGCTGTCCAGAAATATCCACTGGTTTTTTTTATGATCTGTATAACATAGTAATAAGGTGCAAACATGCACCCATTCAACTTATACTTAGAAAATAAATAGTATGTGTCTTAAAGATGAACCCATCAATGTATATATATATATATGATATGTGCACCTGAATAAAGACTAGCAATATTCTACTTGATGACAAGGTCGGAGCAAAGGTACTTATCACGTGAATTCTTTACTTCTTTTACTGAGTTATGACCAAAAATGCCGCTCATTAATTCTTATTTTAAGAAAAAGTTATGGATAAAAAACAGATACTTTAATATTAGGGACATTAACCTGAATCAAAAGTTCAATTTTTCGTAAGATAACATTAACATGCATATACCATTTGTTCTTTTTAATATACTGTTGTCTCTTCTTTGGTTTCAGGATTAACTTGCAGGAAATGAAATAATTTGATTTATTTAGGAAATTAAGCTTTGGAAATATCACTGCATCAATTCTCTGTACTACATGCATAGTTCTCATCCTTAACTTGACATTTGATACAAAAGGTTGGAGATTTTGAACTTGCAAAGCTGATAGACCAAACCAATGACGAGAATTTTATAGCAACAAGGCTTGTTGGAACACTAGGCTACCTTCTACCCGAGTAAGGTCTTATGTTTCAGTCATGACTAAACTCTTGGTGCATTCATTGGATAAGCATTTTCCTGCTTTCAATAACCTACTTAAATATAAGGAAAGAAAAATGAGTTTACTTTTGATATACTCTTTTTCACATTATCAACCAATTAGAAATCACCCTATATATAACTTTTTAAAGTAAATATTATAAAAGTTAACTATTTTTAGTTATATGATAATCTATGTTTGAGTGATAGTGTAAATTTTTTTTTTATATTTAGTAGATGTTTTTCGATTAAATTCAAGAAAAAATACTTCCAATTTCCAAAATGAAATATAGCATCGTAATTATTTATTATGGCCCACTTGTAGTTTCTTTTTATTTATTCATATCTTTCGTATTAGATTTTTGGGTTACATGAATGGATGCCATTTTTATTGGTGAATTTTTCATGGTAAGCACATGGTGTTTAGTGTCTCATTTTTAAGTGGTGGAACGTAAACAAATTTTGCTAAACCAATGAATATGTTGTACAATTTTGAAGAAATTTATTTTGAACAAATAATTTGGCTTTACAACTTTCTGCTGCCAAGAGAGAAAAGGATTTCTATCATCCTAAAGTTGATCGGTCTAGTGCTTTTGAGTGCTATATGAAGAGCGACTAGAAAAGGTATGTTATGTTAAAGAAATTTCATGGCTGACTATAGTTATGAATAGGTGTTGTTAGTTGTCTCACTTTTTAAAGACGTTATTTTTTCAAAGCATCTTTCCCTATAGCCAAATGAAATTATTTTGAATACATATAAAAATAGTGAAACATGTATTTCTTATTAGAATATTATTATTATTATATATATATATATATTCATATATATATATGTATATTCGAATAGAAAATATATTGTAATCTAATAAGAATTTTTTAAATCAAATAATATAATTAACACTATTTAATTTAAATCAAATATTATCTATTATAATTATATTTATGATCATTTTTTAATTTTAAATATTTATAATAAAATTTAATCATTACTTGTTTTATATTTACATAAAAATTTAATCTTATTTATTATAATTGTATTGATGATCAAAATCAATTACTTTTAGTTTTATCTCTCGTTTCCTATGCAAAGAGTAATTTGAGATTCTAACAAATATATTGTTGAACATTTATAGTTCATTCATCGTGTATATATTTATTTATTTATTTTTGTGATTCAGTTTTAGAATTATTTGACATATATTAGTCGGTTAGTGGAAATCTCTTATCAATATAACATTTCGTATTTCATTTCAATCCCAAAGTACGTTCAAATCAAAAAATGAAAGTATAACAATTAAATAAAAATATGTGATTGTAAAAAATAATTTAAAATAAAAAGGAACTAATGATACACTTTCGGATCCTCAGATCACTTTACTATAAAATAAAGGGCTTGACTTTTCGCACTCCCTTTTTTTTTTTGCACCCCTTTTATTTTTTGAAATTTTTTTATTACCATTTTACCCTTAACACCTTCTCATCTCTTCCGCAAAAATTTTTTCTTTTCCGCAAATATTCGTCTGTTCCGCAAATTAATTTACGGAATGCAAAATGTATTCCGTAAATTAATTTGCGGAATGTAATTTTTTATTTTTCGTAGATTAATTTACGGAAGGTTACATTTTGGAAAGTCTTTAACGTTCCGCAAATTAGTTTGGATTGACCCATAGAAAGGAAGGAGGAAGGAGGAAGGAGGAGGGAGGAAGGAGAGAAAAGTTTAATAAACAGGAGTATTTTTGTCTTTTCATACATGAAGGGGGTGCAAAAAGAAATTTTAGAGGTGCAAAAAGCAATCCCCTAAAATAAATCGAGTAAATCACAACTCAACTCGCTCGAACCCAAAGACTTCATCTGTATTAGTTTATCCATCAGTTCGGCCCCCTCTTTATTTTATTTGCGTTAGCCCATATATTAACTCCCTCTGATGAGATGATAGCCCACCCCGCATTTATCAATGCCGAAAGGGTACATTAACGTACATTAGGTAAGTATTAATTTTTATATATATATTATTATTTTAAATGTATTAATTATTATTTTTTTTATATTTTTATTTTATTATATGAAATTTGTATTAATAAGATATTTATCTATTTTTTAATTTAATTTTAATCATTAAATATTATCAATATTCTTAAAATAAAATTTAAATTTATGATATATTATTTTTATCTTTTTATAAGAAATCATTTAAAATATTTTAATTTTTTATTATAATAAATTTTAAAAAATGTTATGACATATTTATTAATTTTTATTTATCTCTAATAATTGGAGTTAATAAGAACCGAAATTAAAATTAATAAATATATTAGTAGTAAAATTAAAATTAATAATATTAAATAAAAATAAGATGGATAATTTATAATATTTTAATAATATAAAAAATTAATTAACTTCAATTTAGTTTAAAGTGTTTAATTAATTAGTTGTTTTTAATTTTAAAAAACTAATTATTTACTTTTTTATAAAAGTGATGAAAGATTGTATTAATCAATAATAAAAGGATATAAACTCATTTATAATAGTTTGTACAACCTATCTACTTTTTTAGGTGTGTGATCTAGATACAATTGTATAACTATTCTATTGATAACAAGTTAACAACTTTCATACGTTTGTACATTGGAATTCTAGTGTAAATGTTAATCAAAATAAGGAAGTTAGGAAGTTATTAAGATGGAATGATTAACTGAAAAAACATTAGGAAAGTAGCATGGATGCGGCATGAAAATTGAATTGTTGTTCTATCAATGTTATCTTTAATTGGTTGTTAGTAATTATTACTTATAGGTATTGTTTGAATTTATTTTATTTTATTATTTTTCTATGTTATAGTATATATATGTAATTTTTATTAATTTAATTTAATTTATATTCAAGAAAAATCATAAATTTTTATTTGAAATTTAATATAAATAAGTATATATGAAAGTATTGTTTACTATATTAAATCTGAAATTGTTTAAGTTACATAATTTGAGAAGAGAGTTTATTTTATATTAAATGAACAATAATTATTTTTATTGATATAGTTATCAATGTTAAAAAAAAATTACAATAGATGATGGATGTATAATAAGTTAGATTATAATAGATATGTGATCTATGAATTTATAGAAGAGGTTAATAAATTCATCCAATTTGTAATTAATGATGTTCTTGTAAAAAATGTCAATGTAGATGAATTTATTATCTATATGATGTGATGGTACATCTTTAGGAGAAGAGATTCATAAAAAATTACTATTATTTGATAAATTATGGTGAAATAATGTCACAACATCCTCTCATTATAGTAGAATAATCATATTATGGTTATGGTTAAGGAAGGAAAGATTTCAATTCATTTGAGCAAATGATCATGAATTGTGTTGGCTACGAAATTGGCAATGTTGTACAACAAGAAGGTGGTGTGACAAGATTCAAAATCTTGAAGGAAGATCCAAATTTAAATATTCAAAAATTTTATAACATGTTAGCAACTACACAAGTTCTTTGTATAGTGGATGTAAGAATTACAAAAAAATCTCAACTTTCATGAAAGTATTAAGTATAAAATCTAATTCAAATTAGTCTTAAGATAGTTTTAATCTGTGAGCTCATTTTATGGATAGGATCATGCCTAGCAAAAACCAAATGCCTAGAAATTTTTATCATGCTAAAAAGTTAGTAAAAAGTTTAGGATTAGGATTTTAAATATATATTTTGTCATTTGGATGCATGTTCTGATATATTGATGATGAAGATGAAAGCATTACAAGTTGAAACCTTAGCAATGAAGTCAGATATAAGATAACCACTAGAAAAGGCGTTATAAGAAAAATTTTCCAAAAAATATATGGTACCTCCTGATTACCCCAAAAATAAAATGATTGTATTCTTCAATGGGCACTACATCTTCAATTGCATAGTGAGAACCAGAGGAAAACTAGTGTCTTATATCATCCATTAGATGGAGAAGTTTGGAAGAATTTTGATAGGATGTATCCAGAATTTTCTCATGATCCCAAAATGTAAGATTAGAATTATGTCCAGATGGTTTCTCCTTTTTTAATCAATATGGTAAGATATATTCATATTGTCCAATCATTTTAACTCTATACAATCTTCAACCTGGCATGTGCATGAAAAGAAAGTTTATGTTCTTTACAATCATTACCTCTAGTCCAAAGAATCCTAAAAGAAAAATTGATGTTTACATAAAATCTCTTATAAAGGAAACGACAATTTTTTGGACTGGACAGGGGTACTTACCTATGAAGTATCATTAAGATAAAATTTCATAAAGGTAGTTTTGATGTAGACAGTTAATGTCTTTTCTACTTACGGAATGTTATTTGATTGGTCAACTGTAGGGAGAATTTCTTGCATAATATTTATGGAGCGACAAAAAACAATCTGGTTGTACCATAGTCATAAGCATATATTTTTTTTACTAGCATTGACAATTCTTCCAAGTAATCATTCTTATGAAAGAAATAAAAATGCTTTTAAGATAAATTTTGTTAATACCTCTTCTCTTCCTTCTCGTTTAACCAGAGAAGAACTTTGACAAATAACTTAACAATTGTCATTCATATGGAAGTTTGAATAAAAATTATTATTTGATTTTGGTGAACATCATAGTTAGACTAAAAAATATATATTTTGGAAGCTAAGTTGTTGGAGAATGCATCTTCTTCATCATAACATTGATCTTATGCACACTGAAAGAAATATGTTTACAAATGTAATTGTTGCTATTATGAATATTATGGATAAGATAAAGGATACAAATAAAGAGAAAATAGACTTAGCCAAAATATATGGACGATCAAACCTTCACTTATAAGAGGTTGAAGGTGAGAAATATCTAAAACCAAAGGCTAAATATGCATTTAACAAGTTTGAAAAAGTAGTAATTTTTTTAGTGGGTTAAGAAACTTAAGTTGTCTGATGGATATGTTTTAGATTTAGATTGATGTATTAACACGGGGTCAACAAAGTTTCATGAAATGAAAAGACATAATTGTCATATATTCATGTAACAAATACTTTCTATTGCGTTTGACTCTACCTTGTGTTATTTGAAAGTCATTTGTTGAGCTCAATCATTTTTTTTTAGGAAATTCACTTGCACAACATTATATGTAAACTAATTGATGCATATGAAATCTCCAATTCCTATATTATTGTGTAAGTTAGAGAAAATCTTCTTTCTAAGCTTCTTTAATTTTATGGAACATCTTCTAATTCACCTACCAATATACATTACTAATTTCATGGAATGTTTTGTAATGTATGTTTAACTTAATTACTTTTTTTTTTCATTCTTCTGTTTCTGCCTTCCTTGAACGACAACATAAAAAACAAGGCTAGTAAAGAATTCTATTTGTCAAGCCTATTTAATGAATATATATATATATATATATATATATATATATATATATAACTTTTTTTTATTATCCCTCTCACATAGACATCCAAAAGAGTAAAATGCCATGTACTATTGAAGGCCAAGGTTGTTCATTGCATTCTCCAATTTCAATTTTCAATTATTCAAAACGTCAAGATGGTAAATGTAATCAATATTACTTAAAAGATTATGACATGAAAGCTTCCTATTCGTACGTTTTTCAACGATGTTAAGAAGGAGTAAGTTGATGTTGAAATTATCTTTAAATATATGTATAATCTTTAAAATATTATGTTTTTTGTTTAATTTTCATGTTGTGTTTAATTTTATAGAAAGTATGTTGATTTCTTAAAAAATATTAACCCAGTATTTCTAACTCTCAATTTGATGTAGAGGTATTGCTTCTCATTTTCCTAAATAATTTGGACAGTATGTATGTCACTTATTAAATACACTATTTAAATGGTGTTATATTTTCATAGTATGATTTACAATTTAAACAAAGTAAATTTATTTAGTATAGATTCAAAATCCATAAAATCAAATTCAAGATCCAATCTTGATTTCTTTGACATGGAAGTTATTAAGAATGATACAATCATGGCCTATTTACATCATAAATGGTTATGAATTTCACACCAAAACATGAAATGAAGGCATGCAAACTTTTAACTTTAGTGTGTACAAGATACCAATGATCAATTACAAGATGGTTTATTTAGAATTTTAATGAATATTTTATCGAGATGGTTTATTGATTTGTGATTCTGGAATTTATAATTTTTTAGTAACTATTGTGTATAGGTTTTATATAAATAGGTTTATTTCATTGAAATTATGTGAAAACAAAAAAAGAAAAAAAAAGAACCTAAAAATGACTTATGACCGAATTTGTTACAAAAATAATAGCAAAATCACTTTATGTTAAAAACATTGGTAACCAACCGATTTTAGCAACCACCTTATCTCTGAAATTCAAACACAAATTTAGTCATTTTTATAAGATAACATCCAAAATTTAGTGATCAACTTTATCACCAAAGTTTCGATCACAACTTTGGTTACCATTAAAAGGCAATAATGACTAATTTTTTATCAAAATTTAGCAATTGATTTTGTCACCGAAAATTAGGTCACCATTAAAAAGCAACAACGACCAATGTTAATAATCAAATTTTAATAATCAACTTTGTAGTCAAAAATTCGATTGCAAATTTGATCACTTACAAAATATTATGTAACTAGATTTATGAGTGATTCTTATTGTTTTGATACCGAATAAAATCAGTTAGTAATTTATATGCTTATATAACTGATCACATAATCCAATTGTTAAACCAATTTTTTACTAGAATTTTTGTAAACATATAAATCAATCTCAAAATCATTTAGCCAATTTTATCAATCACTAATATCACAAAATTATTTAGCAACTGAATTTATTAATTTTATAACCAATTTTATCAATTTTGTTGTTGTGTCGTGTAGTCAAATAATTCAAAATTATTATATTCAAATACAACCTAAAGTTTTTTTCACATAAGAATGTGCAAATATATGTTTTATACTATAATGTTTTGCTACGATGTTTCAACACAACACAACTAATTTGATATAGATGGTGAAATAAAACTTGGGCATAGTAAATTAAAGGTTACTAAAGGTTTACTTTTCCTTTTTGAAACTTTTACAAAGATTCTATGAAATATATCCCATGTACTCATTAAGAAATCATCATACTGCTAAAAAAGATAGTTACAAAATAAAAAAGAAAAAAAATTAAATAATTCAAAAACCGTAGACAATTCAAAATTCGTAGACTAGGTGATGTGTTAAAAATTTAAAATTAAAAAGAAAGAGAAATAAAAAAAAAAGTGTCACACCTCTTAAGAGATGATAAGCCTAAGGTACATTTGTCAAAAATGTTAGAAAAACATTGATAAAAATAAATCACTACAAAAAAGGAAATTTTTTGGCAGATATTTTCTAGGGGTCTTAAAAAACCGCCACAAAATTTACAATTTCTTATATTTTATTTAAATGTAACAAATTTTTATAAATATGCAGTATAATTTATTTTTTTATTTTTATTCTTTTTTCATTTCCAGTTGGTTTCTGACCAAGTACGTTCAACATTTCCTCTTTCAGCTTTTTCCCTTTTCACGTTCCCAAAAAATTTGAAAACGCAAGAGACTTTTTCCCGTTAAGCTTTTTCTCCTTCTTCGTGATGGCAGGGTCAAACATTGAGAAAGAGTCCATTGCTGTCCAGTCATAATCAATAGGAGTAGTTCTGATTCAGCTCAATCAAATTTTAAAATTTCACTCTGACCTTGTAGTACCTTGCTATCCTCTGTTGGTAAGTAACTATTTTGAACTGAGCTTGCTTTCTTAACTCTTAAATTAGGTCGAAGTTATCTTCTCTGATATTATGATATTGCAGTGACCCAATCGGAGCATAGCGTAGAGCATAGCGCAGAGCATAGCGCGGAGTATAGTGAGCATAGCGCAGAGCATAGCACACAGCATAGCGCAAAGCATAGCGCAAAGCATAGCGCGGAGCATAGCGCGAAGTATAGTGAGCATAGTGCAGAGCATAGCATAGAGCATAGCGCGGAGTATAGTGTTGAGCACATTTTGAGCGTAAAGCATTGCGGAAGCACATCATCAACATTTAGAGTGGCATATCAGGGAAGGTACGACTACTTGTAGCAATTCAATACTAAATCCATTTTTGATTGAGTTATAATGCTGGATGTAGTTTCTTCCATTTCTTTAAAATTATGATTAGCAGATTCTGATTGAGTTATAATGCTGGAATTTAAACCAGATTTTTTATTTTTGGTTTGGAGACCTTTTTCCATGTAAATTGGTTTGATGATCTGTTTTCAATAGCCTCTTCTTCAAATGTGTGTGCCGCACATTTTTTATTTCATTATGAGTTCTTCTGGATAATTTTGCTACAATTGCTGGACACCTGAAAATAAGAATCAAAGAATGATTAATTTATATTCATGAAATAATTGCACGAGATTCACGTTCAGTTTGTTTATTGTAGTGAATCAGAAAATAGAAAAATTTGGATTGTCTTAATTGTAGATTACAGACAGCAAATCTCATGCACATATTGGTATGTATGACATATATAATCTCATCTTGACCTGAGAATGTTAAACAAGTTTTTTTCTTCTTTTTGGGTAAAAGTTAAAATAGCTACTTATTTTACTTGGATGTTGGGTTTTATTCAAAAGGCTATGGCATCGTTGTAGAAAAGACGTGCAATTGCTCAACACTCAACACGCATCCCCTCTCACACTTTCTTGAGCATGGTGTTGATGGTAGCTTGAGCATTCTTTTTTCTTTTGTTAAAAATATTTTCAGAATTCTCATTGACCAACTCACCGCCTTTTCTTCCAAAGCAGTGCATATTTTCATCATTGTCTCCCTCACTTCATCGCTAACACCTTGGCAACGTGAAACATCCTTTCTTGACCAAGCCAAGTGATATTTAAACCGATTAGCACCTACTGTAATAATCTGTTAACAATATTTATATTGAATTCTTGAATCTGGAACAGTAGCAAATCCATGCTTTCAAGCCACGTCAGTCTTCCTTCCAGCAGCATTTTGCACACAAGCACAGCTAAAGACCCACTTTTAGTGCCACCACCAGCAACAAAGCTGCTAGCAACACTTGCACTTGCATGGTTAGAAGCTATTAACTTGCATCAAAATACATTGGAAGAAATCACAAAGAATGTGCTAATACTCATGCAACAAAACATAAATTTGCAGCTTCACAAAAACATGCCAAGAAATAGAGTGAAAATAAAAAAGAATATAGTAAAGCAAGATATGAAAAGCTATAAGCTGAAACAAAAGGGGGAGGGGGAGGGGGAGGGGGATGGGGAGGATCTACATGTGGATATGTTAAAACACTTGAACTGGAGCAGGTCGACATACCATCATTCCCAGCTTATTGTTTGCAGTATGACCAGTAAGCTCTACCAAAATATCAACTTGATCTTCCCTAACCCAGTCAGCAAC
Source organism: Canavalia ensiformis (assembly GCA_026541065.1). NCBI lineage: Eukaryota > Viridiplantae > Streptophyta > Magnoliopsida > Fabales > Fabaceae > Canavalia > Canavalia ensiformis. Next base: position 357,565 of record JAMKYM010000586.1, read on the forward strand.
TTTCTTTTCATCAGTTCCATAATTGTCTTTCCATATACCACTCTTTAAGACTTTCTCTCTAAATCGGATGGTTTTTGCATCTGCCTGCAACATCATAAAAAAATCAAATTTATATGGAAAAAAATGGCAATATTAATGACAAGACAAATTATGAAACAAAACTTAGAAAGTCAACAATAAACAAATGTATGCCCAGACAACTATGTAAATGAAAGTATGCAGGCAAGACTCACTTTGGGCCAACTAAGCCTGACAACAATAATAACACCATAATAATTAACATCAAGAGGGAGTTCTTTAAAATTTTATCAACATTGGCAAATGAACACAAGCTTAAATAGAAACCCAGTACAGAAGCAACTATGGCCATAATGGAAAGTAATATCAACACCAAGTACTATATTCATGAATCAAGACAATTAAATGGTAGTCTTCCAACGCTATAAAGATTTCCACACGCCAGCATGTGGTATATCATATTTTCTACACCCCCAACACCAAATCATCTTACTTGGACCAGTAACAGTGTGGACGTGCAAATCATAAGTGAACCCAATCCCACCCTACATATATGGCCTCTCATATTTATGCTGTGGACAAGTGGGTATTTGGGGAGAATGCTGGTCAGTGGAGGTATTATCAATTCACAAGAAGGATACATTGGCTAGAAAGTAAGGTAGCTCGTATTCAGCAGAGTTTGTGATATGAGGATTATGTTTTTTTCTTTCCCTTCACACTTTGTAGTCAGCCAAGTAGCCAACATACCAATCTATTTTGCTTAATAAATATTTGCTTGTAAAGATCAGAATATTTCATTACTGAAACCTCATATAGATCAATTCTGATTGAAAATAGAACATGAAACTAGAAGAGAGTATCTGCTGCTCCAACAGTTTGAACTGTTGGTAAACAGGACCGACAATGGACTTGAAACCAACTGGTCAGAAAGAATAAAAAAATAATTAAAAAATGTCCAGAAAGAATAAATAAATAATTAAAAAGTGTCATCGGCTTCCAAAAAGGTAACCATAATGCCTAAAGCAATCAATCTTTTGAATCTAAAAGCATCCACAAAGATTTAGAAATTTTCCCTTCAAAATACTCAGATCACCACTGAGGGGGAGAAGCACAGGCTCTTCCAATATTTGTTTGACATATCTACTATTAAAGAAAAATGAACACATAGAAGAGCAACAAATTTGAAAGCCAATCAACTATAATTACTAATATTGCCAAAAAAATTTGCATTATACAGTTTTTTTTTTTTGTGCATTTAATACTATTATTGGTTTCTCTTCTTCGTTCAATAGTTTTTTTTTTCTATTATTATTATTGTTATCATCCTTAGTGCTTATATGTTGTGAGAATGGTAATTTATATGAAATATCTGTTTTAGTAAATAAACTCTACCAACATAATACTCTATTCTTTCTTTTTTTTTCTTCCTTTCTTTTCTCTTTTTTATTTACACCGTGATGTGATGTTTCTTTGCTCTCATACATATACCACCTAATCTTCCTTCACTACTAATAATACCATCATTGTAGTGATCCTAATTAGGATTTTTATTTTCTTACAGCTTCTGAAGTCAAATGAACCTGTATATGAAATGCTCCTGGTCTCTTGGACCTATTGGCTATCTTGTTAAGCCCCCAAAAAGAATAGACATAATTCTCTATATTAATACTTTTCTTGTGTATATATATGGAAAATGTCTCTGGTCTTTTTGTTTCTAAATTTCATAAAATGGTATTTTCTTTTCTGCTAACACAGTCTTGGTCTTGGTCACCAGATTATCATTATTTTGATTTGGATCACTAAGCATGAAGGCTTAAAAGAGGATCTCCTTAACTTTAATGTGTTGAGCATCACCTTAGAAGCAACAGACAAGGAACTCCTACTATTGTTCTTAAGTAAGTCTTCTTAATTAACTTTCTTTGATAAAATTAGTCTTTTTATTTAGTATATTTTAGTTGTGTACATTAATGTATTTGAAATAATGATATTATATGCTTACTTTTTTTTAAAAATGTAGTTGAATGGTCGTAACAATGGATAAATCATGAATTGATATGCCGCGAAACATAGATAAATATCTAGATGGATTGGATAAGTTTTTAGATTTTGCATTTGAAAATGGATCAGTTAATGACACAATTAGGTGTCCTTGCCCTAAATGTCACTTTAACAAATGGGCAACTAGAGATGATGTTCGAGACCATTTAATTTGCAAGGCATTCCCAGAAAATTATAAAGTTAGGATATGGCATGGTGAAAAGTATGAAGAGATTATATCAGAAGAAATTGAAGTAATAGATGAGGCAATGCAAGACACCAATGCAGTTTTGAATATGATAAATGATGCATTTACAGTTAACAGAGACCATTTTATGGAATCTACCTCTTCAGATGAGCCATTAGAGCCTGTAAACACCATTCCTTCAGAAGGACATGGAGACATTAATGATTTTCTTAGAGATGATAATGAAGAATTATATGAAGGGTGTCACAAATATTCAAAGTTATCTTTTTTGTTGAGGTTGTACCATATAAAGTGTTTGTGTGGTGTGACTGACAAAGCAATGACACTGATTTTGGAGTTATTGAAAGATGCATTTGAATATGCAAAAATTCCAACTTCTTTTTATGAGGCAAAGAAGGTGATCCACAAACTTGGGCTGAATTATACTAAGATAGATGTATGCAAAAATAATTGCATGTTGTATTGGGGAGAGGATGAAAGATTGGATATTTGCAAACATTGTGAAAAGTCTAGGTGGAAGACAAAAGGTAAGGGTAAAAAGAAAGTACCAGTAAAGGTTTTACGTTACTTTCCATTGAAGCCAAGATTGCAAAGACTATTTGCATGTTCTAAAACTGCAAAGTCCATGAGATGGCATGCACTAGGAAGTAACCCAGATGGATTATTAAGGCATCCAAGGGATGGTGAAGCATGGAAAAAATTTGATCAAATTCATCCTGGATTTGCTTCTGAATCTCGAAATGTTCGCCTTGGCTTAGCTACAGATGGTTTCAATCCTTATGGAACCATGAGTAATAACTATAGCATATGGCCAATGATTCTAATTCCATACAATCGTCCTCCTTGGGAGTGCATGAGGCAAACTTCTCTCATTCTTTCTATGGTCATCCCTGGTAAACGAATGCCTGGTAAAAATATAGATGTGTTCCTACAACCTTTAATCAAGGAGTTAAATGAGCTATGGAGTGAGGGTGTGCACACTTATGATTCATCCCTGAATGAAGTGTTTAAAATGCGAGCAGCTCTTATGTGGACAATTAGTGACTTCCCTGGGCTTAGTGCTTTATTTGGGTGGAACACTTATCGTTATGCTTGCCCGTCTTGTAATTTGTCTGATCCCTTGTCGATTGGATTATAGTAAAAAATGGTGTTTTATGGGTCATTGAT